>CM038468.1:26089368-26306868 GCA_021464415.1 Lonicera japonica
AACGTTTTAAATCCGCATTAAGTTTTTAAAATCCTATTCACCCCCCTTTTAGGATTATTTTTCGACCAACAACATTCATTTCAGACTGTAACAATGGTCTGATAAATGCAATCAAAGAGTGGTTTCCCGAACACCCCCATGCGTATTGCTACCATCATTTCAGGGTTAACATATAGTCAAAATTCCCAGGTTCGACTAACAGTGATACACGTGATAAGGTTATCAAACTGTTCACTGTATATGCATACACTTACTCAAAGAAAAGGTTCCACAGAGCATTAGAGGAAATGAAAAGGGAAGGGGGTGAAGTAATCGAAAAGTTTTTAAGAACAATCCCATTTGAAAACTTTGCTAATTCATACTTTCCAGGGGAGCATTACGGGGAAATGTGTTCAAATATTGTTGAATCATTCAATTCAATGGTACTCGAGGAAAGGACACTACCAATCATTCAGCTAGTAGATGGTATATGGTCCAGGTTAATGCGGTTTATTGGCGATCGATCACATGATGCTAGTAGGTGGACATCTATTTTATGCACAAAATTATAAAAGCTGATGAATGCACACATTAAGGCTGGTGAGAACTGGATTGTGAACCGTTCCAGTTCTGGCGTGTATGAAGTCCTTGCAGACCACATGTGCAAAGTTGATATATTCGCACGCACTTGCTCATGCATGCAGTGGAAATTACTTGGCTTCCCTTGCGTTCACGCAGTAACCGTTATGAAGTTCCTCGAGGAGCACTATTTAAAGGTGGAAACGTTTAGAGAATGTTATTCAAATAACATCTTGCCAATCATCCAGCACGTGGATGATATGCCGGATGAGGAAGATGTTCCTTTGCTGCTTCCACCCAAAACGAAGACACAACCTGGTACGCCACGTTTGAATCGTATCAAGTCAACAGGTGAGGTAGGGAAGATAAAATGTGGTCGATGTGGTCAGCTGTGCGGTCACAATAAGAGGACATGTTCAGAGAATATTTAAGATTATTTAATATTATTCTGTTTCATTACCAACTAAATAAAGTGTGCATTTGGGATGCATCATGTCAATCATCTGTTTAGTTTATTTGTTACTTATTTCTATTAGTCCTAAGTTGTTATTCCTTCGTTTTAGTTTTCAGTTGGGTCTTTATTGTTATGATCAATAAAATTTAAGTTATCAATATATCTTATATGTGTGAATGTACTTGTTTGAGGTGCCTTTTACTGTCTACGATTTTGAGTCTGATATTGAATGGGTTATAGATTCACTAAGTGTATATAGTTGGTAGTGTGGATACATAATTTTTGTCCACCGATTTGAACCTAAAATAATTCATTTAAAATAATTGTTATTATTGAGCATTTTAAGTAGTTAATTGCTTTTGTGTATAATACATATATTCACAAAGAATATTTAAATCATTTTTTACTTGGATGACACTCTTAGATGAAACAATTGCTTTACAGGTATTGCACATATAAAGTACTAGATTAAATTATACAAGGAAAATATTAGATTAATTTAAATCAAACACTTAGCATATTTAGAAATAAAATGGTAAACAAGTATACGAACACACAATCTCATATGAGTTAATTAATCTATAGGTATCACAATATGAAGTGATAAAGTCATATACACGTTCAAAAGCTTCAATTAACTTAGATGTCGATAATATTATAAATCAATATGTATGTATAATTTAGATTATAAATGAAGATGCATGTACAATTTTGAGTTTTTAACATTTTTGTCCCTTGATGTTTACCTGGATTGTCACTTTAGTCCTTGATATTCAAATTTTGACTTTTCATTCCCTAATATATCTATCGCGTGTCACTTTTGTCCCTTAAACCAACTTCCGTTAAATTTGTGGACGGAAAAACGTGGTGTGCCACTCACGTGGCTTTGCTCGAGGGGGATAAAAAGAAATTCTAGTCTTTGGTTTGACCAAACCATTAATAAGAAGAAACAAAGATGGGAAAGAACAAAGAAAAAAACAGAGGAGAACTTCATTATTCAGAAGATGAAGTTGACGAGATGACAGAGGAAAGAACAAAAATGAAGACTTTCAGTGGCGCGCCAACGCGTCGGGAAAAGTATTAAAAACGCGTCGGCAAAAGTCGATAAACTTTTAGCGACGCGTTTTCGCGCCGGCATAGAGCGCCGTCAAAAGTCCGCCGGTAAAAGTACATTGCAGACTTTTTACGACGCAAATTTAAACGCGTCGGGAAAAGTAATCTTTAGTGGCGCAAAAACGCGCCGGGAAAAAGTAGCGCGCCATTGAAAGTGTATGACATCTTGTCTTGAAAGCATACTTTTGCCGACGCATTTAGAACCTTTAATGGCGCGTTTGACGCGCCGGGAAAGATTACTTTTGCTGACGCGTTACAGACGCGCCGGGAAAGATCATTTTCTATGACGCGTTGAACGCGTCGGTAAAGATCTTTTTTGCTGACGCGTTCCAAACGCGCCGGGAAAGATCATTTTTCCTGACGCGTTGGACGCGCCGGTAAAGATCTCTTTTGCTGACGCGTTCCAAACGCGCCGGGAAAGATCATTTTTCTTGACGCGTTAGACGCGCCGGGAAAGGTCAAAATCGCGATTGTAAAAAAAACTTTTGCCGACACTTTGTGTAAAACGCGTCAGCATAGGTGATATTTTATATATATATATATATTTGCGAAAATTAAAAATAAATACAAATGAACTGAATAATTACTGTTTTTTAAATATTAATATAAATGGTAGGCTGAACCAATATCTTAATAATCAAAATGATAAGTTATATATATTATCAATACCGTAGTAACATACATATTTTTATGTCTTAAACATTAATACAAAATAAAAAAGTGTCAATAATGAAAAAGTTAATATTAAGAAAGTCAATATCCTAATCACTCGATGGATTGTTGGGAGTGGCACTTGAAGGAGTCGTGGGGGGCTGATACTGGAATCCAGGTATAAATTTTTGTATTTGAGCAAGCACATTGTTCGTCTCGTTCAGCCTATCATTTTGAGCAGCCAGTTGCGCTGATTGAGTAGCTAGTTGTTCTGCTTGAGTAGCCACTTGTTCTTTGAGAGTGGCGATGACTTTATCCTTCTCATGGTCCTGATAGGTGCCTCTGCTGCTGGTTGCTCGACTACCTCCAACTGCCTTGAGCCTAGGCATAGAACCATATCCCTTGTGATGACGTGATCGAGGGCCTAAGACTTGTGTCATAATGTTCAAGTCTTTTGGCTGAGCCACCTCTTCGCCAGGCTCAACAGATCCAGCAGACTCAACTGGCTGGGAAGCTCGCATATGTATCATGGCATCCTGAATAGAAAAAGGGAATAAATTTTTTTTATCTATATCCCAAAAATAGTTCCCAAAACAATGCTATATAAAGGTATTAAATCTAAAAAATCATAAATAAACTGAGAATGATTCATTAAAAAATTGATAATATAATGCATTAATATTTTATCCTACTAATATAGAGGCCCACACATATATACACGTATTTCATCAAAGCCTAATGACAGCATTTCATCAAAAATGGTATGTATATATATGTGTGTGTGTATTCTCACCAGAGCCAAGCAAAACATTTGATTTACTTAATTGGTTGCCCATATGCACACCAGATATACAATTTTCCTCAAATTGAGGTTATAAATTTTAAATTTAGAAATAAAACCCAAATCACCATCAAAACCACAAGTTCATACAAGGCCAATAAATCAAAAAATTAAACATAGAGAAACCACTATGCACATTATCAAAGTAGTGTTCCCAATCAATGACCTAAAGTAAGTAAATGAATATATAAAATGTATTTTAATATTGAAACTTACGTGCTTCTCTGCAGCGTATTCATTCCTCCATGTATTTCCTTTACAATGGAGTTGTTGAAACGTGTCGATAACACTAGGGAGTTCACCAGTCACCGGATTAACCTTGAAATTATAAGTTAAATAAATATTATTTATAATTTAAATAACGATTAATTAATAAAATAATTTTACAGACTTACTCCCTCGTAGACATGAGCCACAATAGTTTTTGAGCCTTGCCCCCCCTCAAGTAACCTTTGTTTTCGATTATTCGAATTTTTTGCTGAAATTGTCTATAATAACAAAAAAAAGAAATATGTTAGTGAAATTAAGTAATGTTTCAATACATATAGACTTAAATATTAAAATCAAAAAAAGGTAAACTCATACTTTTTGTTCCTCACGACTGAAAAAATCACACAAAACTTTCCAATCATCGGGATCAACTTTTTTGTAAGGGCTTCTCTTTGGGGCTTCCGCATTTTGCTCACCACCTAGCTTTTTCCAATGACTTTTCATGACGTGTCGCCATTCCCTAAGAGCCTTCATCTGCAATTGCTCAATCTCATCCATGACGATTTTATCGTCACGTGGATAGATAAACTTCAACTATAAAAATAACATGGATTAATAAATGAGTTAACTAAGGGCCCGTTTGGTTGCGCAATTAAGCTTTAACACTTGTCCAAGGCTTTTCTTGAATAGAAAAAAGAAAAAGAAAAAAAAAAGGAGACATACATCTCATATACAAAAAGCCATACCATCAGTGGAATGTATCAAGAATATTGCATGTAATTACAAAATTGCTCATGTTACCAAACGGATTGAATCCATCCGTAGCTAACCCCAATCTGACATTTCTTGGATCTGCTGCAAAAGTAGGGTATTTATGATCGAAGTCCTTCCATGCCTGACCATCTGCAGGGTGTCTCAATACACCATCTTCTGTAGGTTTCTCAGAGTAATGCCATCTCATATCTTTCGCTAAATATCTAGAACTATACAACCTCTTCAACCGTGGAGTCAATGGAAAATATCGCATCACCTTATTAGGCACCTTCTTCCCTTTCGCATTTTTATCCACCCAACGACTTTCATTGCAAATTGGACAGTTTTGCAATTCTGCGTACTCTTTCCAAAACAATACACAATCATATTTGCATACATGAATAGACTCATAACCTAACCCAAGGTTACGCAATTTGGTCTTTGACTCATAATGCGAATTGGGTAAGATTGTCCCAGTCGGTAATGCCTCGTTTAATAATTTGAGCAACATGTCAAAAGATTTATTGCTCCACTTATTAAGCACCTTCAGATGCATCAACTTCACCAAGAAATTTAGTGCCGAAAACTTCTGACACCCAGGATATAACTCACTCTCCATTTCCTTAAACATGTCGTCGAACTTATCATGTTGATTACTATTATCTGTAGGGAGGTCATTGAAAGATCCACCAGAAGTATTACTTGCTTCTCCATAACCACCATGTCCAGCTAGATCAGCTAACACATCTGCCATCTCGTCAACTTCATCTTCTGAATAATGAACAGGTGGTTTATGGAATGATTCTCCATGGAATGACCACACAGTGTAGGACGGTTGGATACCTTTCTGGATCAAATGCATTTCAACTGCTATTGGGGCTTGAAATCTGCTATTGAGGCAATTCATGCAAGGGCATCTCATTTGTCCTTCAGCATTGACATGAGCCTTACCAGCTTCAACAAACTCCTTAACACCATTTATATAGATATAAATGAGCTAAAAGCCCAAGTTAAGATGAAGGAAGCTAAGTTGAAAAAAGTGAAGAAACCAAAAGAAGTAATGCAGTAAAGCGTGGGCACGTTAAAGCTGAGAATTGTGTCCAAATGACAAAAGCGCTGTTTTGTTAAGCCGTGGGCCCGCTCTAATTCTTAAATTCAACCCTATTTTCTAGTGTGTTATCACAGCTGGCAGAAGAGCAGCATTGTTTTTGTAATTATTTTGGTATCTTATTTCTTTCTTTAGTAGGTTTCTTATTTTAATTAGGAGACAATATTTAGTTGTTTTCTTTTAGGACTAGATGAGAAAGAGAGCGGGGGACGACCGCGGGTGGTTCAATGGCGGCGGAGACGACAAGGGGTGCGGAGAAGATGATGAGAAAGAGAGACGACAATATTTAGTTGTTTTCTTTTAGGACTAGTGAGTTATAGTAACTACTAGTGATATGCTCCATAATATACTTATGCAAGTCCTTCATTTTCTGATAAATTACATAAATCCTTATTTAAACTGAAATCCAATATAACATCACACACAAAGTTAATAAATTCATAATTAGGAGCCTAGAGCAACATTTTGCAGTTCTTCAGGAAAAAATAAAAAACCACATGATTCTAAAAAAAGTTAGCTAGGAAACACACATACACATATGAAGGCAACAAAATAAATAAATGCACATTTCTTTTATTTCGAAGTAACTGCCTGCCACTTAAAGCCAAAAAAAACACTATTTTCCACAGCTCGCTACTCTTGTTCTATTTTCCTAAAATAAAATGTTGATTTGCCGTTGCGTCACTCATATGCAACTTTTAATAAACCTTACCACACACCCTAGTTGAGTTCATTCAATAAAATTCACCACTTTATTAGATAGTCAACATAATCAATGCAAAAGAAGATTTTTTATTTTATTTTTTTTCGCTGAATTTTATCTAAGACAATCATCTTCTGCCGATTCGACAATTCAAAGCGGAAGATAAAAGTCATGTTAATAAATATATTCAACATCTAATGAAATAGCATTAGGCACAGGAAGACTTCACTTTATTAAGCTAAATTAAGAGAAAGGAAAAAGCTCGAACTTATATTATAAGACATTAAACTTATGAAATTTCAATAGAAACTTAAACACTAGAGACTCAAAAACCACCAGAAGAAACCTAATAAAAGGCGATCGAGGGTTAGAGAAAAAATAATTTTTATAACTAATTATAACCAAATAGCGACTATGGTGCGAAGTAATAATTTTTTAACCTGTCATATATTGGGCTTTTAAATCTCGAAGTTGAACATTGTCATGCTACTGTAGCTGGGTTGTTTCTAGTTTATATTGGGCCTTTGAATCTATGCTTGTGAGCTGGTTGTCTCCGGTTTTTATTGGGCTATAGCGCTCGGTTTTTGAGTATTAACGTTTGCTGGACTATTTGGGGTTAGTGTTGTTTGCCTTGAAAAGCAACTGAAACCATTCTTACATTTATGTTTTGATCCCTTTGAATGCACCCTTTGGTTCTTGGTTTTTTTTGGGGTCCATTGGTAGGATTAATAATACACTGCTATGAACCACGGGTACTTCGTTTTTTTCTGGGTACCCGTTTGGGTACGGCTCGGGTACGGGTACGGGTACGGGTGGGACACGGCTTGGGTACGCCACATGGCGTGTCCAATTAAAATAATATTAAACCGGGTACGGGTACGGCAAAAAATAGATCGGGTACGGGTACGGGTACGGCTCGGAGGGAAAATTCAAAAATTAAAGGATTGCAAGGATGTAGGATTGCAAAAATTAAGGGAAAATTCAAAAATTCAAAAAATAGATCGGGAGAAGCTAGAGACAATTTCCCGTGATTGAGAAACAAGGAGTAACAATTAAACTATTTTATTTAAGTTTGTAGTCTTGCACTTATTTTTCTGTTTTTTTTTTCTTTTGTATTTGGATTGCAAGGATGTTCTATTGACTATTATATATATATATATATATCTATTTGATGCAATCCTTTCTTTTGTGGATATGACTTATTTATTTTAAGTGATGTTAAATTTTATTTGTTTGTAGTGTTCTTTGGATATGAGTTTACATAATGCATATTATTATATAAATTTATTTATTTATTTATTTATTAAACGTGTCCCTCGCCGTACCCGTGTCTAAGTTTTTTAAAAATTGTCGTACCCGTACCTCGTACCGGTACCGGGTACGACACCCGTACCCGTGTCCGTGCTTCATAGATACACTGTTATCTCTCTGAAAAGAGGGATAGATTTTTGTTTCTTTGGCATTTAGCTTTGTAAGGTGCAATTGATGCAAAAAAATAATAGAATGAGGAAGAAACTGCATTTTGGTGATGCAATAATCTTATACTACTATTGAGCAGAGGCAGATCAAGATTTGGAGGTCTATTGTTAAAGAAAGTACATATGTAGTGTAGATATATGGATAATAGATCTGAGTATAATCTTTTTTGGTAAAATGTGAAAAACAATAACCAAAAAAATAAAATAAAAATACAATGAACAACTCAGAAGGAAAGAACAATAACCAAAGAAGCTAAAATCCTGTGCAATCTAAGTAAGAAATTTACAATCTACGTTGGATCTGAATAGAATCGCTCCACCCATCATTATATTTTCCTAATAACACACACCCACATGCAGATGCTCACTATTCTTTTGGTGTTGAATGCACTATAATTTATTTTCAGAACTCGGAAATAACCGCATTTTGATACTTTTTATCCTAGCCCCTATCGATAAACAAGTATAGTGAACAGTGAACTGAACTCGGAAATATAAACTAATTAATAAACAAGTAAGAAGGAAAAGCAATAGTTTATAGTAATAGTAGTATAAGTAGTACAGCAAACTGAATTCAGTTAATTTGTACTACTAGTATAATTATAAATTGGCAGAAAACATAAATGAAAAAATTCAATTTGAAAAGCTGAAATTGAAAAATAGAAACAAATTAAATGAATTAACTGGAAGGAAAACAATAGTTATAGTTATAGGTAGCTACCTCAGTGGCTTCGAAAAGGCGAACAATGTTAGGGTGATCAAATATCGGAGAGAATATAAATCTCCTTGAAGAGATTATCGGCTATTTTAGGGGACGAGTTTATGAGTCGATTTTTATCAATTTCCTTGACCGCAACTTCCAAGCCAGTTGCCCTATGTCTCAATTTCCACACCACTGCAAATGAGATAAAAGAAAGAAAATACTTATTTCAATTTCCACACCACCACACCTGCACAACTGAATATATACACAAATAACTATCTCCTGACCTTTACGTACTGAAGCCAATTAAATATGTGGTATTGAGGATTGCCCCAGTTATGGAAAAACAGTATTCCCTGCAATTAAAGAACGTATTTAATACTTGTATATAATGACAATATCAGAAATATAGATTGCTACCAAGTGCATGATTTAACATCAAATGCTATGCAGTGTGATCAACCTGCCAGGTGAATACCAAGCTCTGAAAGTGAGATGATCTCTCACCTTTGAAAAAAATCCTAGTTAATTTATGTAACTTATGGGTAGAGCTGGTGAGACACAAGATTGTACATGAAAAGAACCCACCAGGACATATCAAAATTACATGAAAAATGAAGATTATTGAAAGGGGGTGAAGGGGGCACTACCAATGATTAAGAAAATTAAACTACCAATAAGAGATACATTAAGCTTCCAGTAAAATTAATTTCCTCTGCTCTAAAAACTAAAAGACACCCCCCCCCAATTGAATCTATTAGTCTGCCATGCAAGTGGAAGTACACATCCAGTCCTTGGCTTTTTCATTAAATTGAAGTTGTTGTTTTCTTTAACAAGTAAGAACACTTAATTGGAGACATATGGCACATTCACTTTATCAAGTAGGGTCTCAATTTTCTTTTTATACAGACAGAATCTAGCCTACTCTTCTTTTGTGTTTGGGGACTAGGTGGGGTAACCAGGGAGACTTAAATTAGCACATAAAAATCACCCTGGACAGCTACCCACGAACAATTGACGGGCCTCAAATTAGTTTTTATACATACAAGCATATATATATATATATGAATTAGTTCAAACAAAACTTGTTCATAATATTAGTAACAACCAAGGCTCTTGGTCAAGTGATATAAGGTTGCCATTAGGACAATTTTGAGGTCGACTTTGGAACTGCAAAGGTTGTTGATATGAAAGAAC
Organism: Lonicera japonica; assembly: GCA_021464415.1. Taxonomy (NCBI): domain Eukaryota; kingdom Viridiplantae; phylum Streptophyta; class Magnoliopsida; order Dipsacales; family Caprifoliaceae; genus Lonicera; species Lonicera japonica. Next base: position 26,099,138 of record CM038468.1, read on the forward strand.
AGAGAAGTGAAATAACTTACCCAGTGATAGTGAAAAACAAAGCAGAAATTAAAAGCTTTCTTCTTGTTTCAACAGTGGAACCCAATTCAAATCACCCACAAAACCATTTCTTGGTAATCTCCTTTTTAGTAAACCCAAATTGGAGTGAAATTCAAGTTGTCAATGGGCTCATATCTTCAGTACCTCCTTCCCATAAATATGCAAAAAATGGTCCAAAACAAGCCCCTGTAGAAGAAAAAAATACAGCTATAGGATGAGTATACACAATCAATCCTTCCATTTTTTTTCCACCTAATCAAGAACCCAAATCTCCTTGGATTGATAAAGCAAAAAAAAATAGGGGTAAAGTAAACAAAGCAGCAGCTATAACTTTTTTAGCCTTAAAAGAGCCATCAATATCACAAATATCACTCACTGATGCAAAGACTTCGTAGAGAGAGAGACAAGAGTTTGTTCTTTTAAAGTTTACAATCTATGGTCACTGGACCATAGATTGCCCAAATAGATTGAAATATTAGGGCTTGGGGTTCACATTCACAGTGCTACAATAATTGATTTTTTTCACTAAAAATTAAAAAAACATATATACCTAATATCTAACATCAAATCATTCATATAAAATAGATTGAAATATTACCTTCTCTGTTCAGTGCGAGAAATTTCTGGATGGGGGACGATTGCGAGAGGTTCGACGGCGGCGGAGATGACAAGGCGGTGGAGAGATCAACCGATGTCGTTGTGTGTGAGAGAGAGAGAGAGAGAGAGAGAGAGAGAGAGATTAACGGGTGTTGTGAGAGAGAGACATCGATGGTTGTTGTGAGAGAGAAAGAGATGGGTTTTGTGAGAGAGCGATGGGCGTCGACGAGATTTGTGAGAAAGCGATGACTGTTCTCTTAGTTTTTTTAATTTTTTCTCTTTTTTTTAAGTAAATTAATTGTTTCCGCGAAAAAAATTAGGGCGCGGAGGTGGGCGCCAATTTTTTATAGTCTATAATGGCGTGTTGAGTAAAATGCGCCGGGAAAAGTTAATTTGACTTTTAACGACGCGTTTCAACGCGCCGGTAAAAATACTCAGACCAGCTATATTACAACATGTCTATACCGACGTGTGTAGCAACAACGCATCGGTATAGAAGACCTTTAACGACGCGTTTAAAGTAACGCGCCGGCAAAAGTCATGTTTCTTGTAGTGTCTTGTGAGAAGTGTAGTGTGTATAACTACATTGTGAGTGTTGCGTGCATAACAACATTTGTATTGAGGTTTGATCTTCACCCAAAGAAGATTGAATAGCGAAAATTCTCGGGAAACTAACCAAGCGCGAACGTATGGTTGAAGAAATCGAACCGTGAGAACGAAAAGTCTTGAGCTTTAAATTGGTTCAATCTCTCTAACTCAAGCTCTCTTTTTATTGCTATATTATTGCTTGTATTTTGAGATTTCTTATTTACTTATCTTGGGATTGATTACTTGAAATTGATTATTTCCTTGATATTGTTGCTTAGCTAAGGTACTTTACTTAAATATTTTAAAAACGTTTTAAATCCGCATTAAGTTTTTAAAATCCTATTCACCCCCCTTTTAGGATTATTTTTCGACCAACAACATTCATTTCAGACTGTAACAATGGTCTGATAAATGCAATCAAAGAGTGGTTTCCCGAACACCCCCATGCGTATTGCTACCATCATTTCAGGGTTAACATATAGTCAAAATTCCCAGGTTCGACTAACAGTGATACACGTGATAAGGTTATCAAACTGTTCACTGTATATGCATACACTTACTCAAAGAAAAGGTTCCACAGAGCATTAGAGGAAATGAAAAGGGAAGGGGGTGAAGTAATCGAAAAGTTTTTAAGAACAATCCCATTTGAAAACTTTGCTAATTCATACTTTCCAGGGGAGCATTACGGGGAAATGTGTTCAAATATTGTTGAATCATTCAATTCAATGGTACTCGAGGAAAGGACACTACCAATCATTCAGCTAGTAGATGGTATATGGTCCAGGTTAATGCGGTTTATTGGCGATCGATCACATGATGCTAGTAGGTGGACATCTATTTTATGCACAAAATTATAAAAGCTGATGAATGCACACATTAAGGCTGGTGAGAACTGGATTGTGAACCGTTCCAGTTCTGGCGTGTATGAAGTCCTTGCAGACCACATGTGCAAAGTTGATATATTCGCACGCACTTGCTCATGCATGCAGTGGAAATTACTTGGCTTCCCTTGCGTTCACGCAGTAACCGTTATGAAGTTCCTCGAGGAGCACTATTTAAAGGTGGAAACGTTTAGAGAATGTTATTCAAATAACATCTTGCCAATCATCCAGCACGTGGATGATATGCCGGATGAGGAAGATGTTCCTTTGCTGCTTCCACCCAAAACGAAGACACAACCTGGTACGCCACGTTTGAATCGTATCAAGTCAACAGGTGAGGTAGGGAAGATAAAATGTGGTCGATGTGGTCAGCTGTGCGGTCACAATAAGAGGACATGTTCAGAGAATATTTAAGATTATTTAATATTATTCTGTTTCATTACCAACTAAATAAAGTGTGCATTTGGGATGCATCATGTCAATCATCTGTTTAGTTTATTTGTTACTTATTTCTATTAGTCCTAAGTTGTTATTCCTTCGTTTTAGTTTTCAGTTGGGTCTTTATTGTTATGATCAATAAAATTTAAGTTATCAATATATCTTATATGTGTGAATGTACTTGTTTGAGGTGCCTTTTACTGTCTACGATTTTGAGTCTGATATTGAATGGGTTATAGATTCACTAAGTGTATATAGTTGGTAGTGTGGATACATAATTTTTGTCCACCGATTTGAACCTAAAATAATTCATTTAAAATAATTGTTATTATTGAGCATTTTAAGTAGTTAATTGCTTTTGTGTATAATACATATATTCACAAAGAATATTTAAATCATTTTTTACTTGGATGACACTCTTAGATGAAACAATTGCTTTACAGGTATTGCACATATAAAGTACTAGATTAAATTATACAAGGAAAATATTAGATTAATTTAAATCAAACACTTAGCATATTTAGAAATAAAATGGTAAACAAGTATACGAACACACAATCTCATATGAGTTAATTAATCTATAGGTATCACAATATGAAGTGATAAAGTCATATACACGTTCAAAAGCTTCAATTAACTTAGATGTCGATAATATTATAAATCAATATGTATGTATAATTTAGATTATAAATGAAGATGCATGTACAATTTTGAGTTTTTAACATTTTTGTCCCTTGATGTTTACCTGGATTGTCACTTTAGTCCTTGATATTCAAATTTTGACTTTTCATTCCCTAATATATCTATCGCGTGTCACTTTTGTCCCTTAAACCAACTTCCGTTAAATTTGTGGACGGAAAAACGTGGTGTGCCACTCACGTGGCTTTGCTCGAGGGGGATAAAAAGAAATTCTAGTCTTTGGTTTGACCAAACCATTAATAAGAAGAAACAAAGATGGGAAAGAACAAAGAAAAAACAGAGGAGATCTTCAAGCCTCCTTTGTGCAGCTTGCAAGTCAACATAGCAGCATGAATTAGAGGGGTCAAATCCCAAGAAAACATCTCGAAAATAGCCCCTCACATCCCTTATAGATTTAGCAGTGGCATAAGCAAAAGGTTCACCACTTTTTTTACCGGAAAAAATTGTTGGGGCAGAAGTATTCGGGTGAGATATGTGTGGCTACCGACTGGAAGCCATGGCAGCCATAGAAACCGTAATAGCAGCGTTGGCAGAGGGCGTGTGCTGCTTGAAAACAGAATCAATGGAAGCAACAAAGAAATTTTTTGAACCACCACAAAAAACAGAGCACCCAGAGTTGGTGCTTTTCTCTCTTTGTTCTTTAGATAAACTTTTTTCTTCTTCCAAATTCATTTTGCACGATGTCTGCTAGCTTTCGTCCATGGTGACCCATATGAACTCAAAGAGAAAGTCTTGATTTTTTCTTCCACACTTGAAAATTTTAAAGCATAAAATCCCAACCCAAGAGAGGAGATCTTCAAGCCTTCCTTGATCTTCAAAGTGGAGGAGGGATAATCTTCAAAAAAAATTGACTGTAAGAAGGGGAGAAACTTAGTGTAGAAAAGATCTACCCAAAAGTAAGAGGGGGAGAACCTTCGTCGGCGATTTTGGTGACTTGGTCTGCTAATTGAATCGACCTAGCTAAGATTTGTTTTACTATCTCCGCTATTATATTGGAGCGAACTTAGATTGGGTACTACAAAATTTTTAGATTAGATCAACAAAGAAGTGAAACATGAATTTTAAATCCTAAAAAACAAACTCCATCGATGAGAAAATCACATAGAGGGGTTTGAGTTGAGTATACAAAAGGTTGAAGAAGAGAGAGGGGAATGGATATGGTGGTGTTTATGTGAAAGAATTGATGAAGGTGTTGGCAATGGAGGTACCCAAATTTTGTTCTTTCCCATCTTTGTTTCTTCTTATTAATGGTTTGGTCAAACCAAAGACAAGAATTTCTTTTTTTACCCCTCCAGCAAAGCCACGTGAGTGGCACACTATGTTTTTCCGTCCACAAAATTAACGAAAGTTTGTTTAAGGGACAAAAGTGACACGCGGCAGATATGTTAGGGAATGAAAAGTCAAAATTTGAATATCAAGGACTAAAGTGACAATCCGGGTAAACATCAAGGGACAAAAATGTTAAAAACTCTACAATTTTAGATTTACTTTCACGTAATATGACTACATGTATAATTTACTGCAGTAAATATTATAATAAACTATTATATATCTTTAATAATTTAAGTTAAATATATCATTTATTGCCGTACAGTAGTTAATCAATTTACATATGATCAATTGTTACTATATAGTAGTTAATCATATTACATACGTTGTTTGATAACTTGTTGATAGGAATAATTGAGGCTGATGATTACTAAGTATTTTCAACTCAATCCTTTCACCTACACATGGTATCCCAAATATTTGGATACCCAAATAGGTGTTAACCTGACATGTTTACCCCCAAAAACGAAAGTTCCAGTTTTTGTATTGTAACATTTTATAATTCGAACGAGATCTATGTCTGACTTCCGGTGCCTGTTGATCGGGATGTATCCTTGGTTATACATGTCAAATAGATTCCAAAATGGAGTCCTCCTCATTGAATTAATATGAGCAGCATGGAGACCCCCCAGCCTTGAACAACACCATTGACCTTCCGAATGACACCGTATTCGAGCGGAACTGATCGGTTGTCACTATGGCCGACTGCCCGACTCGTCATCTAACTGAACCTGAATGTTCAATTATTGTATAAATATTAGTCAACTGTATAATAACATTGATGATTAGTTAATCCCTTATAGCTGAACTAAAATAAAAGTATCATACTAATAAAATTACCATTTTTGCACTGCGTCCCTTGTGGTGAGTACCATGCCTTTTCCTTTTCTTTTCATTTGAAAGATGTACTTCTTTGATCTTCGGTTGCGGCATGTTTAGAATAGTAACATATGCATTTGAAATCTATAAAAAACACATAACTGTAATTACCTTTTAACACCACAAAAAGTGTATTATTGTTAAGCAAGTATTTTGCAAAATATATTGACACGTAAAATAAATTTTTGTAATCTACCCAATTCGTTGGTGATTTAAACCGGGGACTTCTCCGTGCAGGCTCATTTTTCGAGGAATTTCCTAAATGTAGGACATATCAAACAGAAATCGGTGCATATCAGTTCACCCCAAATCTGTAAAATATTCTTTCAAAAACATATCCATCATGGAATACATATATATTACTTTTATAAATCGATAATCATCATATATGTTCATGTATATACTATTCGTTAAGTTAAAGTACGAGTAATGTACAAAATAGTTGGGTAGTAACTAATTAATCAAATAAATACCCTACCTTTTTCCCCACCTGTTACATAAACACATAGGGTTAATAAGTTATTCAATCTAGTATACAAAACATCGATGCTCAAATCGGTATCAACATATGTGCAGAGCAAAGTATCAACATACGATGTATCTATTAATTTCGGGTTTAGACATGGTTTACCTATTCCTTATGGTTCATTATACCTCCAGCACTAGAAGTAAGTAATCGAGTTGTGAAGATTTCGTTCCGATGTCACTCGGTTATCCTGAACTGGACCGACGACCCGACTACTAATATAGGTATTTATAATGTAATGGCGCTTGATTGTTTTTTTTTCCTTTGGTGAATCACCGTATTAATCTTCTTAGCAGATGTTTGGCCGTGATTTTGAAGCAAATTTTACAGAGAACAGATGTGTAGAAGATTCTATTTAGTTAAAGATTATATAGAGGGCTATTGGTAAATATCTATGTGTACTATAGTGTAGAAGTTAGTATGACAAATTTAGCTTTTAACAAAATCGCACATTGGACTACATATCCCCACAAATCAGCGACTAGTCTAAACAAATATTCCCTTGTCATATGTACAAAGTTCCGAAATCAGTTAAATGGGCCCGGGTTTTTAGTTTTGCACCTTTTTAAAAATTTGAATTTTATAATAAAACAAAGCATCAGAAAATAAATTTGAATTGATAAGGATATATTTTTTTAATAAAATAAACCATAACCAAAACACAATATGCTATGAATTTATTTTTTTTAGAAATGAGACTAAATAGCATCAAAGTAATTTAGTTTCAAGATTCATCTTATAATCAGATCTTTAAACTTATTTTAACAAATATTGATATATTTTTTTTTTATTTTTGTATAATCAGACGAAATTCGTATTATTTAGTTTAACTTACGTGTATAAAGTGATTGTGGTGCATATGAGATATACGTAATTGAAATTTAGTATTCATGGCCATTATTTAATAGAGAACTAGGGGCAAATCCTAGTTTTCTATTAACAATTTAAAATTAACTTACATTTCAAATAAATGATAACGTTGTTTATATTACATGTGCGCAAAAAGCTTTCAAATTTTTTATGTGCCCAACATTATATTATACAATAACCTTACGTGTTCGACTTCTATTAAATACATGCACTAAATTCTAGGAACTATTGTTTATTTACGCTCAATAAGTTATATAGATATACAATACTTAAAAAAAAGGCGATAACATTGTTTAAAAACAAGTGTCAAAAAAGCTTTCAAATTTTTTATGTGCCCAACATTATATTATACAATAACCTTACGTGTTCGACTTCTATTAAATACATGCACTAAATTTTAGGAACTATTGTTTATTTACGCTCAATAAGTTATATAAATATACAATACTTAAAAAAAGGCGATAACATTGTTTAAAAACAAGTGTCAAAAAAGCTTCCAAATTTGCGACGTTTACAAGGTTATACTATAAGATAACATTGGTAATTCAATTGCTCTATAATTCGCGCACTATCTTATAGGTTAATATTTTATATCTACATTCAATAAGTTATATAGTACGCACGTCAACTATTATACATAATAATAATTAAACACCATATTGTATATTTTAAACGTGTCCAATAGCTTTTCAAATTTTTGATGCGCACAATGTGATAGCATAAAATAACTTTGGTAATTCGATTTATTTGAAAATCACGCATTAACTTCTAACATATTATTGTATATCTACATTCAACAAGTAATATAGTAGTCAAATCAACTAATATAAATATATAATTCTTAAATAGATGATAACATTGTATATATAACACGTGTTGAATAGCTTTCAAATTTTTAATTTTTTCAAGGTTATACTATGAAATAAGATTACTGATACAGGAAAAGTGACTATAAAATTTTCAAAGTTACCAAGGTTATAATATAAATTAAGTAACCTTACTATTATATAATCTTACGTTTTATATGTAAAATCCTGCGATAAATCATATGTTATTAGTCATATTACCTATACTAAATACATACTTGGAATTTATCTTACAGTTATCACATATACTTGTTATAAATGCCCAATTTAATTGATAATTTGAACGGTTCTCATATTATTATAGATTTAACATGAGGTATGTCTAACAGCTCTATACGCCGTATTTTGGAGTATTCAATTTTCATATTACGTTTGCTATATACATATATTTATAATACATTTATTCAATTTTTATACGAGGTACCAAGTATGATCAGATTGAGTATTATAACTTGTCAAGATGATAAATACTTGAGTATTAAAACTTGTTACTATGATCACATTCAGCATTATAACCATACTTACAACTAATTAAAACTATTGATATACTTCCAATAGATCGAAAGTATAAAATAATGCGTTTTAAGACCAATAGTCGCATAGCGATGGTATGACCTAGATATATTTTCCCTTAATTTTGCCCGTAACCATATTAGTATTATATATGCATTACATTTTTTTTTACACTTAGTCAAACGCTGATAACTATATATATATACACATGTCATTTTTATAGTTTTACTTGTATACACATCTATATTATGTATTTACCACATCACTTGTTAACAGCTACTTACTATGTATTTGTTCTCAAACACAGTCTTATTGTATTTTATGTTATTTAAATTATAGTTGTACATGACTATATGATGCATTCGTTATATAATTAAATTTTAATAATTTTTAGTCTGTATATTTGTAAATTTATTATTAAAATGTATTTGTACAATTTGTATTTGTTTATAGCCTTACGTAAAATATAAAGTACAAATCATCATCCGTATGTAAATTTTTATCTTTATATCGTTGTATTTTTTTTAAACCGTACCTAATTATCAATCGTATATGTACAACCATATTTACACGACGTATATTTCGTTTATTCAAAACATATATGTTAAAAAAGTTTATAGTTAATTTGTTCTAAAGTTAAATATATAGGGGAATGCTATGTAAATTGTATCTCTGTACTATTGTAATTCTTTTTTGTTCAAATTATATGTAATTAATAATTATACATGTATAATTGTACGTAAAAAAATTGTACCTGTATATCATACTTTATTCTACCATGATATGTCAAGATTAGATTAAATATATTAGTCAAATAATGCTAATTATCTAATCACACCTTCTCAGAAAACAGCTGGGACCTGGTTGAAAAACTTGAAACAGCTATATCGATATAAATTATGCACATTTTAACCAAAATATATGATATTGTCCACTAAATAAATTACAGCAAATCAATAAACCTCTTTACCAACGGTGCAAAAAATATTTATAAAGCTTAATTAAATTCACCACCTAGAGGCTACTAATTACAATGTATTTACTCATTTCAAAACTGGTTACTTTTCCAAACAAATTTAAATAATTTTCAAAAAATTTGAATATCCCTCCATATACACTTTCCACTTTTCACATATTACCGCCAAAAACATGTATATTTAACACCATGAATAGGACACCCCAAACTAACTGAAAATAATTAAAACTTGTTAGTATATATATACACACACACATATATATATATTTAATAATGGATTTTATGTGCTATTGTGGACACACTGCTGTTACAAGGACATCAACTACCTCCAAGAATCCTGGTCGTCGTTTTCTTACTTGCTGCAATGGCCCTGTGAGTTTTTATATTTTTTAATTATTTATATTACAATATATACATTATTCGATGCATTTATAGAAAACCTAATTTTTTGCAGAATAACGGATGCGGTTTTTTTTTGGTGGGAAGATGTTGCAATTTGGATTCACTGTAATCGAAGGATTAGAAGATGGGAGAAGTTATTGTGGATTTGGTTCATTATATCTATCATCGTTATACTAAAATTTATCCAGTAAACAACTTAACAATATTGTAATATCTGTTTGGATGATTCATCTATTAGAGCCACACAATCCAAATCCATTGTACGAAGTTATTTAATAACTATTTGCAATATAATATAACATCTTCGTAATTTAAGTATATAACAATATATGTGCATCTTATTGTTCTTAGTAATAACATAATAATGATTTATTCAATGTTTAAACCACACAAAAAAAAGGAAAGTTTATATTCACGTGCCTTGAATGATAATATTACACAAGGGAAATTTCTAAAATTAATATATATATTTAACATTACCTTAATTATCCATTTATATTAATAAAAAATACTAACAAAATGCACTGAATATGTAGTTCTCAAATAATTAAAAATAAATAAGAATAACCATACCAAATATAGCAAAATAAAAATAGTTTCTTAACCAAAGTTGCAATCTTCTTTTTTTTTTTCCGAAAATGAAATACCTAATTTTAAATCTCCAAACAATATCATCAATCTCCAGCAAACGGATTTTTGGAGGAGGAGCTGTGTGCGTAAAGATCATTATCTTCGGGTTCCGATCGATCTTCATTATTATTTGTATTTTCATCATCGCCGGTAGTTGTATCACTGTTGTTTAGATTTTCATTCTCTTCTCTCTCCAAATCAATCATGTCCTCCACCCAAGGCTGTTCTTCGTGATACAACCCATTGCCATGTTCAGTATTCTCGTCATCTTCATCGTTGTCTTCGTTGTCTACTGTCCCATCACTCCCATGTTCATCATCATCAACGTTATCTTCTATGTCATCATCCACATTTGCACCATGAATCTCTTGTCCAACGATGTTTGCATCTGTATTAACAGCATTACGTTCAGTATCTGATTGACTGAAACCTTGTGGGGATGTTTGTTCATTCACCTTTTGGCGCTTGGTTGGTTCATCAATTTTTTGTAAACTGTTTGTTCTTTTAAGAGACCTGTCACTATTATCAGACATGATTGTTCCTTCTGGGTTTTTCCGTTATTTGTATGTGGTCATTAGCAGCATTTAAACCCATTTAAAAGGACTTGACGATTGGCCAAATGATCATGACGCTTGAAATTCCGACCTTGTTTGAAAAACACTACAACAATTCATTGTGTGATATTATGCGAGTTGTTACTAACAAACTCTCTCCATGCGGGCCAAGTATATATAACTGCATTCACCTCTCATTAGGCAAGCCTTAAGGGAGTGTGTTTGTGATAATAAATTTACAATATGGGGTGTTTTTGACAAGGGTTTTTTTTGTGAAAATACCACCGCTCTAAAATAATGAAAAAAAAATTAATAGAAAATGAGTAAAATTTTCTTCCTGACAGTGGTTTTTGAGACAAAAAATTTTGAGGAATAATAATTTTATTTTTTTCAAAATAAGGGCTTGTTTTGCATGATGTGTTTTTATTTTTTAACAAATATATTTTTTGTCTCTCCTAAACTATAATTTAATGTCAAATAAACAACGATAGATAATAATACATTAGAAAAAGGATTGCAAACTTAACTTTTGCATAGCAATTTTTTTTATCATGTATGCTTTTGTCAATAAATGGATTTAAAATTTTAACTTGTTGAAATAACTGTAAAGCCATGTAAAACACTTGTGTATAGTATCTGCTAAAAAACATTTAGTACAAATTTAATTATGCATAATGCTATAAAAAAATTACAATCCGAAAATATATTGCAAAGTTAATGCTGAACTATTTCGTAGTTTGGTCAAGACAAATCCTTAATTTATAGTATAATATTTTTTATATTTTTTTTACAAAAACATTTCTAACAAGACCGTTTTCTAATATCACATATAATTAATAAATATTACAAATTAAATGTTGGGAGATCCAAAGAGAAAGGATGCTAAGACCGTTTATATTAATCATTACAAATTTTATAATACAAAAATTTGTAAAAACTGGCATAAGAGTATCTCTCTCTCTCTCTCTCTCTCTCTCTCTCTCTCTCTCTTAATGTCACATGCAATGTAATTGATTAAATATTTTAAATTAATATGTTAACTAGAATTTAATGGAAGATTGAATCATTGGATATGGTAGGAGTGTAAACGGACCGGATACTACACTATTTATTATTGGTATCTTCTTAAAATTTACTATCAAAATTCTTATCCGTATCCCTTCAGATACTATATTAAACTATTCTTATTTTTATCATATCAGATATCTCGGATTCGGATAACATCCCTAACCATTTTTCTATATAATTATATACATTTTTTTATTTTTTGCTAACCTAAAAATTAGCTCAATCTTAAAAATATATTTGATTACATAATTTTTCAATTAAAATGTCACATTATGCAAGTTGTAACTCAAATAATGATTGTTTTTCTTCCTGTATAACCCAATAAGATTTACGTTAAAATTATAATTTAATCACACAGATTAAAATTTAAATTCAAAGTTGAAAATCTCTATAATTTTGAATTTGATATGGTCTCGTAAATTGAATGCTAGGAAATCACATATGTTGTAAATAGTTTGCAGCCAATTGTTTTTTAGTTTATGTTTTTTGGTAAATTGGACCTGCTTGTGCACACCAGAATAAATCATGTTTGATTTTTTTAAATGGGGAGAGATATATATACTAAATTATAACGAATACGGATATCCGCAAATACTAATAATCCACCTCAGATACGGATTATCCAAGTCGAATGCTATCACTATCCATTTTCTCGGATATTTATAAATACAATCAAAATCCTCTTTTTCTAATATTCATTTGGATAAATATAAATTCGGAAAGGATTCTGATTTTCGAATACCCATTTACACCCCTAGATATGGTCTATGTTTTGTGCAAATTTTGAGAAAAATAAAGAACACATGAGCTTGTATAATAATGTTAAAGAAAATTTACTTTAATTGAGCAAGTGTCACCTAATGAATTATTACAAGTTTTACTCCTAATCAAGGGATATTTTGCCAATGCACTCCACATGATGGATCTAATTTGAGATTGTACCCTACATTTTCAAATCGTTGAAAATGCACTCCACCATTCTCCACACATGCTAACACACGTTATATTTTAAACAAACTAACCAAAATATCCCTTTTTGGGACAAAACTAAATATAGACATTGAAAACAATAATGATGCACCATCTATTATAAAAGCAACCAAAAAGACGTAGTAGAATCACCAGTAAAATTGAGCAAGAAAATGGGTGGAAGTGGTGAGCCTTTACCTACCAATTCCAAGGTATATGATGAATCTTTTCATTTTTTGCCCATAGTTACAATGCTTCATTTTAACACAGCAATGACCCCTTTGATGATATCTCTGTTTCACAGCACTTCTACTGTGGTGATGAAGGCCATTGGGTGAAATCATTCCATCTAAAGAATAGACTATGTAAACTTGGCCGGTGCCCACAAAGGATGTCTCTGTATCAACTCAAGAACACAGTTGTGGATATAGGTTTCTGAAATGTAAATGGTAAACACAATGCAAGGTGCTTGACTGGGTGGATACACTTTAAGTTAGGGAAGAAATGAATGAAGCATCATCAAGCAACACAATACGTACAAGTGCAAATGCAAATGTTAAAGTCACAATGAAAGAGAAGGGGAAGAAAGTCACTTATGAATGATAAGTGAATGATGTAATTGGGCTAGTAAGTAATTTTTTTTAAAGTAATATGTATTTCCATTACCATATAAGCATCCAAATTTACAAACAGGCATAGCAAAAACATTTAACAAATAAAAAATCATTTAAATAAAGTGTATTCCCAGACAAAAAGGGTGCATGAGCAGGGGGGATTAATGGAGGGAGATGTGATGCAAGTAAGGGAGAAGATATAACAATGTAGAGAGAGTGATTTCCTGCTTTCCTCTAACACAAAATTGAAACCAAAAGCTAAAAGAGAATATACTCGATTCATAGTTGCAAGAGCAATTGAAAGTTGAAACATGAGATTTCTTTAATAGATCCAACTAGTCTCTCCATTATATATATTTGAGGGGTGAAAAATAAAAGAGATGAAAGAGTAAAGTAAAACTAAGTGATGTTGCCTAAAAATGGACAAGTTCCACGCTAGCATGGAGGGAATAAGTGAACATCAAAGTACACATGCACATAATTTTAACTAGTAAAGAGAGATGGATATTAAATATGCAGAATGTAAATGAGACAAATATTTACATGTGGTTTGCCTCAGGGGGGACTATGTCTACACAAGGAAAATATAGGGCCAAGTTGTATTATAATAGATGAATACATGGTGGCCATGGATGGCATTTATATAGTATTTTGAGTAAACAGCCCATTTAGCCACTAAACTTTCAATTTTATACCACTTTGCTCACTTAACTTTAAAATGAACCACTTTAATTATCAAACTTTTTAGTAAGTACCATATTTCCCATTTCGTCCAAATGAACTGTTAAAAATGACAGGATTAAGCAATGTGCCTAGCACATGACTTCATTTAAGGCCAAAATGGTCAATTTACATTAAAAATACACCAAACCTCCATCTAGTACAGCAATGCCCATTCAGATCCCTATCCCCTTTCAAAATTCCTACCAGAGAAAATACTCGTTGAAGACCCAATAAGTAACCATCCTCTGTTTGAGTTTGCAGAAAAATAGAATAAAACCATCATTTCAGGTGAATAGACGGACACATAAAAAAATCTTGCACTTAACCCCAAAATTCAACTAAAATTTCAACTGTGGGTACTAGAAGAACAATGACGATCCATACAACAAAACAGCAATGATTGACGAATTAACAAAGATGATTCAACAATATAACTAAATACCTAAATCCATCAAACAAAACACTTATAATTTGAATCGGGTCTGAATCCAAAATCACAAACATAGCTCAATGGAAATAGATTTAGACTTCAAATTTGAATCAGGTCTGAATCCAAAACCCTTTTTTGCAAATTATTTCTTTGAGTGGAATGTGAGAGCACCATTGGAGGTCATATACGAAGCTTATGAAGGTGAAAAAGAAGATGCAAATTGTTGACCTTAAAGTCAATTAATCTTATTTTGATAATTACAATAAGTTAATAAAGTGTTATTTAACTCGGTTGTTCCAATGATGATAGCCATTTTAACCGATATATCTTCCGACCAAGTGTAACTTCAAATCGAAGCAAATCTCACACAAGCTTTACAATCGTCTCTACTCACAAGAAATGAACTCAAGTGATATACATGTGCTATACGAAGCCAAGAAAAGATCTAGATCATCAAGCAAGTGAAGATATGCACAAGAATGATCTCCACATATTCTACAAGTTATCAAAACCAAGAAAGGATCAAGAACATCAAACAAGTAAAGATACGCACAAGAAAATCAAGCATCACGAAGACTCGAATTATCATTAAATGGAGTGAGTGCTTAGATTTTATGTAAAGATAGTTTATTGATCAAATCCCTATAGCTCAAACATATTCTTGCATCTTTTAAAGATTGATTCAAACTAGCTTGAAATTGAATTTATTTGAAAAACATAATTTTACAAAAATCGAGTTTCAAAATAAATTCATATTAATTTTAAATGATCATATTTTAAGCTATAATAAAAATAGGTATCTTAGAAACATATCTTTGAGGTTCAAAAATCATTATAATCTTATTTAGAACTTAATTGTTAAATTGCAAAAATATATATTTTTTTTACATTAAAAATTCGCTCAATTTTTGCCCAGTTTTGATCTAATGGTAAGATGGAGGCCTTCCCGAACTCCGATCATTTTGAAATTTTTACAGTAGTTAGACAACATCTCCTGGAAATTTTAACTAAAATTTGAGCATGATCCAACGGTCAAATTAGGAGAAATTAACAAAACAAATTTGAATTTTTTGTCAAAACTAGCTGTTGGAAAATTTGAAAATGTATACCTTGGAGCCAAAACCTCTCTTAATCATCCCCAACGGCCATATGGTTTTGCAAGCTATAAATATGAGGTCCTAGACATGTTTTAACACACCTTGAATCATTCTAATACGCTATTATTCATATATTCAAATATACAAAGATTGAAGAACACATTTTGATCAATCTTTCATTTTTGAGCTATATACTTTGATCAATTTTGATATCTCTTAGTGTGAGCTTCATTTGTATTTTTTTATACACAAAAGAGATATTGTACATTGGTGTTAGCCACCAAAACTTATTCAAATCATATTTGTGAGAGGTGTATCTCATAGAATAGCAAGAGGGATTTCTTGTGAGAGTATTGAGGGTGTTTCAATACTTGTAAGAGTGTGTGAGAAGAATATACTTGTAGAGGTTTGATCTTCACCCGGAAGGAGATCGGTTATAGTGGAAATTCTCGGGGAACTAACCGAGCGCGGAGTAGGGGAACAAGCCGAACCGTGTGGACAAAAATCTTCGACTTCGATCGGTTCAATCTTTCTATCTCTTGCTCTATTATATTGTGCTATTTATTCATTGTGTTTGGAATTAACTTTGTTCTTCATTGCTTGATAAATATAGACATCAAATATTTTTAAATCATTTTTAAAAATCCTATTAAGTTTTAAAAACCCTATTCACCCCCCCCCCTCTAAGGTATTTTTCGACCTACAAAAATGACAACGTTTTAAACGAGAATCAAGACGAAAGATTGATGAATAATAACCATGAATTTTCTTTGTAGCTTTCTATGCATCTTCTTCTCAGGTTGCCACTCCGACGTCAAGTCCGGCGAGGTCTGAAGGGGCATTGCTGTAGAGGTTTGGTGTATTTTTAATGTAAATTGACCATTTTGGCCTTAAACAAGCTCATGTACTAAGCACATGGCTTAATTCTGACTTTTAACGGTTCATTTGGACGGAATGGGAAATATGATACTCGCTGAAAAGTTTGATGGTTAAGTGGCTCATTTTAAAGTTAAGTGGACAAAGTGGTACAAAACTAAAATTTTAGTGACCAAATGGGCTGTTTACTCTATGATTTTTCTCTTTGGAACTACCATTTCTAAGGAAGAAGAAGGGTTTTTGTCTCTCTATAGTTAGGTTTCTAGGCTAAGGGTTGCTTGTTTGAAGTTGAGGCCCACCCCTTTATTTATATAAAACATAAAGGGGACACCAGTATAAGAGTGAGTGGAGGAGGACCATGGTACAACAGTGAGTGGAGTGGTGAGCTAGGTATATGCTCTGTGAACTAATGAGACACCTCCTTTGTACAAAATTTTTATGCCATGTATGAGAGATGAGACGTGCGCTGACATATATATACTGATACTTTGCCCTTTTTGGTACTGAAAATATAATTTGCCTACTGTAATTTTGTGTCTTGTGAGGCCAAGGTGAATTAGTTCGATCCTTGACTGAGCTGAACAGGTTCTTTAGCCAAGGTGATCACTCAGGCCTAGTAATTTAGGCCAAAGTGTTCACTTAGGCATAACTGATCCAGGCTAAGGTGGTCATTTAGGCCTTGCTGATTTAAGTCAAAGTGAGCTCTTCATATCTTGAGTTGGGCCGTATGACCATGGCCCAATATTTCACTTTTGGAGTTCGTCTTTCTCACGCCAGTCATTTTATCAGGCCTAATTAATCAATCAATTGTCGCCACTTTAATATACGATTATGACGAGTAAAGGTGATAGAAAAGCCCCACATCACAATGGAATTGTCCAAAATAGAAATAAGTAAAACCAGGGAGACAAGGGATGAGTGGCATAGGATATTCTGAGGTGGAAGGACATTTTGGTGTTTTTTTGCTTAAAGGAAGTCAAAAGTATGTTTATTAATGGTTTATAATATATTTATAAAAATAATAATAAAGAAAAATTTGGTTCGGTTCAATAAAACTGAACCTTAAGGATATAAAAACTGTTATCGTATAGTAAATTGTTAGTTAACCAACTTCTGATTACCAATTTTAACCAATTCAGTTAAGTTCAATTTTTTTTTCATTTTGTTCGATTTTCGATTTTTTTCAATATAAAATGTCAACCCTAATTTGAAGAAAATATATTTATAAAAATAATAATAAAGAAAAATTCGATTTGGTTCAATAAAACTGAACCTAGAGGATACAAAAATTGTTATTGTACAATAAATTGTTTATTAACCAACATTTGATTACCAATTTTAACCGATTCGGTTCAGTTCAATTTATTTTTTCATTTTGTTCAATTTTCGATATAAAATGTCAACCCTAATTTTAAGACAACAAAACTCGTCTTTAAATTACACACATCACATCTTAATCATTAAATTTATTTTTCAACAATACCAAATTCACTAATCACATTATATGTTAAATCTCAACAGCATAATTTTGTATCTTTTATTCATTTATCATTGCTCCTTGTTATATGGATATACTTATGAAAAGTATGAATTTACTATTAAAGCTAAAAGTACATAATATATATAAACTAGGTTATGCCCGTGCCATCTGGTACGAATAAGAAAAAAGAATTATTAGTCATGATTTTTCTCAAGAGGAATTGTTTACATTAAATATAATTTAAGCCACTTCACCTCTATTAGTGACTTTAGAGGATCCTAATCCATTTGAAGCTATTATAGTTATCATCAAATTTTGACTAAATTACACATAAAAAATTAAACTCCATCTGATTTTTGTCCAGTGTAATATTTTGTAATCAAAATTTACTACTGATCGGAAAAACATAAACCTAGTACACCTTTAAAAATATGATTGAAAGAGATAATGCTACTTCAAATTTTCAATGTTACATTCTTTTACAGTTCTTCTACGGTAAACAATTTCCTTTAAACAATAAACATTTTTAACTTAACATTGGATGCAAAAAGATACCCAATGCTAAAGCAGGCTCCCTAGATATACACATGTAGGAATAATTTTTACCCAACGTGCACAAAAAATTATAAGCATGTCCCAAAAAAAGTAGCCTAATACTCAATCAAAGATTGTTACCCTTTGTCTCCATAAGCATCCTCAACATTATTCTCGAAAATGTTGAGGTGTCTATATCCAAGTAACTTGGCCATCGCAAACTTGTGCGGACAAAAAACTGCAGGTAACAATATATACTAACGCTATAATGTAAATATAATTTGTTTAAAGGATCCATTTCTATTTGAGATATTAATTTACCCTGTTATGTATTCCCTATCTTCTTCTATCTGCAATGTTCTAAAAATCGTGAATCGGAAATCGATCGGCAAGGTGGGGAGTGGGGATTTTTTATTTTATCGGGGATTTATCGGGGATAAATCGGAAAAAATCGGATATGCACTGTTCACCTATAAATAATATTTTAAATAATATATTATATAACAATATGCTAAATAAAACATAATAATAACAAAATGGTCATTAATAGAGTAAAATGTTAAATAAAAATAACTTTTTTTTAAAACATTAAAAAAAAGGGCTTCTCACCTATTTACTAGACCAGTTAATAATTTCGTAAATTGCAATATACACAAGGGTAAATAGGTAATTCGTCCCTTACTAAAATTAAAACCCTACCTCCTATTCTTAACCCCTCTTTCTCATACGTAACAACTCCCACACAGCTGCCGTCTTCATCTCCTCCTTCCATCTCTCTTCATCTGCTTTCACTTTGCCCCTCTCTCTCTCTCTCTCTCTCTCTCTCTCTCTCTCGTGTTTTGTTCTTAGGCTTCTTCCGAGTTCCACCATCATTGCTTCGAGCCTTCGATCGTTGTTGGTCATTGAAGCTCTCTCTCTCTCTCTCTCTCTTTGTTTTGAGGTCGAGTGAAGGAGTGAAGAAGAGAGGCGAGGTCGAGTGAAGGTCGAGTAAAGGAGTGAAGAAGAGAGGCGAGGTCGAGTGAAGGAGAGAGGCGAGGTCGATTTCTTCCTAGCCCGATTTTTTCAGCCGATCATGCATGATCGTATCGGGTCATGGCCGATTGCCGATTAATCGGCGATAAATCGGCCTGAATCGGTGATTTTTAGAACACTGTCTATCTGTATTGTTTATTCGCTTGAACTCCGCAACCAAGTGATCCCAATCCTGTAATTTTGTTTGAAGTAAGATATAATAATAATAATAATAATAATAATAATAATAATAATAATAATAATAATAATAATAATAATAATAATAACAACAACAACAACAACAACAACAAATACAACAACAACAACAACAACAATAACAACAACAACAACAACAACACCACCACCACCACCACCACCACCACTAATAATAACAATAATAATAACAACAACAACAACAACAACAACAACAACAACAACAACAACAACAACAACAACAACAACAACAACAACAACAATAACATAGTATACCATGCAAAGGGGGCATCATAATAAAACTTCTGGGTTGACGATATTTTTATAATTAAAGTTAGATAATTAAAAACCTTACATGATCATGTGTGGTTAAATTGGAAAGCATCCCAGACGGAGGATTTGCGACGGCGCACACTGCATTCGAAGTGACATGAAAAAAATTATAAGTTTATAGTTTTCTTCAATTTTTTTCAACGTAAAATATATTTATAGTGAATTAATTAATTCAAAGAGGGGTTGTCCTTAAAAGAGTAAAAAGAAAATTGAATTCACTTTGTTAAAATAAAATTTGGTGTCGTATATAAAATTAAAACTGAAACTTGATTTTAAAATGTTGCACCAAGGATCGTTTATATCCATTCAAATTCCCCATGTAAAAGCAAGTCTAATATTTTTTTTTATTCAAATGGTTGAATATTAAAGTCTATTTAACATTTAGCATAAGCAAAAACAATTGTACTCATTATATTAATTAGACCATTTAACGTGTACACTTGCATTTTTTCTCTTTAATAAATAAATAGCATTCAACATATAATCCGAATTGTTTCAAGACAAAAAGAAAGTACAATTTTTCTTATCCGCAAAATAAACCATTCAGTGAAGAGAAAGAAAAAACAAATTTTTCAATATTTGCAAATGAGAAAGTTGTTTGATATATTTAAGTCTCTAAAAATAAAAGAGTTGGGCTTGTTTTACTAAAAGATTTTAAAATTATCTAAATCTAAATAAAAGAAAATTTTAAAGATTTGAATTCAAATAAACAAATATTTTAAAAAAGAATCTAAGAGCATCTCCAATGGTAGAGTAAAAATTAATTTGTAAATCACATGTGTCAACTCACTTTAACAAAAAAAACTTGAATGCTAAAAAAAAGTGCTCCAATGGTACTTTTGTAAAGTTTTGTGTAAATTTTGAAATAACAAATAAGATTCTAACACATGTTAAATATCAATTCAAGAAATTTTCTTATTAATTTTTTCTTGATTTTTTTACAAATAATCTTGTAATCACAATGGATCTTGATTTATAGGTATTGATGAGTAGATTTCAAATATGTAATTTTTATTAAAATATATATTTTACATTTAAAGTTATTACTTTTCCAATTTTTATAAAAAAAATTGAAGAAAGAGAAAACTGATGTGGCATTGTAAAATAGGAGTGTATTTTACACAACTATTTTACACAAATTTCAATTTTAAAAGACTGCTGGAGACAAAAAAAAAATTACAAGTTGTGTAAATTTTACACAAAACAAAGATTTAAAACACTATTGGAGATGCTCTAATCACATTTGAATTTTTTTATTGTTGTAGGTTGGTTTTAACAAAAGATTTTAAAATTATCTAAATCTAAATAAAAGAAAATTTTAAAGTTTTGAATTCAAATAAACAGATATTTTAAAAAAGTGTCTAATCACATTTGTATTTTATATTCATATAATCCAAATTTTTTAATTTTTTGATTTAAAATAAAAAATATATTTTAGTAAAGAGTTTAATCATATTGCTATTTTCTATTGATATAGGCTTGTTTAACAAAATATTTTAAAATTATCTAAATCGAAATAAAAGAAAATTTAAAAGTTTTGAATTCAAATAAATAGATATTTTAAAAAAGTGTCTAATCACATTTATAATAATCTAATCACATTGAAAAAAGTGATGGGCGGATTGGGAGTTTTTTTTTTGTCTAACTAGTGTTGTTTTAAAACTTATTTAGGTAAATAGGGTACTTTTCATTTTATTTGGTAAAATAGGATGAACGTAGAAACGCCGGTGGCTCCAATGATTTAAAAAACAAAAATAAAAATTTACCAACTTAAAAATGCCATTAGCAATAGTGATTTTACTTGTAAAAACGCCACTGTCGCTGGTGTTTTTAAAACAATTTTTTTTTTGGATTTTTTTTTTCAAATCTAAATATAGTTTCTTGGCTGTTTTTTTCTTTGTTTGATTTTCTTTTAGATTTGAGACCTCCATATCTTTTCTTTTTTTGATTTTCATTTCTTTTAATTTTTTTTTTAAAAAAATTGCTTGCATATTGTTATTATAAATTGAATTTCTCATTTAAAGTTATAGCATTTAAATTATTTTAGATAATTATTAGTATGTGAAAGTTTTTTGTGTGTATATTATTAGTGTGAGAGTTTTATCTTTGAATTCTTGATTTTGATGCGTGTATAAAATTTATCTAATGGTGTACAATGCCTACTACATTATGTGTATTTTATAATATAAATTGATTTGCGTTAAATTGTTCAGTACATATAATCAAATAATGTTTAATAATTAAAATTTAATATAACTAAAAAAAGGTACTTGAAGAAATAAAACATTTAGATAAACCCATTACACATAATAGAGATTCAAAACGAACGGTTTGTGTCTGTGCAAAGATCCATTTGTAGAGTCGATGAATACAGGTGTTGAATACAATATTGAAGAAATGGCAACGAGTCCAGATGCACATATGCAACGGAAAATTGATTGAAATCATGGGTTTTATCACGTTTTTCTTAAATTGTATTGCATCTTCCTCTTTTTTATGTTCATCAAATTGATGTAAAAGCTCGTTCGTCTGTTGTATGACTGATAAGTTTATGTTTGTTTTGAATTTATATTACGTGTAATGGGTTTATGTAAATGTTTTATTTCTTTGTGTACCTTTTTTTAGTTATGTTTAATTTTAATTATTAAAAATTATTTGGTTATATGTACTGAACAATTTAATATAAATTAATCTATATTATAAAATATACATATTGTAGTAGGCATTGTACACCATTAGATACATTTTATACACGCATCAAGATCAGGAATTCAAAGATAAAACTCCCATACTAACAATATAAACAAAATAAACTTTCACACACTAATAATTTTCTAATATAATTTAAATGCTATAACTTTAAATGAGCAAGTCAATTTATAATAATATCATGCAAGAAAATCTTTAAAAAATAATTTAAAAGAAAAAAAAAGAAAGGAAAATCAAACAAAGAAAATATATGGAGGTCTCAAATCTAAAAGAAAATTAAGCAAAGAAAAAACAAACAATCAAGAAAAGAAAAGATATGAATTTTTTTAAAAAACAAAATTAAGCAAAGAAGAAAAAAATGGCCAAGAAAAGATATTCGGATTTGAAAAAAAAATTCAAAATTTAAAAGAAAAAAAAAACCAACTATTTTAAAAACGCCAGTGCCAGTGGTGTTTTTACATGTAAAATCGCTACTGCTACCATGTAAAATCGCCATTTCCAGTGGCGTTTTTAAGTTGGTGATTTTTTTTTAAATCGTTGGTGCCACTGGCGTTTTTATGTTCCACCCCCATTTTCCTAAATAAGATGAAAAGTAACCCATTTACCTAAATATATTTCAAAACAACTCTAGTTAGACAAAAAACTCGGCAGATTGGAGTACCAATAGCCATACATCCTAGACTATCATTACCTTCTTTATTTAATTATTTTTTTATTATTTTTTTTAAGCAAGAGACTAAAGAAATTTGAATAAAAGAAATTATATGTGACGGTGGAGGCGTTTATGCAATGTTGGTTGCGACGATGGTAGCGTTTTTAGTTCCCACATGATGAGAGAATATGATGAGCGGGGGAGAAGGAGAGAGAGAAAATGAAGTAAGAGAGAATAACACGTGAGAGAAAAGGTGAATATTGGTGTATATGTGTAAAAAGGGTGAGAGGGCTGTCATTGGGACAATTTTGGATTAACTTGAAGATTTCAAGGTTGCTTCTCGGCGTTGTTAAAATAATACTTAGCCAGCAGCAGTCACGAACTGCGAGTGGGGATTAGTCGAGGTGCTCGAAAGTTGGTCCGGACACTTTGTGGGGAATCAAAAAAAAGTTGTATTAGAGATGCTAAAGTCATTTATAATTCATGTTAATAATTTGAATCATAAGTTGACGATACTCAATTTTTTCATGTGAATTAAAATTACTATTTTGAGTTCCAAGAATAAACAAAAACTCAAATAACGGTGGAGTCGGGATTTAAACAAAGGAGGAGCCAACATTAATAATAATAATAATAATAATAATAATAATAATAATAATAATAATAATAATAATAATAATAATAATAATAATAACAAACAAACAAACAAACATTGTATTTTAATACAAAAACATAATAATAATAATAAACGTCTTTAATACAACCAAACTAAAACATTCATTACTATCAACAATGACATGATACGAGTTTCATAAGAGTATCTCCAATGGAATAACCAAAATAGAATAAGTTAACAATGCATACCTCTCAAGGGTTATTTTTTCTCAATAACCAAATTTATGGGGTTCATTATATTGATTGGTCAGAAATTAATCAATTTGAATTTTGTTTCAAAAAAAAGGAGGGAATTATGATTTAAATTTGAAAATATTATCTTCTACCTAATAGAATTAGCAGGTCCCTAATTTTGGTTATTGAAAAATGTTGTTTAGTCTGATTATAAATGAAATAAATTTGGTTATTAATTAAAAGGTTGTTAAAATTTGATTATGCCATAGGAGTAGTATTTTTTGCCAACATTGTTAAATTTGACTATAATTGTTGTTTTAATTATACTATTGGAGATACTCTAATAACTTTTTTCAATAACCAAAACGAGAGGTCCACCAATTATATTGGTAAAATAGAATCTTTTCAAATTTAAATCGCATTTCCTAATTTTTCTGAAACAAAATTCAGATTGATTAATTTGTGACCAATTAATATAGTGAACTCCACAAATTTGGTTATTAAGAAAAAATAGTCGTCGGGAATGGCGACATTGTTAACTTTAACAACTATAATCAAAAGTCATTTTGATTATTCAATTTTAGTTATTCCATTGGAGATGCTTTAAAAGGAGTAGATTTAGTTATTGGTTAAAATGTTGCTAACATTTGATTATACCGTTAATTAGGGAATTGTTTTTAGCCGACATTGTTAAAATTAATTAGAATTGTTATTTTGATTATACCATTGAAAATACTCTAATAGATTGTTAAATGATGAAAATTAGGGCTAGTATATTATGATATTAAAATAGCAATCACGAACAAAACATCAAACAAGAAACATTAACCATTTCTTTTAGCATGATTTGAAAATGGTCCAAAAATTGGACTAATATACAGTGATTACTCCAAAAACCTAAGACTGAAATGACTAATAATGTATAAACACATAAAATATATACTTAAATATTAGTCAATAATTAATTTTTTTTTTGATTTTTTAACATAATTCTATAGTCATGATGGATCTTATTTAATTGATCTTAATTAGTAGATTTTAAATATTAAATATTATGACATTTTTAATGTAAACAATATTATTAGTTTGTAAGTTTATTGTGTGTATATTATTAACGCAAGTGTTTTAATTTTGATGTAATATCTTGATATCTGTATAAAATTCATCAAAATAGTTAGAAATAATGTATACTATAATATGTGTAATTTTAACCATTAAATTTTTATACTTTTTGGAAAAAAAAATTATCAAAGATATTTTGTAAATATATATATATATATATATATATATATATATATAGAGAGAGAGAGAGAGAGAGAGAGAGAGAGAGAGAGAGAGAGAGAGAGAAAAGAAGAAAAAAACAAACAACGAGCCGTCATTATCCTCATGTTGCAGCCGACGTATCAAGAATTCAACTTCAACCACAACACTTGTGGATAGACTTACTGGGATTAGTCTCCGGTTTAAATTTTGGCAGCTATAATAATATATTTAGATTTCTAAGTAAATATTATGGTATGTTTGATAAGTGTTATTTTCTTAAAAAATATGAGTTTTTCATTCAAATTTTTATTTTTGATATGTTGGATTGATTTTATTTTTTACATAGTCAAATTCTAACTTTGAATGTGACATTGTTTTTTTTCAAAAGTTAAAAAATATTTTCTTAAAAGAAAAGAGGTTTTGTTTTTTAAGTTAAAGCATGCATTTTTAGCCAGTTTTAATACTTTACCCCCTTTCTCTTTCTCTCTCCGTCTCTCTTTACTTTCCATT
Source organism: Lonicera japonica (assembly GCA_021464415.1). Classification (NCBI taxonomy): domain Eukaryota; kingdom Viridiplantae; phylum Streptophyta; class Magnoliopsida; order Dipsacales; family Caprifoliaceae; genus Lonicera; species Lonicera japonica. Next base: position 26,125,256 of record CM038468.1, read on the forward strand.
TTTTTGGTATAATATATTTGAGAATAAGGTAAAAAAATGCATAATTACTCAAAAATATTTTTTCATATATCCTTGAAAATTAATTTAACAATATGAAAAAAATTAATTATATATTGTTTAATTTAGGGGACATATTTATTTTAATGTATATTTTATTTTATTTTATTTTTAACATATCCCAAATTTTATGTAGAAAATGTACAAGTTTCATTGAAAATAATAGCTATCATACAACAAAATTTGAAAGAAGTTACAGTTTATATAGAAAATAATAACTATCAAATATTAAAAAATGAAAAAATACAATATTTTTCTAGTAAAAAATTAAGACAATCAAATACATTTAATTAACATTTTTCATGCAATTTAATTCTAAACAACTAAATTACTTAAAACTTATTTTTTTTTATACAAAATTTATATTTATAATCAAACGCACTCTTAAATTTTATATTTAATGTCATGCGCGGACAATTTGTAAACAACTAGAAACAATAAAAATTGAACTTGGTATTAACAAGTCAAACTTCGAAGTTGAATACTTCAGACGGCATAATAGTTCAAATCTTATTAATATAATTTAAAAATGATATTATTATTATTATCAAAATAATTATATTTTTTGATAAAATTATATAAAATTTTAGAAGCATAAAATATTAAATCACAATAATAATATTGAATCACAGTAAGGGTCCGTTTGACAATAACATGTAAAAAAAAGGTAAAAACAGTTAATTTTTGTGATTGAAAAATAAGTTAAGACATGTGAGATATCTTCTTACTTTGTGAATTTTTTCATAGAGGAATTTTTTTCACAAAAAATGGTGAAGGATGAAGGGCTCATAAAATGAACATGAAATGATGGACGCGTTATCACATGGCTCAATTTATTTTCTAACTTCTTACTAAATCTAGTATTTTATTTTTCTTTTTTTATATTATTATCAAACTGAACCTACTAGTATCTTTTTGAATTATCTTTGTAAAAGTATCAATGGCAACAATTTACGACAATTGCAAAGCTTTAAAAAGATATTTGGATTACATTAAAAAAAGGTTTGTAACTCAAGAATTAGTTTATTAGTCTCCTTTTAATAATAATATGAAAAATGAAAAGAAAAATACTTGATTTGCATGAAAAGTTATAAAATAAGTTAATATGTGTAATGAAATGCTCTATATATATATCATGATCATTTTTATGAGTAGCATCCTTCATAATTTTTTACGGATTTTTTTTCTTCATCAAAATTCAAAGAAATTTTATAATAGTTTTAGGATTCAATACTGGAATTTTGCACACATGCGGTGCATGTGCAATGTAAATATAAGTATTTTGACAGAAAAAAAAATTAGTAAGTGACTTTGTAGTTGAACATGTCTTAATACCCTTGTAATTGCAAGCACAATTTGAATCCTATTGTTTACGCTTAAATATAATTTTTTTTATGAACTTGAAGGTCGAAGGGATAAAATTGGAAAAAATTGGAAATTAACTCAAAACTTGACATAGATTTAAAATCAATGAAATGTCTTCTAACTGTATATAATAGTAAATTGGTATTATAAAACAAGCTCAGTTGTTGTACAAATTAAGATTATATAGTTAGACACAGACTTTACGTATTTAGGCAAGATCTTTTAATTTTTTGTGAGTCGAACACCAGATCACCCGGACCTGAGTGGGAACATTTGCAAGTGAATGGTAATTACGTTGTCATGTTTATATATATGATTCTTACCATTTCCACGCCCACCTCTTTAACTTTGTTAAACTTGCCAATTAAATTTACAATTCAAAATACTACTGGTCTATGAATGGCGCCCATTGATAGTAAATCAAAAAACACTAATCATATATTCAAATTTCCTTATCAAGCTGAACATACAAACTCGAAAACTACTTGCCACCATTGCGTCACCCCAAACATCACATATGTCTTTATCTATATATATCCATTCACCCCCATGCACCTTTCATGCATACCCCATCCCCTCTCACTTCACCACCAAAACATAATAAATCCCCATAACAAAATCTCTCTGTCATACCAAATAGGCATGGCCAGCCCTCGAGTCCTCGTAGTGATATTTCCGGGGCAGGGGCACATAAACCCATCCCTTCAATTCGCCAAGCGCCTCATCAAAATGGGCGTCGAGGTCACCTTCTCCACCAGCCAATCGGCCATTAATCGAATATCCAAAAACAAAACCGACACAACAATCCCACAAGGCATAACCCTCTCTCCCTTCGTCGACGGCTATGAAAACGGTTTATAGGCAGGTGATGACCTAGAACACTACATATCCGAGGTGGAAAACCATGGTTCACAACACATCGCTGAACTTATAACCACCCGGGCAGCCGAAGGTAAACCGTTTGCCCAAGTGGTCTACACTACCTCAATTTCTTGGGCGGGTCGAGTGGCTCATCGTCTATGTGTGCCATGTACACTTCTGTGGATCCAACCGGCCACCGTTTTTGACATCTATTATTATTACCTCAATGGGTACGGTGATGTTATTAGTAAAAGTAATAATGAACCCTCAACTTTGATTCAATTACCGGGATTGCCACTCCTCACTAACCATGATCTTCCATCATTCCTTCTTTCCTCAAACACATACAACTTTGCTCTCCCAGCTTTCAAAGAACACTTGAATATAATCGAGGAAGAAACAAACTCTAATATACTTGTGAATACGTTCGACGCATTAGAGTTTGGATTCCTAAGAACTACGGAGAAGCTCAAAATGAAGGCGATAGGACCGTTGATACCGTCGGCTTTCCTGGACGGGAAAGACCCTTCCGACAAATCATTTGGTGGAGATCTTTTCCAAAAGTCAAGAAACTACATTGAATGGTTGGATTCAAAAACCAAATCATCTGTCGTTTACATATCATTCGGAAGCATCTCAGTATTTTCGAGCAAACAAATTGAAGAGATCGGGCAGGCGTTACTTCAGAGCCGCCGACCATTCTTGTGGGTGATAAGAGAAGACAATAACGGGGCGAAAAAACAAGAAGACGGGATGAATTTTAGCGACAAGTTGAAAGAGTTAGGGATGATAGTGCCGTGGTGCTCGCAAGTGGAGGTTCTTTCGCACAAATCGGTGGGGTGTTTCGTGACGCATTGTGGGTGGAACTCGACACTGGAGAGTGTGACTTGTGGGGTACCGATGGTGGCGTTTCCTCAGTGGATAGATCAAGCGACAAATGCGAAGCTTATTGAGGATGTGTGGAAGACAGGGGTGAGAGTGAAGCCAAATGAAGAAGGGATAGTGGAGAGAAGTGAGATGAAGGAGTGCATAGAAATGGTGATGGGAGATGGAGAAAGAGGACACCAAGTGAGAAAGAATGCTAAGAAATGGAAGGATTTGGCAAAGGAAGCAGTGGAAGAAGGTGGATCTTCATATTTGAATCTAAAGGCTTTTGTGGATGAGATTTGAGATGGTTTATTGTTGGTACTTTGTTCTTGCATACTACAATGAATTATAGTATTGTTGTGCAGTAATTATAGATCCACGTTCATATTTGACATAAAAGATCGATATATTTGATGTCCGCTATATATTAGTTAGAATGTAAAGTAATTATTGATCACATTTATTGTTATTAAAATTCATTGCAGCCAACATGTTATCATATCAATCACATGTGATAGGACTTTTATTATTATTATTTTTTTGACAAGGACGTGTGTGACTTCTACATTTCATGTCTCTTCTATTTATTATAAGGATGTGTAATAAGATTATTAATCTATCTATTAATTACTTCTTTATGAGATTGTGTTTTCATGTAATTCAAAAGATTAAGACACTATTTGGCTATGTGCTAATCTAAAAAATACATTAATTGTTTAATCATGCAATTAAATCCGGAAAAGATAAAACTATCATCAATAAACATAATAAACTATTTAGATGATTAAATTACCAGCAAATCCAGAATGTCCACATCTAAACCACGAACTATTTAAATAATGGTATTGAGATTTTATCGCATTGTAATTCAGAGAATTGCAATTCGATTTATAGAATTGTAATTCTAATAAAATTTCAAAACCATATAACCAAACACACCCTAAGTATCTATTAACTTTCATTAGTACAGAATTCGCAAAAATAATCTAATTGTTATAAATATAACCTCGTCAATTAAACATAATCTAACACAATATACAATATATAAAAGCTCTGGGTTCGTGTGTAGAAGCAAATTAATTAACCCTAAATTTGTTATGTAATGGTTGGATTCTCAAAAACCTATTTTATTCAAATTGGAAACTAAACTTAGGATTTTAATTCTAAAAAACCTGTTTAATCTTTTCTAGCATACACCAATTAAACAGATAAGCAAACACCATAATGAACAAGGTATTCTTACAGTGTAAGATTAATCCTCAACAATCCACTATATGCACAAAAGTTTACAAACTCAATTAATCACAAATCACATAAAAGCCACAACTTGAATCGGACAAGCCGACTACAAAAGTCTCCACGTTCTACGCATATAGTCCCTCTTAGAACCACATGATTTGGGTCATAGCGAATTACACGCTTTGGTCTCACACCAATCTCTTTAACACCGTTTGCGAATCACATGCACCAAGGTATTTGGAAGTTACTTGCGATATAAGAAATGACGATTACTATCTCATACAAAGATATTTATACAGTTTTCTAATGGATGGGGAAATTAATGTTTTTCCTTAATAACAAAGCGGTGCAAAGCAAAGTAACTCATTCTTCGGTTTAAGCTATATCAAGAAGGAAAATAACCAAGTTTCACCAAACATGAAATTATCAAGTCTATTTCTTTGTAACGGGTGTGAAGTAAAACAACCATTCCTGATATAGCTAATTTGAAATAGAGATGATAATTTTATTGTAAAAAAGTTTAACATGAAGCATATGTATAAAATCTCATGGTTTGAAAGAATGAAAATTAAATAGTGAATCCTTACAATGAAACAAGCTGAAGTTTATGGAATAAATTCGTCAACTAATCGATTATCATTTAAGATAGACAATAAAGAGTCAAAATAACTCATATAGTGTAAGAAGCACTCAAATTATCATTAAATAAATCAAAGATGAGATAAACGAATTATAAACATTCTATGGAGTTTTTAAAAACTTTTCATAATCTCTATAAAGAGAAAAAAAGGTCCATAGATGGGGGAAAATGACTACAAGTTTTATAGAACCATACAAATATGTTGTATTATCATTAACAAACAAGAACTAAATATACAAGGCATATAAAGTCTAACCTTTAGATGAAAATACCTAAAAGGCTTATAGGATGAAAAGATTGAAGAAGAAAAAAATTCACAATTATTTATCAAACATTAAACACGGATTGAGCTACTAATCATCTGAAATTATATCACGATTAACCTCAGTAACCTTAGTAAAAGACTACACCATAATAAATGTGAAAACAAATATGATAGAAGAAGAAATCATTCTTACAATCAAGAGAACTTATAAGAAAAATGAAGAAGAAAAACTAATGCGAGCTCTCCCTTCCCTCTATCTCTTGTTCTTGATGAAAATCTCTCTCCTCTAATAAGCCTAAAAACAATAAAAATATATCTAAACAATAATAAAATAAAGCTAAGAAAAATATCTAAGAACAACATTCCTCAAAATATGGCTACAAGTAATGGGTAGTTGGTGTCCTCGCCAAACCATGATCGATCATGGAAGTGTTCTGCCGGCCAAAATGCACGCCATGATCGATCATGGTTATAATAAAGATTGATCTTGGGTCTGGGATTTCTCAAAAACAACTTTTTGCAAGCCTCCAAGTTTGCTCTTGATCAATCTATATAATGCCATATTGTATCTCATTCCTACAAACATATATAAAACTACAAAAAGAACACAAACTCAAGCCATATTAGATATACCACATGCTAAGGCACTAATCTCGAGATAAGCAGATAATTCGGCAAAGTTAGTGTAACAAATGCGTCAAGCGGCTCTGGGAAAGAGTTTATGCAAGACAATATTATGCGTTTATGAACCAACTTTGCATTCCTTAAAAACCTTATATATAACTTTTGAACTTTATATAAGGAAGACCCATGTTCGTACATCCCTGCGCCACTAACTCAAACCAAACTAGCATTGTTTCTCCGGTGGTATAAACAATCAGAATGGCAATGCTATTAAAAAATCTTAGCCAATGGCATAGTCAAATTTTAGGAATCCTTTAACCAATAATTAAATATCTCGTATATATAATCAAAATTAACCACATTTCTCAGCTCGATAAACAAAATGGTTGGCCCACTATTTCTATTGGTCAAAAGAAAAGGTTAATATTTTCAAAGTTAGATAATCTTTCACTATTTGTTTTTTAAATTTTAAACTTGTTAATTTATGGAAAATTAAAATAGTTGACCAATAATTTTGTAATTGAAAATATAACATTATTTAAATTATATCATGGGAGATGCTGCTTGCAATAACATTATTTCAATAGTTGAGTTACTTCTAAATTAGACAGTGAAGCGTTTACTTGCGTATCACATCTAGATGGAATAAAAAATAAAAAGGTATTGATTTAATTGATAAAGTGTTGCATGTGACCCTAAAGATCATAATTTTAAACATATTCACATGTACTCTTAATAAAAATAATAATAATTGGAATAAAATTAAAATTTCCTTAATTTATTTTTAAGTTCATAACTACCTTTAATGTAAGATTGCCTCAAGTGGATTAGTAGAGATACTAGCTGGGCTGATTATATGGGAAAAGAAATTATTACTCATGTCTCATATTGGAACAAAAGAACATTCTACTATAATTTTAAATACAACACAAAATTAATATAACACAAATTCCAGCTTATATATTTTGGTAGTGTTTGACCCATTGAAATTCATTATAGTGAAAATTATTCTCAATTGAAACCATATTTTTCTTGTAAATGAAATTTATGCCGTGCCTATATGATTGGATGAAAATCAACTTGCAATATCTTATGCTAAGTAAAAAGAAAAGATAAATTGCACTTTGTCCTTCTGAACTATGACAATTACTTCACTTTGTCATTTGAAATATCAATTTAAACAATTAGGTGGTGTTTGGTTGAAATTTTAAAACTAAGTTTTTAAAATTTCTACCAAAAAGATAACTTTATTTCACACTTTTCAAAATTCACTTCACTTTACTATCTCTCATAAAATTTTTAAAACACCATAACTTTAAATTCAAAAATCAGAATTAGATAAAAATATATATTTAAAACTACTCTCGAAATCTATAAAATAAGATCCATTGTGATTATTTTTTGAATTTTTCTCATTAGTTTTTTTGAATTGGTTGAAAAAAACTCCAATAAAAATTAAATTTACTTTTCAACCTACTTTTACACTTCCCAAAAACTTATTTAAAAAAATGTTTTAAAATTCCAACCAAACAACCACATAATGTCACAAACAATAACATTTGTTGCAATTGATCCAAAATCGCTAATAGGGTTATTTAAACGTTTGTTGTGCGCCCACATGATCGATATGCACATGGGGAAAAACCCAAAACCCCACCTTCTTTTGTTACAATAAATGTTGTACCTTCACTTTAATTTATTTCTTGTTTTAACAAATGTACAACAATAATAGAGATATATTGTGTTGTTTTTGCAGTCTATCTTTGCATTCTGATTTCATAACTGATCTTTGTCAATTTTTGCTATTACTGCTTACGTCTTGCTATCCTTTCATCATATTATCGATATTGTGCTTGGCGACGAAATCTGTTGAAGAATTGTTGTTGCTTTTGCTTGAATTGAACTGATTCTATTTTTCTTGTTTTCAATTTCATGGAACCATTGTTTTTCTAATAATTCTTGTACATCTACATAATTTTGTACTCTTATTTTACTAATTCTATAATTATTTCCAAACTCTAGAATGTAGAATGACATATTAAATTTTTCTTCAATAAATTTGTAAAAACAATGAGTATTACAAAATTAAGTAAGCTGTTGTTGAATTTATATGTGATTGATGTAGAACAGGTAGCGGACCTGTATTTAACAGCACTGGATCGTCGTAAGCCCGACTGGCCCAAAAAGTGACGAGACCAGAATTTCGTGGGCCTGGCTAGTTTGACCTGAAACGGCCCAGAGAAATTAAGTTACCGTCTTTGGCTGTGATGCACGTCGTTTTTTGGCCAAAATCCTTCATTTAGGCCTCCGAATCCGCGTATTTACTATTTAAGGCAGGTCTTAATTACGCAATAAGTTGAGTTTGGAAAGTCAGATTTGACTTCCGACAAATCCCGCGCGATCGTTAACATCAGCACTGCAGAATCCCATAATTTATGCAATTTCCTATTTTTGGCAGTTTTTTTGAATTATTTCGAATTTGTTTCCTTTTTTTACATTTTGTAATCTTTTATAAGAGATTCTCTTTGTAATCGTTTAGGCAGTTCATCTTTTAATAAAATTTTGAGTGTTTTTCTCTATATTGTGAGTTTAAATCCCATTTCATAGCTTTCCGCTACGTCAGTGATAAAGTATCTTCATCGGCTAGCTTCTCTTGCAATTTTGTTGCAATTAATAAGATAAATAGTTGAGGGTTTTTTGTATCTCCATCCTTTTCTACAACTTCTCAAAGTCTTTGCGGATACAAAGTTTCTGCCTGTGTATCTATTGCTCCTAATAGTCTTAATGGAAGGTTTGAAGATTTTAATAATTCTATATAATCTGAATAATAATATACAAAACTAGCTAAAAATTCATATTCAAGTAAAAGACTAATGATAGCTTCTATTGTAATATGACCATTTGAAGAAAATAAATAATTTTTTCTTGAAATAGTAAAAAATTTAATTTAGAAAGCACAAAATCTACTAGGATTATAGTTTCTGTTTTATTGTTAATTTTTCATAAACTTTTTAGATTTATATGAACATCCTTCTGCTTCATAATTCTTTTGAAAATAATTTTGAATTTATATCCAATCCTCAAAATTCCTTTGACTAGCATAATTAAAGATTCTATTTAAAATATCATTAGGTAATTTATATTATATTTGCTTCTTTAAAATAGTTTGAAGGAAATGATCAAAATAACACATAAATCTAGTATTAGAAAATATACTCATAGTTTCTAAATCACTTTGTAACTTTTGGAACATAAGCAGAAATAGTTTGTTTACCATTCTCAACCCAACACAAAGATTTAGGAAAAAAAAAACCTGTTATAGAATTGGAAAAGCAAATTCTTGACAATCTTTAGTTTAATAGAGAGTAAAATAAAAAATCTTTCCTACATACTATGATCTTAATTTCTTAATAAAAATATGTATGAAATTAATTTATATATTCAAAATCTTGAGCTTAAAATTCAATCTTCAAAAGGATCAAATTTTAAAAGACCATCAGTTAAAACTTAATTTAATAAAATGGGCTAACTGTGTATATATAGTTAATACATATAAAAAATTATTATGGAGACAGAGCCCTCCATGCCAAGGGTTGGGTACACCCTTGTTCCTTATCTCAAATTAGTAAGTGAATTTGGTATCCCGTCATCAATTAGGGTGCGTTTGATTTTAAACATACAATTTGTATGAAAAAAAAATAAGTTACAGGTAATTAAATTGCCTAGAATTGAGTTGCATGAAAAATGTCAATTAAATATATATGTTTGATTGCCTTAATTTTCTACCCAGAAAATATTAGTTGTATTATGACATTTTTAATGTAGAAAAAATTATGGGTATATTTTTTTACATAATTTTATAGTCATGATGGATCTTGACTAGTAGATTTTAAATATTAAATTTTTATTAAATTTTGAATTTTTTATTTTAAGTTATAGCATTTTTAATGTAGAAAATGGGTAAAATTTTGTCTCGAAAAATGTGTAATTGCCTGAAAAATAAATACAATCCCCCCCCCAACCCCCAAGAAAATGTTTTCCTTATTTTGGTAGAAAATGTGAGCATGTGAGCAAAAGTAAAAAAATATTTTTCCTAAAAAAAAAAGGCCGATCAAATACTTTAAATTATCAAATCAAGTAAAAAATGAGTATTTTTTAAAAAAGTCAATCAAGCACACCCTTAATGTAATTCACTGGTGTCTCTTTGGCGATTTTTTTTAGTAAAAAAATTATTGAAGTCTAAGCATAAATTTTTTAATTTGGAACAGGAATTGTTCTCCTTTTTTCTCCATTCCCCACTCATGGCCAATGAACCAAAATTGTAAACTAGGAACATAGGTAAAATATATATTTTTTTTATTTTTTTAAATATATTTAATTTTTAAAAATTTTAAACAAAAAGACAACGTAGTTGATAGATGCCGAAAGGTTGTGTCGTCATTGCCGACGGCATTGCGTCATTATCCACATGTTGCTGCTGACGTATCAAATCTGAAGTGCCTGTTTGAAAAGGACTAAAGGAATTCAACTTCAACCACAATACTTAAGTCATGCAGATAGATTTAATAGGACCAGTAGTTCCGAAACTTCTGGAGTTTGAATCTCGCCGGGTATAATATTAGGTTTAAATTTGCGGATATAAATTAATTTTTTATTTAATGTCACATACGTAAGAATAATTTATAAAAAATTAAAAGAAATAAAAATTAAACTTGGTATTAATCGGTCAAACTATGAAGTTAATAGTTTAGCTGGCACAATAATAGTAAGTGAAGGTCGACAATTAGAATAAGTACGTTTGGATGGCGAAATTAGATTTACGAATGGTAAATTCAAGGTTTTCAATTCCAAGGAAGTAGGATTCTTCTATTTGGATGACTATGTATCATATGGGTGATTTCATTTGTAGATCCAAATATATCATATATTATTTGGGTAGTCAAAAAATGATTATTTGTTTATAGTAATTTAGAATCCAATTTTTATTGTAACACCAATAATTACAAAATATTTTATTTCGAGTAACTAGATGACAATTTAGTCGTCAACCATGCATATAGAACAATAAAAAATATATTTGACAAAGTGAGAAACTTACTAATACAATTGTACAAACAAAGAAATTATACATATACCAATATACGGTTAGGATTAGGTACGGACCGATTCGTACCGACTGATCTTTTTTATGACGGTTTTTTATTATAAATTAAGTAGTCATAAAATGACAAATTCTTAAAGATTGATCCATACTAAAAAGAGAAACTACCAGTAGATATGTATGTAATGAACTTTTTTGCTATAAATGATTTGAATATCTGAATATAAATAAGCATAGATGAAAGAGCTTACATGAAAAAAGTAGATTTATTTATCGAGCAGTTTCTTCCCACAAGAGCTTGAAAGAGATGCTCTGCCATTTTAGTAGAATGAGAGATTGAATTAGGAAAGAAATAGAAATTTTAGGATTTGGATAGATTGAATAGTAATTATGTTGTCGTGTCTATATATGATTCTTACCCATTCCACGCCCAACTATGTAACTATGTTAAACATGCCAAATTTACCAGTCAAAATACTTGTTGTCTATGAATCCCCTTTGACAATAAACCAAAAAACACCAATCATATATATATACAAATTTCATTATCAAGCTGAACATACAAACTAGAAAACTATATACAACCCACCACTGCGTCACCCCAAACGTCACATATATATCTACATCTATATATATCCATTCACCCCATGCACCATTCATGCATACCCCATCCCCATTCACTTCACCACCAAAACATAATACACCACACATCTTGTCTCCCCCAAAAGAAAATCTCTCTCTCATACTAATTAAATAGACATGGCCGGCCCTCGCGTCCTTGTAGTGACATTTCCGGGGCAGGGGCACATAAACCCATCCCTCCAATTCGCCAAGCGCCTCATAAAAATGGGCGTTGAGGTCACCTTCTCCACCAGCCAATCGGCCATTAATCGAATATCCAAAAGCAAAACTGACACAACAATCCCACAAGGCCTAACCCTCTCTCCCTTCTTGGACGGCTACGAAAACGGCCTACAGCCTGGTGTTGACGTTGAACACTACATATCCGAGGTGAAAAAGCATGGTTCACAACATATAGCTGAACTTATAACCACCGGTGCAACAGAAGGCAAACCTTTCGCCCAAGTGGTCTACACTACCTTAATTTCTTGGGCGGGTCGAGTGGCTCATCGTCTCTGTGTGCCATGTACACTTCTGTGGATCCAACCAGCCACCATTTTTGATATCTATTACTATTACTTCAATGGGTACGGTGATGTTATTAGTAAAAGTAATAATGACCCCTCGTCTTCGATTCAATTACCGGGATTGCCACTCCTCACTAGTCATGACCTTCCATCTTTCCTTCTTTCCTCAAACACATACAACTTTGCTCTCCCAGCTTTCAAAGAACACTTCAATATAATCGAGGAAGAAACCAACCCTAATATACTCGTGAATACGTTCGACGCGTTGGAGTTTGGATTCCTAAGAACTACGCAGAAGCTCAAAATGAAGGTAATCGGACCATTGATGCCATCGGCTTTCCTGGACGGGAAAGACCCTTCCGACAAATCATTCGTGGAGATCTTTTCCAAAAATCAAGAAACTATATTGAATGGTTGGATTCGAAAACCGAATCATCGGTCGTTTACATATCATTCGGAAGCATCTCAGTATTATCGAGCAAACAAATCGAAGAGATCGGGCAGGCGTTGCTTCAGAGCAGCCGACCGTTCTTGTGGGTAATAAGAGAAGACAATAACGGGGCGAAAAAACAAGAAGGCGAGATGAATTTTAGCGATAAGTTGAAAGAGTTAGGGATGATAGTGCCATGGTGCTCGCAAGTGGAGGTTCTTTCGCACAAATCAGTGGGGTGTTTCGTGACGCATTGTGGATGGAACTCGACACTGGAGAGTGTGACTTGTGGGATACCGATGGTGGCATTTCCTCAGTGGACGGATCAAGCGACAAATGCGAAGCTTATTGAGGATGTGACTTCTACTTTTCTGGTTTCTTCTATTTATTTGAAGGATATGTAATAAGATTATTAATCTATAAAAAATTAATATATTAGGTGTCTATTAATTATTTCTTTATCCTTATTAAAATTCATTGAGATTATATTGTGTTTTTTTTTATTTCATGTAATTCTGGTTTCTTCTATTTATTTTAAGGATATGTAATAAGATTATTAATCAAGAGATTAAGACACTATTTGGCTGTTTGCTAATTTGAAAAATACATTACTTGTTTAGCCATGCAACTAAATTAGGGAAAGATAAAACTATCATCAACATAATAAACTTTTTAGAAGATTAAATTACCTGTAAATCCAGAATGTCCACATCCAAACCACGGACTATTTAAATAATGGTATCGAGATTTTATCGCATTGTAATTTGGAGAATTGTAATTCGATTTATAGAATTGCAATTCTAATAAAATTTCAAAACGCACCTAATTGTCTATCAACTCTCATCAGTATAGAATTCGCAAAATAATCTAATTCTTATAAATATAGCCTCATCAATTAAACATAAGCTAACACAATACACAATATATGAAAGCTCTGGATTCTTGTGCGGAAGCAAATTAATTAACCCTAAATTTGTTATGTGATGATTGGATTCTCAAAAACCTATTTTATTCAAATTGGAAAGTAAACTTAGGATTTTAATTCTAAAAAACCTATTTAATCTTTTCTAGCATACAACAATTAAACATATAAGCAAATACCATAATTAACGAGATATTCTTGCAGTGCATGGTTAACTCTCAACAATCCACTATATGCACAAAAGTTTACAGACTTCATTAATCACAAATCGCACAAAAATCACAACTTGAATCGGACAAGCCGCCTACAAATGTCTCCACGTTCTACTCGTATAGTCCGTCTTAGAATCACATGATTTGGGCATAGCAAATTACACGCTTCGGTCTCGCACCAATCTCTTTAACACCGTTTGCGAATCACATGCACTAACGTATTTGAAGTTACTTGCGATATAGGAAACGACGATTCCTATCGATCTCATACAAAGATATTCATATAATTTTCTAATATATGCGGAAATTAATGTTTTTCCTTAATAGCAAAGGGGTGCAAAGCAAAGCAACTCATTCCCTGGTTTAAGCTATATATTTCAAGAAGGAAAATAATCAAGTTTCATCAAATATGAAATTTTAGGAATTCTTTAACCAATAATTATATATCTCTCATATATAATCAAAATTAATAACATTTCACAGCTCGATAATCAAAATGATTGGCCCACAATTTCTGTTGGTCAAAAGAAAGGTTAATGTTTTTATAGTTAGATATTCTTTCACTTTTAAAAAAAAATATATTTAAACTTGTTAATTTATGGCCCATTAAAATAGCTGACCAATAATTTTGTAATTCAAAATATAACATTATTTAAATTATATCATAGGAGATGCTCTTTGCAATGACATTATTTAAATAGTTGAGTTACTTCTAAATTAGGTAATGAAGTGTTTACTCGCATATCACATCTAGATGGAATAAAAAATAAAAAGGTGTTGATTTAATTGATAAAGTATTGCATGTGACCCTAAAGATCATAATTTTAAACATATTCACATGTTTTCTTAATAAAAATAATAATAATTGGAATAAAATTAAAATTTCGTTAATTTATTTTTAAGTTCATAACTCCCTTTAATGTAAGATTGCCTATATGGGAACATAAATTATTGCTCATGTCTCATATTGGAACAAAAGAACATTCTACTATAATTTTAAATACAACACAAAATTAATATAACACAAATTTCAGCTTATATATTTTGGCAGTGTTTGACCCATTGAAATTCATTATAATGAAAATTCTTCTCAATTGAAACCATATTTTTCTTGCAAATGAAATTTATGCCGTGCCTATTTGATTGGCTGAAAATCAACTTGCAATATCTTTTGCTATGTAAAAATAAAAGATAAATTGCACTTTGTCCTTCTAAACTATAACAATTGCTTCACTTTACCATTTGAAATGTCAATTTAAACCATTAATGTCGATCACAAACTATAACATTTGTTGCAATTGACCCAAAATCGCCGGTAGGGTTATTTAAACGGTTTGTTGCCCACATGATATGCACATGGGGAAAAAACCCAAAACCCCACCTTCTTTTGTTACAATAAATCTTGTACCTTCACTTTAATTTATTGCTTGTTTTGACAAATGTACAACAATATTTCGTCGAATATATTTGGTATTAGCTCAAAACGTATAATAACATAATTATAATAGAGAATCACAAAACTTGTTCTAACTTTTATATGTATTTGGAAATAGTTTTTGTTAAGAAGAAAAAGAAATGTGCTCAGCGAGCGAGCACTACCTGGCTTTTTTGACCAGTCTAACCGGCCGAAGGCGTTATTTGCTTGGATAAGTGTGGACATATGAGGTTTAGTTTAGTAGGCTTCTCAACATTGGACCGATGGGTATTGGGCCTGCCCCAAAGAACACTTATAATTTTTCATCCCCCACATTACTCACTATTAAAACCTTTTTCTTACTTTTGGTGCGGATTCCATTTAAACTTAATTATTACAAAGAAAATTCACTACAAAAAATATGACTTTTTCTGACGCGTTACAGTCAGCGCGTCACGAAAAATGGTCTATACCGACGAGCTAAATATACACACGCCGGCATAGTCATATCAGAATACAACTATTCAAAGGACTTTTGGAGGCGCCATTAAACGCGCCATGAAAAGTTTTAGGGGACTTATGCCGACGCGTTTGTTCTAACGCGCCAGGATAGAGTATCAAAAAATATGGCGCCGATCCTCCCGCCATTATTTTCCCGGAATTTTATAATTTTACTTAAAATGAAAAATTAAAAAGTAATAAGAAAATATTTTTTTTTGGCTAATACAGAACCCCTTACCTTTTCTCCTTAACCTTTTTCCTTTGTCCTTTACCTTTTCTCCTTCACTCAGAGAAGCTTCCACACCATCTCTGGTTTTCGATTCATCCTTGCAACACAAATAGTACACTCTCCGCCACTACAGTCCCTCACTTCCGATCATATTAAAACCACCAGCGTCATCCATCATTCGCTACTATTCCCTCATATCTCTCTCTCTCTCTCTCTCTCATACACGAGCTCGCTTTTCTCCTCTCCCTTACAGCCTCCATCCGCAGTTATCTTGCTACTACCACCGGCGGTTTCGATTTAAATTTAGGGCTTGGAAATTGGGGTTCGTCGATTTGGTAATCTTCTTCTCATGTCTGTGCATTTGTCTTGATTTAGAATTTTAGGGCTTGAATACATAGTTGTGCACACACATACATACATCGATCAAAGAGTTAATTAGGTCCAAAAACTTATCACTGTGCGTGTGCTTTTTCAGTTTGGAATGGAGATTGTGGAAGTTATTGAAAACCTGCTCACTTAAAAAAAATTGCTCAAAGCTTCCACACTGTCTCAATAGCAACTCACGTAAAAAATCTGCTTATAGTACCGGAATCACTACAATCGCGCTATTATTTTCACCCTTGTCCTACCTCTACATCCAGAAACTCCTCTCAGGTAATTTTTCCCTTCTTCACTTAATCTTAACTCCCCCTTTTTTTCTCCCTATTTCCCTTCAAATGGTTGATTGACGGTCTAATAATCTGAGGTGGGGAGTGCATGAATTAGGCTACTTATTGACAGGAAAGGAGAGACATGCGTTTCTGAAGTATTTTAGCACCCACCCAGTTGGATCTTTGATGTATATAAACAACATATTTATATTGAATGAGATATGTCTTAAAAGTTTAGGGATGAACCTCGATGCCAATGAAAAAAATAAAAAAAGCCTAAAGTATTTAATCTCAAATCATTTTCGGAGCTTAAAGCCTAAATGGATAAAGTCACAGTTGATGAGGAATTTTGGTGTCTGTAACTATTTCAACTTAGATAAGAAATATAAAGCAAAGATAATGCTGATAAATAAGTATAGGTGTCTGCTTTACACTTGAGCATAACTAATTTGCTTGAGAGCTGATGATACTTGGTCCTAAAAGTGTCATTGAGGTTATAACTTTATATAAATGATCGATGCAAGAAAGAACTTTAAACATGATGCTAGCCAAGAAAAGAAAGGAACACTAGTATAGGTTTGATAACGGGCCTGAAAGTATCACCATAATAAATGTTATATTAAAAGACCATAGGAACATGATTTGCATCTAATATCTTTGGTGCAAGTAATCTTTGGATGAGAATGAATTGTAAGTGGGGAAAGGTAGGCAGGAGTATATGAAAGAATAGGTTGAGTCATTTTATTAAGAGTGAAAGGAAAACAATTTTAGCAAACACAACTGAGGCAAATATATATATTTTAGTGGACTATTCAGTTGTAGTGTTTCCTTCATATGTAACATCACATGCCTAAAATACATTGCTTCAAATGAAAATCAAGTTTGTATTTGTGATGTGGTATTTAGACTCGGGCAGTGTTTTATATTGCGATTGTACATAGTTTCTCAGTTTCGCTCTATACATTTAATTTTCGGGTTTTTGTAACTTTGCACGTTATGTTTAATTTATAACTAGATTTATTCCCTTGTTTCCATTGTCATTAGACATTGCCATAATGTATTCAATGTATCTCATAAGAATATGTAAAATCGAAAGTTAAGTTAAAGGTTGATTTAAATTATAACATTAAATTTTCATCGATATGGGGAATTGTAGTTGTAATTTTTAGCCTTTTGGGTTGTCCTATGTAATGAAAAATAATTATCATTTATTTCCAGGTTGTTAAAGCAAAAAATGCAAATGATTGTTCATTTAGTTTATTTGTCACTTAAGTCAATTAGCTTTTGAAAACCAATCCATGTTAATGTTGTTATACTAATATTGCTTATTTTTCAATGTTACAGGTGGGCAGACAAGTATCAGGTAACTTTTTCATCAGATCTTCTTATTTCTTTCCCAATTGTTATATGAAACGTGTTTCCATAGTGGGGCACATACTTTTAGGGCTTTATATTACTACTAGAAAACAGTATTTATTTATTTTTACATCTTATCATGTTACTAAATCCCGTTAGTTATGGGTTTATGGGATTTACGTTAGTTATGAGTTTTTGTCTTACAATAAGAATCTGATCATTATGTAGCTCTTTATATATATATATATATATATATATGTATATGTATATTCAAGTATGCCTCTCAGTTTGAGACTTTGACCACGCTAAAGCCAATAAGCTGTTACAAAATATTATATTACAATACAAGTCTAACATAGTTTTAATGTCGGCTTTTTTAACTTATTTTCTTTCATCTATATTTCCACCTCTGTGCGGTGTCAGAAGTCTACTGCATTGTGACACTCTGATTCTTTATTGAAATAACACCACAATTAACTCCCAAAGAAATAAACTACTTTATTGTCTCTTTTTATTTAAGTAAAAATATTAATGCTAAACTTGCTCCCTTTTTTAAAAGTTCTTGGCTCCTCTCTTGCCCTCGGTGAGATTACTCAAGTTCTCAAAAGAGTCTTGGATACCCTGATGCATAAAAACTAGGAAAAAAATGTAGGCTTTTTGTGTATATTCTTATGAAAATGTATTTGCTCGGCTGATTGTTCAGGCACATTACTTAATGCATATTTTTTGTAGTATTATCTTTAAGAATAATTAAAAAGGAAAAATTGACATTGCACTACTTAGACCATCACCTTCTTGGTGCCACGTGCCTATTAGAACATCTCATGGTGTGTGAGCTAGCAATGCACATAATTGTGTCACACAGTGTGCTCGTTAGCTAGCAGTTGTCTTTTTTAAATGTGAAGGTTGCATTTAATTTTTTAAGTTGGTGTTTCTGCTGATTAATAGGCCTTTCAGTGCTCTGTTTTGCTACATTTAGGGTTGATTGTGTGTATTGTATCTTGCTAATCTTTAGCTCTATTTTGCTGAATTTTGTGTTCTTAAGGACATTAACTATATCCAGATTATGTCAATTGGATGGATTTGTAAAAAATTAAGTTAAATCCATCAGAAAAAGTAGTTATCGTATGCCAAGACAAAGCTTAAAGGTTTTATAAGCTGTAATCCATAAAGCGTACTTCCTTAAACTAGATTGAAAAAAATGAAATTAGGATTTCATAACAAGCTAAGTTGATAAGATCTAGAAATTATAATCATTCATCTATTATCTCCATCCGCTAAAACGGAAACTAACATTGAAGTTCTCGGCACACTTGAACAATATTATAGGAAGTTTTTTTACGATTCATTGTTCTTTAAGTCAAGTCCTCTAGTGGTGATCTATGTCTAAGTTTATTCTCTTAATCTCATTCGACCGACTATGGAACTCAAAGTCCTCCCTCTCAATTAGGCTTACAATATTCTTGCTTCTCTACTACTATTATGATTCTTCTTCTAATAAATTTCTTTCAATTAATCATCCAATAGAGTCAGATAGAGATATGTCGACCGATAAAAGCTGGATGACTATGAAGAATCGTCTATCAATGGAATACATAAATGGCGTCAAGGAGTTCGTTGAAGTTGCTAAGGCTCATGTCAATGCTGAAGGACAAACTAGATGCCCCTGTATGAATTGCCTCAATCAAAAATTCCAAGCCCCAATGGCAATTCAAATGCATTTGATCCAGAGGGGTATACAACCTTCCTACACTGTGTGGTCATTCCATGGAGAGTCATTCCATAATCCACCTATTGACTATCAAGAAGATGACGGCGATGAGATGGCAGATGTGTTAGTTGATCTAGCTGGACATGGTGGTTATGGAGACACAAGTAATACTTCTGGTGGATCTGTTAATGACCTCCCCACAAGTGATAGTAATCGGCATAATAGGTTCAACGACATGTTTAAGGAGATGGAGATTGAGCTATATCATGGGTGTCAGAAATTTTCAGCCTTAAATTTTTTGGTGAAGTTAATGCATCTAAAGGTGCTTAATAAGTGGAGTAACAAATCTTTTGATATGTTGCTCAAATTATTGAACGAGGCATTGCCAATTGGGACAATTTTACCTAGTTCGCATTACGAGTCAAAAGCCAAATTGCATAACCTTGGGCTAGGATATGAAACCATTCATGTATGCAAATATGATTGTGCACTACTTTGGAAAGAGCATGCGAAATTGCAGAACTGTCCAGTCTGTGGTGAAAGTCGTTGGGTGGATAAAAATGCAAAAGGAAAGATGGTGCCTAATAAGGTGATACGGTATTTCCCCTTAACTCCACGATTAAAGAGGTTGTATAGTTCTAGATATTCAGCAAAAGATATGAGATGGCACTACTCTAATAGACCTATAGAAGATGGTGTATTGAGACACCCTGCAGATAGTCAGGCATGGAAAGAGCTTGATCAAAAATACCCTACTTTTGCAGCAGAGCCAAGAAACGTTAGACTGGGGTTAGCTACAGATGGATTTAATCCGTTTGGTAACATGAGCAACTCGTATAGTATGTGGCCCGTTATTGTAGTTCCTTACAACTTACCCCCTTGGAAGTGCATGAAATCAGAGTCATTAATGTTGTCTCTTTTAATTCCAGGCCCTTCTGCACCTGGGAAAGACATGGATGTATTTTTGCGGCCCCTGGTTGATGAGTTGAAGGAGTTATGGGAAACAGGTGTTGAAACTCGTGATGCTTTTAATGGGTCAAACTTTTTAATGCGCGCGGCAATGATGTGGACTATCAATGACTACCCAGCATATGCGCTAATGTCTGGCTGGAGTACAAAAGGATATAAAGCGTGTCCAACATGAAATGAAGAAACACCGTCCATAGGAGTACGAAGTAAAATAGCATACATTGGCCATAGACGTTTTCTTGATATAAATCATACAATGAGAACAAGCAAGCAATTTGATGGTTTGAAGGAAGAAAGGCTGCCGCCTCACGAATATTCTGGAGACGATATTTTGGCGCAACTTGAACACCTTCAAGTTCGATTGCCTGGTAAACACAAGCAATATGGGGGTGTGAAGCGCAAACGTTCTTCGATCGAACTTAATTGGTCTAAGAAGAGTATTTTCTTTGAGCTTGAGTATTGGAAACACTTGTCACTTAGACATAATCTAGATGTGATGCACATTGAGAAGAATGTATGTGATAGTGTGTTGAGGACTCTATTGGGTATTGAAGGGAAATCAAAAGATACAGAGAAGGCGAGACTTGATTTACAGGACATGAACATTCGTAAGGAGTTACACCTTTACAAAGCTGGGAACAAGTGGAAAAAGCCTCATGCCAGCTACACATTAAGTTTGGATGAGAGGCGTAAATTCTGTCAATTCATTAAATCAGTGAAATTTCCTGATGGTTTTGCCGCTAACTTGTCAAAGAATGTGACCGAAGAAAATGGTAAAATATCCGGGCTTAAATCGCATGATTGTCATGTCTTGTTTCAACGGTTGTTGCCTGCAGGTATTAGATCATATTTGAAGAAAGAAGTTTGTGAAACAATCACTGAATTGTGCAACTTCTTCAAACAAATTTGTTCAAGGACTTTGAATGTTAGCGACCTTCAAAAAATGCAAGAGAACATCATAATCATATTGTGCAAATTAGAAAGAATTTTTCCTCCATCATTTTTTGATATTATGGTCCATTTAGTTCTTCATTTGCCAAAAGAGGCAATTCTTGGCGGGCCTGTACATTTCAGATGGATGTACCCTATTGAAAGATCTATGGCTGTGTACAAGCAATATGTTCGAAATCGAGCACGTCCAGAGGGCTCAATTGCCGAAGCTTATGTAGTGAATGAGGCTTTGACATTTTGCTCAATGTATTTTCGAGGTATTGAAACTCGATTTAATCGTCCAGAAAGACATGATGATGGAGTTGACAGTCGGCCAAATATGGAGCTTTCAGTATTTAAGTATGTTGGTCGTCCATTTGGTAAACAAGAAGTGATACCTCTTGATCCAGGTTTAAGAAAGAAGGCAGAATAGTACATCTTAAACAATTGCCCAGAAGTAGAGAAGTATCTCAAGTAAGCTTCTTGAGCACTTCGTATTGTCACTTGTAATGAGTATTGTTGTTATTGAATACCGTACAATTATTCATTTTTTTCTCCTCTTATAGTGAACATATGGACGAGTTGAGAACACAAGGTGATCTCCACCTTCAACAACGACAAGAATCCGAGTTTCCTCGGTGGTTCAAAAATCGAGTAAGTGAAATTTCATTTACTAATCTCGTACTCTTGTATGAAAAATGCAATTAATAATAATGATAGTTATTTTGTACTTGTGTAGATTAATCGATTACGAGAATCTGGAGCTACTGAAGTTTCAAATGAGTTGTTCGCTTTGGCAAATAAATCTAATTTCTCAGCATTTTCTTATCCTGGATGTATTGTTAATGGGGTAAAATTTATCGTAGAGAAGCGTGATTCGAAACGAAAAACACAAAACAGTGGTGTTTTTGTTCCAAGTCAAGATGGTCTCAACTTCTATGGAGTTTTAGAAAAAGTATTAGAATTGTCATACCCGATGAAGAACTGCAATGTTTTACTCTTCAAATGTAAATGGTTCGACACGGACCCGAAGAAAAAAAGAATTCAGGAAGATTCTATCTTCACCAGTGTATATGTAGGTGCTGAATGGTACAAAAATGATCCTTTCATTCTTGCATCACAAGCAAAGTTGATATATTATCTTAAAGATGACAAAAATGGGGAACACTGGAGGCTTGTACATGCATATATCCCACGAAATTTATGGGATTTTCCGCATAAGGAGAATGATGTTGTTGAGACGAATAATGATATCTCAATATTGCAAGAAGATAATTCAGCTGGCTTTCGTCTATGGGTAGACCTTCCTGAGCTAGACAATGTTAGATTTCAACGTGACGATGTCGACCCAGTTGAAGTCGATAATATTGATGAGTTACTTAATGAAGATCGAAATATGGTTGACTTTTTGATTGACGAAGATGAATTTGAAGATGATATCGTAGAAGAATATGATGATGAAGATGTGATTGTAGATAGTGATAATGATAGTGACACTAATGACGAATATGTTGAAGACTTAGAAGAATATGACGATGATGATAATGAATAGATTAAGATAATGTTGGGTTACTTCATTTTTTTTTTCTTTTGATGTTGGTAGTAAATTAAGATATTTTTGGCTTCTTAAATTCATTAAGACTTTATGACAGTGAAATGATTTACTACTTTATTAATCCTTTCTCTTTCTCCTCTTTGTATTTTTCATATAAAATTATAATGCTTTGTTTTGATATTTGGAGAACTGTTCTTGGGAATAAATTGCACTAATTTTGTTGTTGTAAAATACTTTTATTAATAGCTATGTTTTGCTGATATTATACACTATAGATAGCCATTTAATTAGTGCTCTAACAAGGATGAATTTCGTTGTATAGGTAACAAGATTGCTGAACATAACCATTTTACTCCCCACAAAAGCACAATGTCGTCTCCGTGAAGATTAAATCATTTGAAGGTACGTTATTTTTCTCTACCAAGTAATAAAATCTATATTTATATTTATATATAGAACTCCTTTTTAATTGAATGAAGCACGAGTTTTTGTCACCGACTCACTTAGTAATATGAGTCAGCTACTGCTAGTTTGTTACTTGGCTTAAGTATTTTAGTTTTGATGTAATCAGTGATTATTTCTTAGTATTATGATATATATATACACATACAATGATTATGTCTTAAAAAGAAAAGTTGACTCTTAATTTAGGATATAAAGAAAAGTTATTTTGTGATATTTAGATCAAACTGAGACTAGTGGGTTTTTGTATATAAAGCTTTAATCATTTAGCTGAAAATTAGAGATAACTGTATGGGTAAACAATACCTTTCTTCACAAAAATAATAATTCTCCTTATAAATTATGGGTAAACAATACCTTTGAATGCAAAGTTGGAAAATAATTGAAAAATGAGATTTGAATTTTAAGAGTGATTTAATGAGAATGAGATCACCATTATATATTCTCTTAGTGTACTTCGATAAGCAGCATGTCTACTGGAGTTGGAAATAGTAACGGATCAAATGAAGACCAACATAATAGAGGGAATAAGAGGGCTAGAGAAGAGTCCCGAAGTGTGGTAGTTGAGAAGATGCTCCGGAAGAAAAAAATTGACAGATTGCCTGTCATGTTTGATCCACTAACGGGATGTAGTGTGGGGGAATCTGGGATAAAATTCAACAATATGATTCCGCAGTTAGTTAGAGCA
Source organism: Lonicera japonica (assembly GCA_021464415.1). Taxonomy (NCBI): domain Eukaryota; kingdom Viridiplantae; phylum Streptophyta; class Magnoliopsida; order Dipsacales; family Caprifoliaceae; genus Lonicera; species Lonicera japonica. Next base: position 26,149,452 of record CM038468.1, read on the forward strand.
ACATTTTCACCACGTATCACACGTTGGAATGATGTACCAAAAGCTGACGTTGAGGTCATATTCGCTCGGCTAGATGTAAGTATATATTTCACATGCTTTTTAATTAATCTAATATTTATTTATTTAATCCATCCTTTAATCTATATTATTTTTGTAGTTAAAATTTGTCTATCCACATGACAATAAAGTCGTTATGGATATGACTGAGAAATTGCAAATGAAGGCTTTAAGAGAATGGCGGCATGAAATGAAAGGCCACTGGAAAAAGTTAGGTGGGGAACAAAATCTAGAAGCCGCAAATAGAAGACCATACAAAAATGTTGACCTCGAAGATTGGAAATTTTTATGCGAGTTCTTCAGTTCCGAGAAACAGAAGGTATGGGCTTTCCTATTTTATTTTCTATTTGAGTTTATATTAAAATATTACTTAAGTTAAGCAATTACATTTTTCTCTTACAAACTTTGGTGTAGAAAATTTCAGCACAAAACTCACCTAATCGAAAACAGAGACCACTTGAGGGGGGGCAAGCCTCTAAGACCATTGTGGCTCATATCTACGAAAAAGTGAGTTGATAAAATTGTTTTATTAATTCTTAGTTATTAAACTTATAATTAATTAATAAGTTATTAAAAATAAATCAAGGCGAATCCGGAGACCGGTGAACTCCCGAGCGTCATCGACACTTTTCATGAATTCCATTACAAAGGAAACCAATGGAGGAATGACTATGCTGCGGAGAAACATGTAAGTTTCTTCATTATAATGCATCTTTTTTTTTTGTGTAAATGCATCTCCATAAATACATTTGTATGATAGTAGTACTTGGGGAGTTAATTGGGTGCTCCATTTTGTCTAATGGAAAGACCACTGTTGACCATGTCTATATATTGTCAGTCAACCAAGTCCTCCATAGTCTTCAAGCGCGCGCACCACATCTTTGTGCGTTGATAGCCAAGTTATTGTACCAGGTTGTAGATTTTTCACGGAAAATTCTATAACAGGATAGAAAATTCTATAACAGGAAGGGTGGGGCTTATTTGCGAACCCGTAATTTATGTTTTGTATTTTGCTGAACCAAGCTTATTTTCTTATTTATGGATGTGACTCTGTTCTTAATCAACTCTATAATTTAATTTGTTGAATCACTATATTCCCGATTTTATTTCCTAACAAGTTCAACTAATGATTTTAAAAGAGAGAAAAAAAGATATAGTATTTTGCTCGAGCTAATATTTCGGGCTTTGGCCGTGTTGGTCAAATTAAAATTTCCTTGGGCATGATTTTTCCCTTTCCCCTCATTAACTTGATTAATTTTTGGGCTCATTATTTATGTTCATTTCTTTTAGTTTTAGTCTTCTATTGATAACAACCCATTCACTCAATTTTTGATTTTCAGCATCATGTTCACTAATGTGTTCCTTCCACTTTTGGCAATAATTGGTTATGTTCCCTACAGACTCACAGTAGAAGCAAAACAAGGTTTTGATTTCATATTAGACTTTTTGAACAATTCTGCCAATTGTGACTTTGGTGTAATCGGCCTAAAATTCGTTGAATAGTTTTTTATTTGTATTTCCCTAGATTGTGTAAACAATTAAATAGGTAGAATATGGCAAAGCCTTTACATTATATATGCAAAAGGGTAATTATTAATTGTTGATTCTTTATTTGTGTAACTTATTCGTAAATTATTATCTTTCTATGTAGTGTATGTGTTGTTAGAATGGAGATACAGTTTAAAAGCAATATAAGCCTTTGTTTTAGTCACACATATATGCTTATACGACTTTTTTATTTAGGATGAGATGACAAAGATGCGAGCTTCTTATCCAGCTGAGTTTGAATCTATTGAGTCTAATGATGAGATAGCTCAACCGAAAGACTTGGACGTTATGACACAAGTCTTCGGCACTCGATCTCGTTATCATAAAGGATATGGTGCCATGCCTAGACTTAAAGTAGTTGGAGGTAATAGAGCCCTTAGCAGTAAAGGCGCTTCTCAAGATCGTGAGAAGGACAAAATTATCGTTGATCTCAAAGAACAAATTGCAACTCAAGCAGATCAGCTGACTACTCAAAATGATAGACTGAATGCGACAACTGATATGTTAGCATCCCAGCAAGCTATGTTAACAAACCAGCAAGCTTTATTTGCACAAATTCAAAAGTTTATACCGGGTTTCCAGTATCAACTCCTACCATCTCCTCTGGGAGCCATGTCTAGCCAAAATCCAAGCCAGACTCCTAGTGATTAGGATATTCTAATTAGGATATTCTTTTTTTGCTTTAGGCCTTTTTTTGTGTTAACATTTAAGCTTTAGGCCTTTTTTGCGTTAACATTTAACACATAGCAATGTGTATGTTACTTTGGTATTGAAGTTTATTCAACCTATCATTTTGTTACTATCTAAATATTAGGATTGATATTGATTCAGGGCATATTTTGTATAAATATTTAATTTACATATTTTCCATATAAATTAGTATTAAAAATATTGTTATATTTTAAAAATCATTGAACCTATGTTGCTGCATTTGCGCGCCACCAAAGAAAACTTTTTATGGCGTTCCAATTATATCGCGTCGGCAAAAGATCAACTTTTATACAAACACTCTTGCTTTAGCTGACACGGTGGACGCGTCACTAACGATAACGTATTCTGGCGCTGTTCTAAACACGTCAGCAAAATAGACCTTTCGTGGTGCGTTAGAGACGCCTTTAAATATGACTTTTGCCGGCGATATGTATGAAACGCGTCGGCAAAAGTGATATGCAACGACACAAATGGCCTTCTTTTTGGCAGCGCTTGACACTTTTCGTGGTGCGTAAGCGCGTCGTTAAAGGTCTCTTTTCCCGACGCGTTAGTAATCGCGTCGGCGATTTACCTTTGCTGACGAAGTTTTGCTGACGATCGTTGCTGACGCAATTTCGCGTTGGGAAAGGTTTAATGACCTTTGCCGATGCAATTCGCATACTTTTCCCGGCGCGTCGAAGCGCCATTAAAGGTCTTTATCCTTGTAGTGATTTATAGAAATTGATATATGAGTTATTTGGTTATTAGTGGTTAGGCATAATTTTATTTTCTAAACATTTTATTTTTTAAACTTTTGAGTGATTTAGATTTTGGGTAACGTTAATTTGTTTCTCCATATCAGACATTGGATGTCATTTTAGACGAAATCCGTTAATCAACATAGTCAACTGTTAGACTCCGTTTGATTGCAAAGTGGAAAAAGAAAATAAATTGAATTAGTTTTGATAAGAAGATGGAAAATAAGTTGAGTGATAGAGGTGATATCCTCTTGATTTTTAAGTTTTTCCATAAATAAATTTTCTTTGCTTAGTAGTGAGTAAAAATTTTTCATCAAAAATATTGACAGATGGTGAATATTTACTCATAAAATGTGTAACATCTCTAGCCTTATTTTCTATCTTTTTACACAAACTAACTAAATTTATTTTCCTTTTTCATCTTTACAATCAAACGGATCCTTAATTCATTTAATTTTTACTCGTTTTATCATTAAACAAGAGTACTATGTTTTGTTTTTTTATAAGGATAAAATAGGTAAATTCAATTAAAAATTAACTGAGTTAATAATTTACCATGTTAACTAATAAATTCTATTTAAAATAACACATGAATACTTATTATACAAAACCTTAATACTTAACATCTAATATACAAAATCGACACCAAAATCTAAATGAGCTTAATTTTTTTTTAAAAAAAGGCAAAGTAGTTGATGGATGCCAAAAGGTAGTGTCGTCATTGCTGACGGCATTGCGTCATTATCCTCATGTTGCGGCTGTATCAAATATGAAGTGGTGTTTGAAAATGACAAAAAGAATTCAACTTCAACCACAACACTTGGTCATGTGGATAGAATTATTGGGACAAGTATAGTAATATGTTTAGGTTTGTAAATAAATATTAGGGTGTGTCTAATAAATATTATTTTTTTAAAAAAATGAAAGTTTTTTGATCAAATTCTTATTTTTAATGTGTTTGATTGGTTTAATTTTTAAACAGTATTATTTACACTTCTTATATCTGTCACAAACACCCTTTTATTATAAACACTTCTCCAAAATAAATTTCTAATAACTAATATATCATAAGACTTTCTTAATGAAAGGTGAGTATAAACGCACACACTCGCTCCACATGAAGATATTTTGTTTGTAATAACTCTATTAACATCAGGCAATGAATTATTGGAGTGTTTTCTAAATAAAGCCCGCCTAATAAAAGATTAGTGCACTTACATAAACTTGGCTTACATGAAGAAAGTGTGTTGCTAAACACTCACTTAACATCAGGCAATGGATGGAGTGTTTGTGACAATAAAAGTGATGTTAAAATATGTTTTTAGTTAAATTTTGGAGGGAGTATTTATGATAGATTTGAGGGTGTAAATAACATCACCCTTATTTTTTAGATAATCAAATTCTAATTTTGAAATGATGTGACATTATTTTCCTTCAAAAATAAAAAAATATTTTCTTAAGAGAGAGGATGTTTTATTTTCTAAGTAAAAACACGCATTTTTGGGTAGCTTAATTTAATACTTTAGTCACTTTCTCTTTCTCTCTCTGTCTCCCTTTATTCTCCATTTTTTTTGTTATAATATATTTGAGATAATGTAAAAAAATGCATAATCACTCATAAATATGTTTTCACGTATCTTTGAAAATTAATTTAATAATATGAAAAGCATTAATTTCATATTGTTTAACTTAGGGACATATTTATTTTCATGTATATATATATATTTTAACATTTCTCAAATTATATGTAGAAAATATACAAGTTCCATTGAAAATAATAACTATCAAACAACAAAATTTGAAAAAAGTTACGATTTGTATAGAAAATAACAATTATCAAACACTAAAAGATGGAAATATACAATATTTTTCTAATAAAAAATTAAAACAATCAAATACATTTAATTAATATTTTTTATACAACTTAACTTTAAATAATTAAATTACTTAAAATTTATTTTTTTTATACAAATTTTATATTTATAATCAAAGACACCATTAAATCTGTATTTAATATCATGTGCAGACAATTCGTAAACATGAAGAAAAAGTAAATTTGAACTTGGTATCAACAACTCAAACTTCGAAATTTGATACTTCAGCTGGCTCAATAATAGTAAGTAGAGGTCAACACTCAGAATAGGCGAGGAGTTAAAAGAGTTCAAATCTTACTAACATGTAAAATATTAATAATATTTTAGAATCATAAAATATTAAATCACATTAATAATATTAAATCACAGTAAGGGTCCATTTGATAACATGTAAAATAAAATAAAAACAGTTGATTTTTGTGTGAAGTTAGAAAATAAGTTGAAACATGTGAGATGTCTTCTTACTTTGTGAATTTTTCATAGAGAAATTTTATTTGGTGGTTTAATAAGAATTTTTTTTCACAAAAAAATGATGAAAGTTGAAGGGTATCTATCTACTCATAAAATAAGCATGAAATGAAGATTATGTTCTCGATCACATGCCTCAACTTCTTTTTTAACTTCTTACTAATTAAATCAAATGTTTTTATTTTCCTTTTTCATATTATTATTAAACGGACCCTAGTAGCATCTTTTTGAATTATCTCTGTAAAAGTATCAGTGGTAACAATTTATGACAATTGCAAAGCTTTAAAAAGATACTTGGATTACATTAAAAAAAGGTTTGCAACTCAAGAACTTGTTTATTAGTCTCCGTTTGATAACAATATGAACAATTAAAAGAAAAACACTTGATTTACATGAAAAGTTATAAAATAAGTTAATACATGTAATGAAATGCTCAATATATCATTGTCATTTTTATAAGTAGCATCCTTCATTAATTTTTACGAAAAAAATTTCTTCATCAAAATTCAAAGAATTTTTTATTATAGTTTTAGGATTTGGCATCCAATCTGATCCAATACTAGAATTTTCCACACATGCGATGCATGTGCAATGTAAATATAAGTATTTTGACAGAAAATAAATAAATTTAGTAAGTGACTCAGTAGTTGAACATGTCATAATGCCCTCGTAACAAACTTAAATATAATTTTTTTTTAACTTGAAGGTCAAAGGGATAAAATTGGAAATTAACTCAAAACTTGACACGACTTCAAACCAATGAACGTCTTCTGACTTTATATAATAGTAAATTCATTTTATAAAACAAGCTCAGTTGTCGTACAAATTAAAATTAAATAGTTAGACATAGGCTATAGTTAGACCACACCCTCAACTTTACGTGTTTAGACAAGATCTTTTAAATTTTTGCGAGTCGAACTCGACATCACCTAGATCTGATTGGAAACTTTTGCAAGTGATCAATAGTAATTAATTACGTTGTTGTGTCTATATATGATTCTTACCCATTCCACGCCCAACTATGTAACTATGTTAAACATGCCAATTAAATTTACAATTCAAAATACTTCTGGTCTATGAATGGCGCCCATTGACAGTAAACCAAAAAACACCAATAATATATACAAATTTACTTATCAAGCTGAACATACAAACTAGAAAACTACTTGCTACCATTGCGTCACCCCAAATGTGACATATATCTTTATCTATATATATCCATTCACCCCCATGCACCTTTCATGCATACCCCATCCCCTCACTTCAGCACCAAAACATAATAACCCACACATCTTGTCTACCCCAAAACCAAAATCTCTCTCTCTGTCTCTGTCTCTCTCTCTCTCTCTCTCTCTCTCTCTCTCTCATACTAAATAGACATGGCCAGCCCTCGAGTCCTCGTAGTGACATTTCCGTTGCAGGGGCACATAAACCCATCTCTTCAATTCGCCAAGCGCCTCGTCAAAATGGGAGTCGATGTCACCTTCTCTACCAGCCAATCGGCCATGAATCGAATATCCAAAACCAACACAACAATCCCACAAGGCATAATCCTCTCTCCCTTTGAAGACGGCTATGAAAACGGCCTACAGCCCGGTGATGACCTTGAAGACTACATATCCGAGGTGAAAAACCATGGTTCGCAACACATCGCTGAACTTATAACCACCAGGGCAGCTGAAGGCAAACCGTTTGCCCAAGTGGTCTACACTACCTTAATTTCTTGGGCGGGTCGAGTGGCTCATCGTCTCTGTGTGCCATGTACACTTCTGTGGATCCAACCGGCCACCATTTTTGACATCTATTACTATTACTTCAATGGGTACGGTGATGCTATTAGTAAAAGTAATAATGACCCCTCGTCTTCGATTCAATTACCAGGATTGCCACTCCTCACGAGCCATGATCTTCCATCATTCCTTCTTTCCTCAAACACATACAACTTTGCGCTCCCAGCTCTCAAAGAACACTTCAATATAATCGAGGAAGAAAACAACCCAAATATACTCGTAAATACATTCGATGCGTTAGAGTTTGAATTCCTAAGAACTACAGAGAAGCTCAAAATGAAGGCGATCGGACCATTGATGCCATCGGCTTTTCTGGACGGGAAAGACCCTTCCGACAAATCATTCGGTGGAGATCTCTTCCAAAAGTCAAGAAACTACATTGAATGGTTGGATTCGAAAACCGAATCATCGGTTGTTTACATATCATTCGGAAGCTTCTCAGTATTTTCGAGTAAACAAATTGAAGAGATCGGGCAGGCGTTGCTACAGAGCCGCCGACCATTCTTGTGGGTGATAAGAGAAGACAATAACGGGGCGAAAGAACGAGAGGAGAAGACAAATTTTAGCGATGAGTTGACAGAGTTTGGGCTGATAGTGCCGTGGTGCTCGCAAGTGGAGGTTCTTTCGCATAAATCGGTGGGGTGTTTTGTGACACATTGTGGGTGGAACTCAACACTGGAGAGTGTGACTTGTGGGATACCGATGGTGGCATTTCCTCAGTGGACTGATCAAGCGACAAATGCGAAGCTTATTGAGAATGTGTGGAAGACAGGGGTGAGAGCGAAGCCAAATGAAGAAGGGATAGTGGAGAGAAGTGAGATGAAGGAGTGCATAGAAATGGTGATGGGAGATGGAGAAAGAGGAGATGAAGTGACAAAGAATGCTAAGAAATGGAAGGTTTTGGCAAAGGAAGCTGTGGAAGAAGGTGGATCTTCACATTTGAATCTAAAGGCTTTTGTGGATGAGATTTGAGATGGTTTATTGTCAGTACTTTGTTCCTGTAGACTACAATGAATTATAGTATTGTTGTGTAGTAATTATAAATAAATTGACGTCCATTTTTGACATCAAAAATCGATATATTTTGTGTCCGCTATATATTAGTTAGAATGTAAAGTAATTATTGATCACATTTATCGTTATTAAAATTCATTGCAGCCAGTATGTTATGATATCAATCACATGTGTGACTTCTACTTTTCTTGTTTCTTCTATTTATTATAAGGATATGTAATAAGATTATTAATCTATCTACTAATTGCTTCCTTATGAGATTGTGTTTTCTTGTAATTCAAGAGATTAAGACACTATTTGGCCGTTTGCTAATCTGAAAAAATTCATTACTTGTTTAATCATGCAACTAAATCAGGGAAAGATAAAACTATCATCAACATAATAAACTATTTAGAAGATTAAATTACCTGCAAATCCAGGATGTCCGCATCTAAACCACGGACTATTTAAATAATGGTATTGTGATTTTATCGCATTGTGATTCTCAGAATTGTAATTCGATCTATAGAATTGTAATTCTAATAAAATGTTAAAACCATGTAACCAAACGCGCCCTAAGTATCTATCAACTCTCATCGGTACATAATCCGTAAAATAGTCTAATTGTTATAAATATAACCTCATCAATAAAACATAAACTAACACAATACACAATATATGAAAGCTCTAGGTTCGCGTGCGGAAGCAAATTAATTAATCCTAAATTTGTTATGTGATGGTTGAATTCTCAAAAACCTATTTTATTCAAATTGGAAACTAAACTTAGGATTTTAATTCTACAAAACATGTTAATCTTTTCTAGCATACAACAATTAAATATATAAGAAAACACCATAGTTAACTAGGTATTCTGCAGTGCGGGACTAATCCTCAACAATCCATTATATGCACAAAGTTTATAGACTCAATTAATCACAAATCGCACAAAAGTCACAACTTGAATCGGACAAGCCGCCTACAAATGTCTCCACGTTCTGCGCGTATAGTCCTTCTTAGAATCACACAATTTGGGTCATATTAAATTACACGCTTTGGTCTCGCATCACAATCTCTTTGACACCGTTTGCGAATCACATGCACTTTAGGATTTATTCTGTTCTTCAAAGAGAGAACGTTTGCTTTGGTATGAATTTAAACCCCAAGTTGAATTTTATGTTTTGAAGTTTTAATCTCTTTTTAAGGTTTGAAACTCTATCTTAAAACATGTGTATAAGACCCATAATGATAGGTTATACTTATATTAGAAGTCTTGACAAAAATCCTCTTTTAAATAGGGGAACAAATCAAGTTAAAATAAATTTCATCAAAACTTTTTTCAAAATTCATGCTGCCCATAAATAACTAGCGGACGGCTTATTGCTATAATGGGTTTGCAACTTATTTTCAAAATTGCAGCTTTTTGCCAAGATTTAATTAATGGACCGATCTACTTACGCCCATAATGAGTTCGTTCATTAATTTCTAATACACTTGATTTTATAAAGCATTTTTCATCCGGTTTGTTTTAAACACACATGGATCACTCCAAAAGCTCCCAAGTCATGTATATATATTGAATGAGAGTTTCCTAAGCAAAATAAGTATGGTAAACTCGCTTGCAACAAGAAATCCACCTTTTAAAATATGAATTTGATTCGAAAATAGTTTGAGATGAACATTAACAAAATCAACACCTAGGACTCAAATCAAATCCAATTGCCAATGCTTTCTCACTTAACTCGATCCATTGATACACTAGATCCATTGCTGGAGGCTTCGGACGCTTGCTTATCGATTGGGTTTACTTCACTTTAACGCTTTTTCACTTGAGGTAAGCGACTCTAAATCAAAATGACTGGGCATCGGAATTAAGTTAACCTAGACTAAGTCCTTATAATTTTGGACCTTACAATATATATATATATATATATATATTATGGGTGTGTGTTGGAATTGAACATTTAATAAAACTAATTTATTTAAACATCACAAACAAGTAAAAATAATTTTTCGTAAGGATGAATAGGGTCATAAATACTAGAAATTCTATAGAAACATGAATAGTATTGTAAGCACAGATTTATTATAACATGGATAACGCATAGACAATTAATTATCTATTAATATTGATGTATGAGTATAATGAGGGTGGATTTTTGTTAGATAAAGTCAACAGGTCAACGTTCAACTTGGGAGCCAACGTTAGCAAGACAAGGGATCCTACCGTTGACTTAGTAGGTCTACATATGTGCGCTACCCCACATTTGCAAGACCAACTAACCGAAGACTATTGAGGGAAAGGGAAGAGTTAATGGACCTCCTAGATGTCTATAACAGGGTGCTGCGACGGGGCAGTTGCCTATAATAGTGTACTTTGATGGAGAAGTACATTGTCTACTACAAGAATACCATGCTGACATTAAATGCATTTCGACCACTATGATAAGTTGGAAAATGTGGAGATCGATTAAGCAATACACATGTGAAGAGCATGTGTTTTTACACATTGTGGTAGGAGTTTAGGAGGGCAACAACCCTAATTTTGTGGGATTAATTATGCTTAAGCCTCTTATATTTATAAAACATTTACTCCTTAACAAAAGATGAGGGATCCCAGTTGAACAACAATGGAGTGAGAGTGATAAAAAGGGTAAAATCACTTAAGAACATCTAGTAGGTAGGTTTGTAGAGAATATTAGACTAAGTGTTCATTGTCCTACGGCTTCCGTATTTGTTTTAAGTAAAAGAACCTCCTTATAATAGTTGAGTGCATTTATTTATTACCATTAGTAACACAGTTATAATAAAAGGTCCCTTTGAACTCTGAGCTCATTCAACAGAGGTGGAGTAAGACCTAATATAAGGTTGAACCTCCTCTATAATCCTTGTGTTATTTATGTTTTTATTAAAACTTTGCTAAGTTGTCTTTGAAATAACCTAATCATCGTCCATGTAAGGCGTCCACTATAAAAAATATTCTATTACCGGTTAAATTAGACAAACTGAATTTATACACCATTATCTAGCGCTGTCTTTATTCGCAAATCTCCTTCCTAAAAGCAAGTTTGCTAGCTTAATTTTTTGGTCTAATAATGACATAAATGGCTCTGGTTTCCTACGAATGAACCTTGGAGGATCCTAATGTCCTAAGATTAAAGCTTAAACAATAGGCCATCCAGGCTAGGATTAAAAGAATATAGGATATATGATATTTCCTCTGATGGAGAGGAAAGAGAGAAAAAGGAAAATGGCTCCTCTGTTGGAATTAAATCACTTAATTCATTATGTCAAATCATCAAGATATAAACTAAACTTATGAAATTGCGTACCTGGATCCATAATAGGCAAACGCGGAATATGAGAATCGATCACAATAACAGTATGGATCGAGCGGGTACGTGATCTTCCTCAACCAAATCGCCTTAGGTTCTAGATGGGAATTTTGGTTCTCTTCCAAATGGGGAGAAGGGAGCCGTGCTTTTGATTTGGTGTGTTGGGGACCATAACCCTAATACATGCTTTATATATAGTCTAGTTAGGGTTCCCATAAAACCCTAACAAGCCCATATGAGGTTTCTACACATTTAGCCCACATTTATTTGAGTAGTCTATGGGCTTAACTAAAATTAATTAGACCACCAAAAATAAGCCCATTAATTTAAATAGCAAATATAATTGAAATATAATAATATGTTGCCCACATATATTAGAAATATAATTTTTCTAACAATCTCCCACTTGGGCTACATATTATTCCTGAAACAATTATATTACAAAATTCTTTAAGCGCGCATCTGTATGCCATTTATCCTTAGACTTCTCCTTAATCAATCTGGTCTATCTCATGTACTAGCAATGGAATTACCGCAGCTTTTATCACACTAAAGTCGTGAATAAACCACGATTATCACCACACTAATACACTTAATAACATAGATCAAATGTGGATGAGTAGCATGGAAATTACATGCAATGTGATCTTAGGCATGCCTATTTCCAACTGGTCCAACTTTAGTCTTTAATGAGATCAATCCAAAGTTTTTAATGCAATGAAAATATTGCAAACAACAAAGGAAACATAAACCATCAACTTTATTCTGCAGAAAACTTGAACAACTTAATGTTTAAAAGAAAAATACATAGAACAAAAAGGAACTTCCACTAAGTCAAGGTATTGTCTGAAATAACTCCCATATGGGTAGTGTGCTTATGAAAAACTTTAGGCGGTAAACCCTTGGTTAATGGATCTGCTAGCATAGAATCTGTCCCTATATGTTCTATAGAAATCTGTTTATCCTGAACTCTCTCCTTAACAACTAGAAACTTGATGTCGATGAACTTAGATTTCGTCGAGCTGCTGTTGTTGTTGGAGTAAAGTACCGCAGAGTTATTGTCACAATAAATTTTCAATGGCCTTTCAATGCCATCTACTACACGTAGTCCAGTGACAAAGTTTCGCAACCATATTCCGTGGTTGGATGCCTCATAACAAGCTATGAACTCCGCTGCCATAGTTGAAGAAGCTGTGAGAGTCTGCTTAGTAGACTTCCATGAGACAGCTCCTCCAGCCAACATAAAAATGTAGCCTGATGTGGAGCGCCTGCTATCTTGGCATCCCGCAAAATCGGAGTCAGAAAACCCAACGATTTCCAAACTATCTGACCTCTGATAAGTGAGCATGTAATCTTTTGTTCTTCTCAAATAACGCATCACGCATTTAGCTGCCATCCAATGTTGCATGCCTGGATCACTCAAGTATCGGCCAAGAACTCCCACTATAAATGCTATGCCGGGACGAGTACAAACTTGAGCATACATAAGGCTCCCTACTGCCGATGCGTAAGGAATCTTTTGCATTTCATTCCTCTCAATGTCATTTTTGGGGCACTGATTGAGACTAAATTTGTCTCCTTTAGCTACGGGCGTATCTCCTGGTTTACTATCTTTCATGCCGAATCTACTCAAAACTTTATTGATATAGCTCTCTTGTGATAACCTGAGAATACTTTGAGAACGATCTCTCAGTATTTGGATACCTACCACAAAAGAGGCGTCACCAAGATCTTTCATTTCAAATTTCTTCGTCAGAAATTTCTTGGTTTCGTGCAATAAGCCTATATCATTACTAGCAAGTAGGATATCGTCAACATATAATACCAAGAAGATGTATTTACTCCCACTAAACTTGTGATATACACAATCATCAACTACATTTGCCTCAAAACCATATGAGATGATAACTTGATGAAACTTGTGATACCATTGACGGGAAGCCTGTTTGAGACCATATATGGATTTCTTCAATTTACAGACCATAGACTTTGGATTTCCTAATTCAAAGTTTTCTGGCTGTACCATATAAATCGTCTCATCAATGTTTCCATTTAGAAACGCAGTCTTAACATCCATCTGATGTAACTCTAGATCAAAATGAGCCACTAGTGCCATTATTGTCCTAAAAGAGTCTTTCGATGATACTGGAGAGAAAGTCTCTTTATAGTCTATGCCTTCCTTCTGAGTAAAGCCTTTGGCGACCAGACGAGCTTTATGTCTTTCAATGTTACCCTTTGAATCCCTTTTGGTTTTAAATATCCATTTACAACCAATGGGTTTCGTGCCTTCAGGTAACTGGACAATATCCCAAACGTCATTGTCTTTCATAGACTTCATCTCTTCCTTCATGGCATCAATCCATTTTTGAGAGTTAGAACTGCGTATTGCCTGACAGAGATTGACCGGATCATCCTCTGTCAAACTTACGCCATCCTCATGTTCTTGGAGAAAGACGATATAATCATCTGGAATCGCACTTCTCCTTTCCCTATTAGATCTCCTTAATGGCACTTCTTGAGGTTGTTGAATTTGTTCTACATGTGGTGTTTGAGGAAGAATTATATTATTATCTTGGTCTGGAACAATGTTAGGGATGGGAGCCTGAGCCTGATCATTATTCTCTAGTGCCGGAACTGTGTCATGAACAGCAATAGGTATGGAGACCTGATCACCGTCAATAACAGATTCTTCATCAAAGATAACATTCCTTTTGTTTCCTTCCCCCTCAAACTCAACATCCTCAAGAAATCTCGCATTTCCCGTTTTAAAGAAGGATCTTGATGTGGGATCGTAAAACTTGTAACCCCGAGAGTGTTCAGGGTAACCAACAAAATAACAGCTAACCGTTCTGGAGTCCAATTTTCTTTCATGTGGCCGATAAGGCCGTGCTTCAGCTGGACAACCCCAAGTGTGCAAATGCCTAATGCTAGGCTTCCTGCCTATCCAAAGCTCATATGGGGTTTTGGCAACTGCTTTGCTTGGTACCCTGTTAAGGATATATACTGCGGTCTTTAAAGCTTCTCGCCAAAGTGACTCTGGTAAAGGAGAATGACTAATCATACTCCTCACCATATCTTTAAGAGTCCGGTTTCATCGTTCTGCAACACCGTTCATACTGGGTTGGCCCGGCATGGTGTATTGCGGAACAATTCCACACTCATTGAGGAAAAGAGCGAAGGGTCCTGGACGTTGTTCTCCTGATCCGTCATTTCTCCCATAGTATTCACTACCACGATCAGATCTGACAGCTTTAATTTTCTTTCCAAGTTGAAGTTCAACTTCAGCCTTGAAAGACTTGAAAACATCCAGTGATTGAGACTTCTCATGAATTAAATATAGGTACCCATAACGAGAGTAGTCGTCTATAAATGTAATAAAATATTGTTGACCATTCCATGCAGCCGTAGGAAATGGACCACAAATATCCGTATGTATTAGTTCTAAGACATCACCAGCTCTCTCAGCACCCAATTTTTTATTGTTTGTTCGTTTCCCCTTAATGCACTCTATACAGACTTGAAAGTCTGTTAAATCTAGGGGTTCAAGAATTCCATCAGACACAAGCCTCTGAATTCTCTGTTTAGAGATGTGACCTAAACGCTTGTGCCATAAAGTGGCAGAACTCTCTTTTAACTTTCGCTTTGTACCACGTGAACTTGTTTGCAATATTTCATTATAGGAACAAACCACATCAAGCATATATAGATTATCAATTAAAGAACCAGAACCAATAAAATTTGAATTTTGATAGAGACTAACTTTATTATTTCCAAACGAACAAGAAAAACCGGATTTGTCCAAACAAGAAATGGAAATTAAATTCTGCCTAAAAGACGGTGCAACAAATGTCTCAAACAAATCCAAATAAAATCCAGTTTTTAAATGTAATCTAAAAGTTCCTATAGCTTCCACTGCAACTTTATTGCCATCACCCACGAAGATGAATCTTTCAGCATCACTTGGCGGCCGGCTCCACAGGCAACCCTGCATAGTTATACTTACGTGAGTAGTGGCACCAGAATCCACCCACCAAGTATTATTAGGTACAGAAGCTAAATAAACTTCAGAACAAACCAAAGTTAGAAGCATACCCTTCTTCACACGCCAAGCGGCGTACTTGGAACATTCCTTCTTAAAATGTCCCTCTTTCTTGCAAAAGTAGCAGGGTTTTCCCTCATCCTGCTTCTTTTGCTTCTTCTGTTGAGAAGATCCTTCCGCAGCAACCACGGCTCTCTTCTTTTTCTTATTTTGAGCAGTTGAGGCCAAGTGAACACTTTCAGTCTTATCTCGCTGCTGCCTTTCTTCTTCTTGCACACAGTGAGAAATAAGCTCGTTGAGGGACCATTTTTCCTTCTGAGTATTATAACTCACTTTGAATTGAGTAAAATGTGCAGGAAGAGAAATCAAAACTAAGTGCACGAGTAAATCGTCAAATAACTCTAACTTCAGTGCCTTTAGTTTCGACGCAAGATTAGACATCTCCATGATGTACTCCCTTATGTTCCCTTTGCCATAATATTTCATTAAAACGAGTTTAGCCAAAAGGTTGCTCGTCTCTGACTTTTCATTTTTGGCAAAGTATTGTTCAATTTCCTTTAAGAACTTCTTAGCACTCGCGTCCTCAGCAATAGAGCCCCGAAATGCTTCCGGAATGGAACGCTTCATTATCATCAAACACATTCGGTTAGACCGATCCCACTTTTCTATTTTAACCTCATTAGGGTTTTTCGGAGTAGAGGTGGGTCGATCCTCCCGAAGTGCTTGATCCAAATCCATACAACCGAGAACAATTTATGCGGTTTCTTTCCATATTTTAAAATTTGTCCCGTTTAGCATTGGGATATTACTGACTTGGGCAGAAACATTCGTGGCATTGGCAACAGAGACTGTATAAAGAACAAAAATAAACAAGCAAATATACAGACATGTCAAAAGAAAAAAAAATCTAGACATGAATGATAAGCTAATTATGGGGCCCATCTTGAGATACCTGACACAACATTAATTCCTAGTCTTTGGACAAAGAAATTAACTGTAATAGGTAATCTCATCGCAAGAATCAAATGTTGGTAATAATTTATGTCAAACAATAAGCCTTTCTTTGGACTGACTTATTGCTCACATGAAGAGTTGATAATTACCACACATTTATTCTCGCATGTGTTTTTATTATTTTGCCAAATAATAACCTTCCTTTGGGCTGATTATTATATGCATAAATAATAATCACACAAATATCAAAAATAAAATAATATCTATTATTTGGCCAAACAATAATCTTCCTTTGGGCCGATTATTAATTGCATAAATAATAAATATTATTATCTTAAATAAATAATGATATATCCACATATATACATATAAAAGAATTTATCAAATCAAACCATACAAATATATATATATATATATATTAAATAAATATCTTAAGCCTTTCTCATCACATAACACCACGTATATATATATATATATATATGAAACAATAAATCATAAATACAAACAAATCACTAATATATATATATATCCTCTGCCAACAAAAAATGGCAGAACGTACGGCCACCATTAATTCCCCTTCTTCGATATTTTTTTTTATACGAAATCCGTACAACCTCCACCGATCCATCAAATCAGATCAAAAGTTTCTGTAGGCTCTGTCTTTAATCTTCATATATATATATATATAAATAAACCGATATTTATACAAACAAAGCTACAGTCGGATCAATGTTTAAAAGAAACTCTTAGATATTTATATATGTATATATATAAATTTTGTCACATCAAAGAAAAGTAAACAATTCTTAAAACAACTGTTCGGTGCAAGAAAAGTCGACATCCATATTCCTTTTTGAAACTATAACTTTTAATGACTAAAGGATCCTTGATGATAGTGCCGAAAGATTGAACTGAGTGGGAGTTTAAGGTCAAATCCTTATATAAAAAACCGAATCTATATAATAAAATTCTAAAATTTTAATGATCTAACATAATGTCGCTCTGATACCAATTGTTGGAATTAAATCACTTAATTTATTATGTCAAATCATCAAGATATAAACTAAACTTATGAAATTGCGTACCTGGATCCATAATAGGCAAACGCGGAATACGAGAATCGATCACAATAACAGTATGGATCGAGCGGGTACGTGATCTTCCTCAACCAAATCGCCTTAGGTTCTAGATGGGAATTTTGGTTCTCTTCCAGATGGGGAGAAGGGAGCCGTGCTTTTGATTCGGTGTGTTGGGGACCATAACCCTAATACATGCTTTATATATAGTCTAGTTAGGGTTCCCATAAAACCCTAACAAGCCCATATGAGGTTTCTACACATTTGGCCCACATTTATTTGAGTAGTCTATGGGCTTAACTAAAATTAATTAGACCACCAAAAATAAGCCCATTAATTTAAATAGCAAATATAATTGAAATATAATAATATGTTGCCCACATATATTAGAAATATAAATTTTCTAACATCCTCGTCAGAACCTTCGGAACATCTTCTGAGGCATCATAAGAGAAAGGGGAGGGAATCTAACCCTCCACAGAAATCCCGAAGCACTCTTCCTCCTCCTTTACCTTTTCTTTCTCTACCGAACTAGTTGGGGGAGGAGGCTGAGGGAGCTAGCTATAAAGTCTAAATATGTCTTAAGTTTATTCATTTGACAAAAACTCGTTTGCTTATATATTTTTTGAGTCGTTTGAGATTAAATCTGAAGAATTACAAGCAAGCCAAGCCACCGAACCAACGCATTGAAGGACTACATTGAGATAAATACGGTGAGCATTGGCATTTGAAGTTAATTTCACAGGTTGTGTTTTCACAAAAAAAATAAAATTGAGTCGAACTATTTTTTTACTATTTTTGTTGGTATTTTTCTCGTGTTCATAATGTTTCTTGGGTAACCATTACCTTTTCAATTTAAATGTGTGGTTCCTTTTTTAACTTAAATGAAAATCCAAGCCATGTGTCATTTTTTAAATGGTTATTTAAGAATGAAAAAATGTTGGATCATTACACACATTTATAATATGGATCGGTCAGTCAAGGCTCGAAATTCAATTCTTAATTTTAAACCGGTACACCTTTTTGGTGTTAAACCAGTTCGGCCTTTAAATATGGATATCGTAATTTTATTGCAAGAATTTTGATTTAAGTATTTTTAACCTTTTTCTAAAGAGAGTTGGTCTTTATATTTTATATAAAAAGACCCATAGGGTAAGAGGCATTTATACATGTTTTGAGAGAGTTTTTCAAATATAAAATCCACTTTAGGCCTAGGGCTTCAATTCATTCCAAAGCAAGCGTTTTTTCTTTGAAGAATAAAACATATCTCAAAGTGCGTGTGATTTGTAAACGGTGTTAAAAAGATCGATGCTAGACCGTGGCATATGATTTGTTGTGACCTTAATCCTGTGATTTGAGGAGGGATTATACGCGCAGAAGGTGTAGATTTTTGTAGGTAGCTTGCGCGATTTAAGTTGTGTAAATCTGTACGATTTGTGATTAATCAAGTTTGTAAACTTTTGTGTATATGGCAGATTATTGAGAATTAGCCATGCATTGTAAAGATACCTCATTAATTCTAATTTTTTCTTATCTGTTTATTTGCTTTATTAATTGTTGCACGCTCAAAAAGATTAAACATAATTTTTAGAATTAAAATATATAGGCTTCTAGGGTTTAATTTCTAATTTGATTAAAATTTGTTTTGAGAATCCAATTAAATAACAAACCTAGGGTTAATTTGTTAATTGCTTCCACACACACGCCCAAGTTTTTTTGCTAGCCAAAGGAAGGATAATGGTAAGTAAAGGTCCCACATCAATGTACAGTAAAGGATCTGAGGCCCCATCATTTATGTATAAGGAGGAAAAAACCACCCCTCCAAATTATTAGAAAAATTAGGATCCCAATGGTTTGCTCTCTCAAGACTCTTTAGAGCTAGAAAAGACAGCAGGCCTAAACTCTGTCCAAATCACTCCAAATAAGGGCAGGGAAAAGAATAGAGTTTCAACGTTGTTTAGAATGTTCTACATGGGAGAATATGGTAAATCTGTTGCTACACATGTTGAAGAGATGGAAGAGAGGGCTAGAGAAGAAGTGAAAAATCTAATGAAAGAAATCATGAAAGCCGTCCAGGGAAATCCTAGTCATCATTATGTTGCTAGACTAGTAAAGGATTTAGAATCACCCATGTCTTTCTTGGTTTAATGCTGATTTGTTCTACAAAGATTCAAGCTCCCAGCCTTGGAGTCGTTTAATGGTTCAAATAACCCAATAGATCATTAACAACAGTACTGATCATCATGGGATTGCAAGATGTTCTAGATGCAGTAATGTGCTGGTCTTTTGCTGCTACACTAAAGGGATCAGCTCGTAGATGGTTTAATTCCTAACTCGATACAGGACTTTCAAGAGTTCGAAACCAAGTTCGTAGCTTATTTCATGGGAGGAAGAAAATACTCCACGCCCTCAGCCCACCTCTTCACTATCACAAAGAAATCTGATGATAGTTTAAAAAACTACTATCATAAGTTCAATCAAGAAAGCCTTATAATAAGTGATTTAAATGATAGGATGGTAGTGGCGGCCTTCTTAGAAGGTGTAAGTTCCTCTTATTGCCTAATGACATTGACAAGGGAGGCTACAAGAACAATATTGTCAAACATTATAGAGGAATTAGATAAATAAATCAGGGCTGAGGAGCACCTTGGTGGAAGGAATTTGTTGGCTCTCTCTGATCTTATCCCTTCATGGAAGAAAGAGGGACGGGACACATCTTTGGCCACAAAGATAAGAAGAAGAAGGATCACGAAGACATGAACATCCCTAAAGCAAAGAAGAACCTCTAGTGGTACATTCCTTTAACTCAAGCATAGATGGACCAATCCCAGAACCTAAAAAGATGAAGACCCCTAAAAGGAAAAAGGATACGTTCAAGTATTGCCAATCATAAAGACCATAGTTACAACATGGATCAGTACTAGAAGTTGAAGGAAGCTATTAAAAAACTCATCCAGAGAGGTCTGTACCATTAGTTGCTTGGAAAAATGATGAGAGATCTCTAAGGAATAACGGACAAAATAATGTAGAGGAAATCCTCATGATTGAAGAGGGGGTCTTCCTTATATGGTTCATGCAAAACATTTGGAAAGGCCTTTGCTAGGATGGCATAACTAAGTTATGCAAAGATAAATGTCTTCCATTTTAGATTGACCAAATATATGAAGGTGGAGGAATTAGGTTTTACATTCACCAACAAAGACCTAGAGGGGGTTAAAACTCCTCATAACGATCCCCTTGTGGTAACAGGTCTGGTAGGAAATCATAACATATATCGAACCTTGGTAGATACTAGTGCGACCTCTAATTTGATGTACTATAATACTTTCAAAGCCATGGGCTTAACCAAAGATCACCTTATTTCCTTTAATACTAATTTAGTGGGATTTTCTGAAGAAAGGACTAGAGCCCTGGGGATTATAAAATTTTCAATCATTTTGGGTATAGCTCAACAACAAATCACTACCATGCCAGAATTACTCATCCTTGAAGCCAGGTTATGTGTTTGCGGGATAGTTAAAATGCTGAAGCCCACTTATGTTATGATGGAAGATAGTAGCCCTCAATCAGAAGGGGAAAGGTTGGAGATAGACACTTTGGACCCCAAAGATGAAGAAAGAAAAATTAGAGGAGACCTGCTCAAAGAACTAGAAGACTTAATCTTAGATCCAAGTAACATTTATTAAGTAGGGAGGCTCAAAGAGATAAAAATTAGTAATTTAGGGTTAAAAAGGCACAAGGTTGAAAAAGATGAGAATGGAAAAATTTGGCTAAGTGTTAATGGCCATTTATGGGTGATGAAGAGGTGTGCTTAATAGCCTAAATGACAAATCATGATGATGATTTATCCATTAGCCACACATTTCCCAAATGAAGACTCTATTCAAGTGGGCGTGACCTCTAGGCGACTGGGCGTGATCCTTCGATGCAAACGTGACACTTCAAATTAAAGGTTGGCCATACTTCGACTTATAGGGGTAATTAATTTTAAAATTATTGAGAAAAGAAGGGCAAACAACCTTATTGGTAGGTCCGCTCCAAACTCTTTCGAGCCAAAAACAAAGATTAATGGGTAAATAATCAAGGTGAATTTTGGTTAGATAAACTCAACAGGTCAAAGTCCAACATTGGAGCCCACGTTAGCAAGAGAACGGACTTTATTACTAACTTAACAGGTCTGCGTAAGGGTCATGAAGAGCTAAAGATCCCTCATGTGAACTTACTACCCACACGTTCGTAAGACTAACCGAAGACTATTGAGTGAAACAAAAGAGTTAATAGACCACCTAGAGGTCTGTAACAAAGTAATGTGATGGGGCAGTTAGTTACAATAGTGTACTATGATGGAGAAGTACACTGTTGAGGGAACACAAAAATAATGCCCATGACTTGGGCTAGCATATTCCTTTGGGCTTGGAGAATTATTTAGGCTCAATAACTATATTATATGAAGATCATCAAAAGAGAAAAATATTAGGCTTACAGCTTTGTTATCATTACAGAGTAAATTTAATTTAGCCTAAAAAATTAGATGAAATTACAAAATGCTAATATAGGTGTCATGATATCATTATGCCGAGATGGTTGTCTCCACGAATGAGCATAATACATCAATGGAAATACTCATATAGGTTGTTGTCTTCACGAATGAGCATGGTAATATTCTATTGTTCTTGCTTAGAACTTGTTTTATGGGGACCTTACCTAGTGGGGAGACGCGAAATAATTTTAGCACCCACAATTGGCGCTGTTTGTGGGAGTCCAAATTCCATTTCCAAGTTCTTACCAATTTCATCTCGCATATTTTCATATAAAATAATTAACCTATCCTTTTTTGGGAAATTTACAACCATGGTTCAAACAAGGCGAACAATTAATAGTCCTCAAGCATTTCAGTCACAGCAACAAGGTGGTGATAGCATCCCACAAGTCCTATTAAGAGTTGATAACTGTATTCCACCCTCTGTCCAGACCAGAGGGCCAGTGGATAGCAATTATAATGACCAAAGAACTACTACTGATGATTCCCAGAGTGAATTGACTAAGTTGATGTTAGAAAATCAGGCAATTCATTTGTTGCTTCAGGAGAACCTGAAGAAATTTGCTCTTCAAAATGATGAAGACGATACAAAAGCCTTTTCTACTTGCGGGTGGTACCCCTGAGAAACAGCACAACCTCACCAATCCAAATTATTCCAACCTTGAGTTTAACTATCGAAATTCAAAAAGCGAATACAGGCTTGGAGTACTGAGCACTTTCATGATTATGTGTGTATGGTTCACGATATGGAGTACACAGGCCTACAACTGTAAATACGCAAGTGGAAGGCCTAGCTCTACAGTGGAAATACTCGTATGGCTCTCATACACTTAAAAGAGAAGCTCGGGATTTAACTTAGTTTATGTAAGTTCTACTTAATTTTAGCAATGTTTTTTTGTTATCGTTTAGTATAATATTTAATGTTGTGGTTGTCTTATTGTCTTAATAATTTGTGACATGGGACCCGTACATAAACCGCAGACCTAGTCACCTAATGATAGAGGTTTCATTTTAGACGGCCTTGGTGATTTACTACGATGTTGATGAGCCATACTACCCAGACCACATACTTAGACAATTCAGTTGGGTAAAAAAATTTCGAGCATGCTAATGATTAAACTTGTAAAGATGATGTAGGGAAAGACGGCAAATACATACATGCTTGCCTAAAAAATCAACACTTAGCAGCTCAAGAATTAGCAGAATCATTTGTTGCCATGAATCACGCAGTGCACAGGCTCAATATACTTGGCAATGAGAACCGAACTATATGGAGTGGTTTTTTAGGATCACCCATCCATATTTAAAAATGCCCGAACTAACAACTCCTAGAAGGATAAACAGTGCATATGAGGCCAATCTTGCTATGTTGGTAAGTACATGCCCAATAATCAATTATTTATCGTATAATTGCAAATATTGACAATATACTTTGCCCCTTTTTTCCATTTTGGCCAATATACATTTTTTTTCACGAAAAAATCACTATACTCTCATTTTTTCCCCATCATTACCATTTCCTCTAATTAAACATAATGGATTCGCTAATGTCGCACATTTTTAATGACATGGCTTCCCAATTTAGATAATTTTCACATTTGTACTTCTAATGTGGTTTTTTTTTATTAAATGTATGGCATTAAAGCCCTAGAAAATGTAGATTAGGGGAAATTTATTGCTCGAGTTTGAGAGAAAGCTGAGAGAGATTAAAGGAGATGGCATCAAGAAGCTCATGTCATTGTGGTTATCCTGCCATTATAAAGACTTAGTGGACAGTATCAAAAAACCCAGGTAGGAGATTCATTGGGTGTAGAAATTGGAGGTCCAAAGCTTCTTATGCATTTTTTGATTGGATAGATCCAGATTCAATAGACTCTTGGATTACAAATTTACAAAGTAGCAATAAATGTTTGAAGAGCAAGATTGAAGATTTGAAGAAGGTGAATGGAGATTTGAAGAAAATTAATGATGATTTGAAGAAAAAGATTGGATATGTTAAGAATGATAAAGTCAAATGTAAAATTTGTTTTATGATTGTTGCATTACTTTTTATTTGGTTCAAGTTGTTTTATGCTTTTTGTATGGAGATTCTTGTATATTTGAAGTAAAAAGGGATGCCTTGTTTTGACTTTGATGTGTATTTGCTCTGTTTTTCGTTTTTGCTGTTGTTGTTGTTATGTATATGCTCTATTTCTTGTATCGGTTGGTGATCATATAACAATCACCATATATATCTATGCACTGTTTCTATTTTTTGTATCAACTGGGCAGTTTTTAGCATTGGGAACTGAACACTTGCAACCACTAAACAAGTACTAGCATTGATAAATTAACACTTGCAACCATAAAAAAACAAAGCACCATAGTGCAAAATTTATAAATAAAACATCCTTATCATCATTAATATTTCAACCACAAAAAAAGTCAAAATTGGTTTAACAATTACGATAACTATATCATGAGCTATACCAAAAAGAGGCCATGAGCTATACCAAGAAAGGCCATATATACTACCCTAAGTTTTGACATATATATAACAAAAACAAAAAAACGTAAACTTGCTCTATATTTCCGCCATACTCCTTTTCCTTGATTCTTTAGTTTGAACACCTCATGATCTTGTACTGACTTGTCTGCTATAAGTCCCTTGTGTGCTTTGACTTCCTCTTGTGGTGACTTGGCTAACTTTAGTGTTTTGAGGTTGTTTTTTTTCCAGCATTACTTAAATTCTTAAACCATGAATGACATAGAAGCTGTAAGTATAATTTCAAATTAGTGTGTGATATTTGTAAAATTATTAAAACAAGCATATGTACAAGTCCATTACCTTTACATAGTTATCCCCTGTGCTTAGATAAATATATACGCCAAAACCTTTTTGCATTTTCTCTTTAATAGTTGGTTTTACCTTGTTGCCACTTGAAGCATTAACATTCTTTAACTTTTAGAAGCATTGGAAGCACTTGAAGTATCAACATTCTCTTTACTTTGGTGGCAATAAAAGCTTTGCCCTTCCCTTTGTAAATAGTTAAAGCAGCTTTCGTTGGTTTGTTCACCATCCCTTGCCATCATGATAAACAGTTTCACATGATAAACAAATAATTTATAAATGAAGCACAAATGCAAAAGTACTTACCTTTTTTTTCCTTTTTGCATAGTATCTTATTGTGGCCAAACTTTAAACAATTTTGGCACCTCATCTACCTTCCTTTTCTACTCACTTATGATGTCTTAGGCTCTTCATCTAGTCCCTTTCTTTTTTTTTTTTTGGTGTTCTAGGCATCCTCCTAGCACATGGTGGCAATATTAGATCAAAAGTTGTCTTTGGCTATATATTATCTCCATTTAATAGCTCCAAAACATGCTCATATGCCTTCATGTTAACCACATAGACAATTAAAAAATGGCAACATGGTATGCTTGAAAGTTGCCATGATCTACAAGTACAATAATACTCTTTCATGTCAACCATATAACCAATTGCTCCTTATTTAACCTCAAATTTTGTATCCCCATTGTATGTTGCTCTCCAATACTAATATGTTAATTTGTTCTCTTATATTTTTTTCCTCACATTTGGGCAAAGAAAGTCCTGCCAATTTCCTACCATTTCCCTATTCTTTTATAACCTTATCATTATTGCCATCCTTATATCCTATAGCATTGTTATGACTAGTTTCTGCCTAGCCTCAGTAATAGTCCCATTGAAGCATTCAGACATGTTGATCTCCATGGTATCATAAGCAAATCTTGGATCAAAGAAAGCCCTGATCCAAGTTTAAGGTTTATGTTCAATCAAGTACTTGTGGGCATCTTTGTTAAGCTTCCTAATTTCTTTCATTACATCATCAAACTCTTTACTCTTTAGGTGTTCCACTCCTTGCTGCCATTTAAAACAAGCTCTTAAAGATTGCCCCATTATGTTGTTTTCTAAAATTTATATAAATGTGCCTAGCATAACACCTATGCTTTACTTATGGTAATAATTTATAAATTGCAGGCACAAGACCTTTATGTTGGTCTGTTATCACTGTCCAACCATTGCCCTGACTTAAACCCATATCCTCAAGTAATAAATTAATGAACAGGACCAATAATCCTTGCCCTTTACTTCAACTATAGCCTAAGCAATTGGGATCATTTGATTGTTTCCATCCCTTCCCACAGTAGATAATAGCTCAACTAACAAGTGAAATTAATAAAAACAGTCAATATGTGGCATTTATTAAAGTATATATGACAATGTGTATAGAACTGGGCAAAGAAGTGTATATAGCAGTGTGTATAGAAGCTCACCCTAACAAAATGACTTTATAAAACAGCCATAAAGACTAATGACTAGTCTACAACTAACCAACTAACCTTTTTTCACAACAGCAAAGCAAACAAACATCCTCTTAAAGTAATTTGGCTACTGAATACATCTTCTATCAACTTTAAACCTCATAGTACTTCCAAACTTGGACCTTTTAATTTCAGCACCACAATCCCATAGCTTAGCATAATGATGAGCCAATGAAGTTTTAACCTCCCCTAAAGCAATATGCCTTGCTCTAAAGCATTGCAAAATTATATATTAATGGCATACTTCTCCCAGACATCAGCCACAAAGTCCCTTAGCTTCCACTTTGGATTAGCAATAATCTTGGGTCCATATGTTTTAGCTAACCACTTAGCATTGGTAACTGATAATTTAAATTTCCTTACATAGTTATGGACATTTTTATATGATTTGATTTAAGAAGAAGCTTTATGTTGCATATAAGAAGCACATACCCTCCATGGACACCCTTCTGCATAAGTAGCAAGTAGCCTATGCTTATCATTTCTCGAAAATTTAATTGGATAACCATTAGATACAATATATGCAATCAAGCATTCCTTCAACTAGGCAGGGTTTACAAACCTTATTTCAAACATAGGTTTATTCTTATACTTTTCCACTTTTAGATCAAATATTGGAAAATTCTTCACCCTTGTTATGTCCCCCATCTTCATCTTCAACAGGTATGTCATAGTCACTGCTATCAACACAATCACTATTAAATTCATATCCTTTTGCACCATCAGTTGCGTTGGGTTCTTCTTCATCACTATCACCACTATTTTGTTAAACATCACCATTATTTTGCTGCACATTTACTCCACCATCACCACTATTTTGCTGTGCGAGTGTTTTAAGCACTTCTATTTTAGTTTTTAAATGTTTTACAAAATCTATGATATGGTGTAGTGTGTTCATTTGATTTGTCCAAAAACTCACTTAGAGCCCACTTTATTGTTGAATATTCTTACCATAAGCCTTTATGTTATTCTCAAGGGTTCATGTGATGGTTTACATTTTACAAAACGCTTATTTATGAGTTATTATACTTAATGGAATTGTTGATATGAGATTTCTTCTGTTGATTTCATGTTGATGTTATATTTGTCCAATGAAAATTATGGATATGGAAAAACTGTTTCTTAAATGAGCCAATTTATGAGTTATTGAGATTACACGTTGGCCCTAGTCCATGATCGGTCCCAGGTGCGGTCTTATTAGATGGAGCCAGAAGTTGAGACACGGTCTCCTCGGTGCAAGACCCAAAAATGTGCACAGAACTAAATGCAAACCTAGTGTATGCTTAGATAGTTACAATAGCTATAAGATTATGACTCGAGGTTCATGAGATGAACATATATTAGTTAATTGTGCCATAGATTTTCATTGGACATTGGTATGTGTTATTCATGGGTTTTAAAAGTATCTTAGCATAATGAGATAAAGATTTCTTCCATAACTGTTATATATATGTGTATGGTTTTATTCCTCAGCCATTATATAAATACAAGATTTATCTTATAATTTTACAAAAAGGATTTCTATGTATTGTTTTCACACAAAATCTGTTATATGGTTCTCACTGAGTCTGTTTGACCTACCCCGACTATTTTCCATCCAGATACTTTTGCAAGTTCTTCTGGGAGAGGGAAGAGAGAGGACGTTGCTCCATAGATTGCCTAAATACCACTACTTAATCACGGGTCCTTCATGATAGAAGAACCATCGCCCTTAAAGCTTTGTTAACAATATATGTATTGCTCTCATACTAGATCTTATGTAATTTTGTGGAGATTGTAAACTTTGTATTTGTGATCTCGTTGGAGGCTAATTATTTAATTTTAGTAACTTTCTTATCTTATAAAAGCTTTGCATGAAATGGAAAATATTTTTACTTAATAGAAAATGGATTTTTAAGTCTCTTAAAAGAATTATGTCTTGTTGATTGCCAACAACATACGGCACCCGTGATTAACCGGATCCCAAAGGGTAAATCTTGATGAAAACATTTTGGGGATCGTATTGCCTAGGTTAATTTTAGGGTTTTTATCAAAAACAATTTAAAGTTTGATAAGCGGAATTAAAACCCTAAGTCTAATCAATTTTACTGTCAAAACCTGTGTTGTGTTATATAACAATTATATCAAGCAATGACACAAAAAGCAATCACACAACACCAGGAATTTACGAGGTATCCCTACTTGTGTAGGACTAATCTTCGGGACTAACCGATAGTGCTTCACTATGATCAAAACATAATTACAAACTCGATGACTTACAAAAATTGCTTCCCCATAATTTACGCAACAATCCCGTCAATTTCTTGAACGTAGAAATCCAACCGTAGTTGGCTTGGCGTAGAGCTTCCTGCTATTCCTATTTACCCGTTGCCTCCTTCCACGCACTTGATCACAATCATTCACCACCGTCTACGATCTACCTTATCGTGCGTTAGCCACTTTGCTCACCCCGTCTCCAATCGCTAATACTTAAACAATAATGGACGTAGCAATTACCTCCCTATTCTTGCAATGTGATATCCGATTGAAGGAGTTGAGATGGAAACCTAGCGTTTTGAACTCATTTTGTTACAGATTGAAGTTTATATTCTTTCTTTCTCATTTTAGCATGTTCTTCCTTCTCTCTCCTATTTGTTTTGCATTTAAACGATAGTGTAAGAAGCACATTGGAAGTACACATATGAAAATTATCCAAGTTAGCAAGCCACGTCATTAAACAAACGCGCTACATTAGCATTTTGTTTATGCTTAATTAGACGGAATGTTAACGGTGGGATAAAATGAGAGTGCAATGGTTTTTTCATTAAAAAAGTATAATGGCCAAAGTGGAAAAACGGGCAAAGTACGTTGTCAATATTTGTAATTATTCCATTATTTATAATCATAAATATTAATTTGATTAGTAACTTAAGTTCGTATTTTCAAATGTGAAGTAACTAGATGTGGGCATGGCTATATCTTTGTTAGAAGGAGCGGTAGTTGCTGGATCAGTGGAGAATGTCTTGGCTTCTACTACTAAAGCATTAAATATTCTTAAGAAAACAAGAATGCCAGCCGAAGAAACACAACATGCCTGTAACTGATGAACGAAGGTTAAAGAATTAAAACGAATATACAAATGCTCTCGCTCCTTCAAAAGGCAAGGAGTGTTAAAAGACATTTTTTGTGAACTCTATTGGCAACTAATTGCAAAAATATTTATGTAGTTGGTTGACAGTTAGGACACTTTGATTTTTGATTAGTTTGCTAATTTTTTCTTTTGAATTTATTGTGGTAGTTATAGTTAATGGACTTTTTTTTTTCTTAAATTTGAAGTAATCGTAGTTTGGTTAATACATGTTATATTTATGAGGTGGTTATTTTTGTACTTGAACATAGTATTAGCTTTACTGCTAGATTAATGAACATGAATTATTTTCTGCCCAATTTTTGCTTTTACTCAGTGCCAAGGAAACAAATTTCCTTTAGTATACTTGACCATTAACCAACAAGTGCGCGCACAATGAAGGCTACTCGTTGGCATCACATATTCTTATTTGTTAGTGGATAAAATAGTGCAAAATTTAAAACATTAAAAGGACTAAGTAAGTGGCTCATAAGAAACATCTTTTCTATGATAAATATGATGATTGCCATTCATATATAAAAAGTTACATTTTTGAAATTTCACGATCCACAAAAACACCAACGTAATGACAACCATGAGATCTTTACAATTTAACGAACAAAAAATCATCACAAAGGACTTTCCAATCATTAGATTTTTTGCTTTGCCTATGATTAAATTTCGAAATAGCTAGAAAATCAATCTTCGTACCCATACGGCCATTCGCTTGCTTCTTCCTCATAAATAATATGCCAGATTAAAGCAATTGGAGGAAGTAGAGAATCATCCTTCAAATGAACTATTATGAAATGATTATATCGAAAATGTGCTATATAAATAATTTTATTTTTGCCTTCTTTAGGTGAAGGCCCTTTATGTGGAGAAAAGGTGATACTCATAGTATTTAAAAGATGGTCAACCACGCAATTGAAAGCC
Organism: Lonicera japonica; assembly: GCA_021464415.1. NCBI lineage: Eukaryota > Viridiplantae > Streptophyta > Magnoliopsida > Dipsacales > Caprifoliaceae > Lonicera > Lonicera japonica. The sequence goes on from CM038468.1 coordinate 26,179,957, forward strand.
GAAGCTATGAGGTAACCCATAATGAGCATTTTTATCCAATTACTTTTGCTAAAGGGTCTTTGATAGCAGTCATGTAGTAGTTGTTAATTAGTGTAGCACCACTTAAAATGCCAGAGGCCCATAACTGATATGCCAAAGAATTGGTATAATTTATTATGTTAATTTATAATTTGAAGAGCATATATTATTACTAATATTATTATTTTTAATAGTTTTTCAGGTGTTAGAAAAGATTTGAAGAAGATAGAGAAAATAGAGAAATTAAAGCATGTGAAGACACCTAAAAGTGCTAAATACTTTCAGAGGCATAATGTTTTACTCAGAACTTCAAATGATGCGATTCTTGAGCCTAAATTGAAGAAAATTTCGAGAGTTACAACTTTCCAGTTCAGCACTTTTTCAAATTCAGCCATCATAGAGTCCGAAACTGCGATGCAAATGCAGCAGTCAAAAATGACGAAAATTCAATATTGAACACTCAAATAAATGGGTCAAGCCCATTCACCAGCCAACACCAAGTTTAATTAATGAGCAGTCCACTGTCCTTTAAAGATGTAAAGCCCAAAAACATATTATCAAAAGCCCAAATCAATTTAAATTATCAAAAGCCCATTAACTAAACCTAATCCTAATTAGAAAGGGAGGCAGCAACAACAAATAAATTGGAGCAACAACAGCTGAGCAGCAGGAGTGCCTGCCGAGCACTATTACTCTCTTCTTTTCTTTTTCTTTCTTTTCCTTTTATTTTATTTTGCTTTGAAGACCAGAAGATTGAAGATTTATTTTTATATTTTAATGTCAAGTAAGTTTTCTTTCAATCTTATTTATTATTTAATTTTTATTATGCTAGCGTAAATTTGTGCTAGGGTTAGGATGAGCATATTTAATTGATTCTCTTGCACGTATTCATGCCAATTGACTCTACCAATTTAATGCTTTAATGTTAAATACAAATTTTCTTATTGGATGCCCGTTTTAATTGATAAAAATAAAGTTGGATTCTCATTATTTTTTGTTGGATTCACCTTATGATTTGTTAAGAGCGGATATAGGGTGTGTTTTGATGGATATAGTGAGTGTTTTGATTTTATACATTAGTTTGGCTGTGGAAGAATTACAATTAAATTTTATTAATTACTTGAACTTGAATGATTTTATTTTCCGCATCTAATAGAGTCGATAGACCAAATTAGTGCGAGATAAGAGTAGAGTTTATGCGCATGAATACTTAAGAAGATGATATTAAATATATGACTCCAAAACCCTAGTCAATCAATTCATTAATTTTATTATCTTGCTTAGTAGTATTTAATTTAGTTCTATTAATTTAATTTACTTGCTCTCCTTTATTTTATTTTATTTGTTTTATTTTATTACTTTGATTCATACCAATTATTCTTGGCTAGATTAGGAATTAGTGAAAAATTAATAAGATAAAATTTAAACATATTGTGCGAGTCTCTGTGGGATCGACCTCGCTTATACGCTATATTATAAATTGATTCGTGCGCTTGCGAATATTAAAATTTATTACAACAAGTTTTTGGCGCCGTTGCCGGGGACTCTAATATAATCTTGTTAATTTAGTAATTAAATTCCTTCTACTAGTTTTATTCTTAAAAAAAACTCAGAAAAAAAAAACAGAATATTTGGATTTATTTTATATTTATAGTTATATTTAAAAAAAAAATATTTATTTTTGGGGTAATTAAAGGATCTGGGCGCGAAACAATATATAAAGAGTGGTGCAACTTATTACATTAATTGTTTCTTTCCTAACTGGTGAGTATTGTATCTTGGATAGAAGATGTCACAAGTTCAATACTTGGCAGCAGCAAAGAAACCAACATTTTTTTTGTTTCAAGCTATTCCTTCTTATTATTAACTTGTTTAAATACTCCACTATATATTAGATTATTATTATTAATATTATTATTTAATTAAATTTATTATTAATACCTCTTAAATAAGTTAGTATTAATATTATTATTTTTTAATTAGTATTATTATTTTATTAAAAAAAATAATTAATTAATTATTAATAAAAAATAATAAAATAAATAATAAAATTTTAAAAAGAAAAATAAATTGTTTAGTTTATGATCGTTTGTTGGAAACGAGAAAAAGTGAGGCTTCATAGGATAGGAAATTTAGAAATTAATCCTTTATTTGAAGAAGAATAAAAGATGGCGGATCTTGAAGGCAATAGGACTTTAAAAGAATTATTTGCTCCTATATTTACTAATCCTCCTTCATGCATTGTTTTACCGGCTACCACTGCTGTTTATTTTGAATTAAAACCGCATGTGATTCAATTACTCCCTACTTTTAATGGCTTAGAGATGGAAGATTCATATCTGCATATAAAAGATTTTTTAGAGATATGCGCTACTTTTAGATTTCAAAATTTTTCTGACGAATCCGATAGGTTGCATTTATTCCCTTTTTCTCTAAAAAATAAAGCTAAAGCTTGGCTAAATTCTTTACCCTCGAGATCTATCACAACATGGGAGGCATTGGTCACTAAATTTTTGGCAAAATTCTTTGCTATGGCTAAAACTAATGAACTTAGAAGAAAAATAACTGATTTTTGCTAAGATGATAAGGAAAAATTCTTTGAAGCATGGGAAAGATTTAAAGATATATTACTTAGATGTCCACATCATGGTTTTAAAACTTGGAGATTAATTCAATATTTTTATAATGGCCTCCCACAAACTAATCGAAATATGATAGAATCTATGAATAGGGGTAGTTTTCTAAGTCTAAATGAAGATGAAGTTATCAATTCTTAGAAAATTTATCTGAAAGTTCTCAACAGTGGGACTTTTCTAAGAGGGGAACGCAATCTTAACCTAAAAAGGGAGGAATTGATGAAATTCGTGAAGATGTGGAAACTAGAAGACAATTAGATAGTCTAAATAAAAAATTAGAAGCCTTAACGATTAGACTGTCCAATAATCCGGTGAACCTTGTGCAGAATGAAGTATGCTCTATTTGTACTAGTCCTATGCATGTAGCTGCATCTTGTCCATCTATGTTAGGGTATGCTGTAGACAATCTAGGACAAGTAAATGCTACTAATGAATTTAGGCAAAATTACAACCTTTATTCCGACACTTATAATCCCGGGTGGAGAAATCAACCTAATTTTTCATGGTCGCAAAATCAATCGATTAATAATATGGGAAATCAAAATAATAACATTTGTCAAAACCCACTAGTTTTTAGAGCTCCTATGAACATGAATAATGCTACATCTTTTATTACACAACAACAATTTTCATCACTAGAAGATAATTTGAAATCATTTATGAATGAGGTAAAAAATACTACTTTAATAAATACCCAAGCAATAACACGCTTAGAAAATCAGATGGGTCACTTAGCTAACCAATTAGTAGAGCGTGAAAAAGGTAAATCCCCTAGTCAACCTATCCCTAATCCTAGAGTTGCTATTAATAATAATGTTAATCAAATTCAAAATTCACCTTTTGAACATAATAAAGGGTAAGTTAATGTAATCACTACTCTTAGATCAGGGTGCCAAATTGATAATCAAGTTAGAATGCCAGTGAGTAACGAAGAAGAAGTAGAAGACAAAGAGGAGGAAAGTATTCCAGAAGAGTCAAACAATCATATGAAAGATTCCAATCCTACCATTAATCCTAATGATTCAAAAGAAGTTGAAGTTAGAAAATTTGTGCCTAAAGCCCCATTTCCTCAAAGAGTAAAAGACAATAAGAAGGAAGCTCAATTTGAAGAAATTCAAGAAGTATTTAAGCAAATTCGTATTAATATACCATTCCTAGATGCAATTGAGCAAGTCCCTTCATACATTAAGTTTCTTAAAGATTTAGTAACTCAAAAGAGGAAAACTAATGTTCCTAAAAAGGCTTTCTTAGCTGAACAAGCAAGCTTCATAATTCAATGCAAATTTCCTATTAATAACATCAGCATGAAAGATATATAGGTGAGCCCTCATAAGACAACGATTGGGGGCACAACTTATTATCTTAAGAGGTTATGGGCCTATGCCTTTTTTCTTTATATAGGTTATATGCCCCCATCGTTTTTGTCTTGTTTCTCCGCCGATGTCTCTATGAGTGTACGTAAAAATTTTATCTAAATTTCTCAAGATCAGCTAGCAACATCTTTCTAACCTAACACCACCTGTCTTGTTCGACCAATCCTAAATGTCAAATGACGCACCAAAATCCATAATTGCCATTGCTATATACTCTCTTCATATTCACATATATATATATATATATATCTATGGACATAATAATGTTAATAATAATGTTAATCAAATTCAAAATTCACCTTTTGAACATAATCAAGGGTAAGTTAATGCAATCATTACTCTTAGATCAGGGCGCCAAATTGATAATCAAGTTAGAATGCCAGTGAGTAACGAAGAAGAAGTAGAAGACAAAGAGGAGGGAAGTATTCCAGAAGAGTCAAACAATCATATGAAAGATTCCAATCCTACCATTAATCCTAATAATCAAGGGTAAGTTAATGCAATCACTACTCTTAGATCAAGGCGCCAAATTGATAATCAAGTTAGAATGCCAGTGAGTAACGAAGAAGAAGTAGAAGACAAGGAGGAGGAAAGTATTCCAGAAGAGTCAACAATCATATGAAAGATTCCAATCCTACCATTAATCCTAATGATTCAAAAGAAGTTGAAGTTAGAAAATTTGTGCCTAAAGCCCCATTTCCTTAAAGAGTAAAAGACAATAAGAAGGAAGCTCAATTTGAAGAAATTCAAGAAGTATTTAAGCAAATTCGTATTAATATACCATTCCTAGATGCAATTAAGCAAGTCCCTTCATACATTAAGTTTCTTAAAGATTTAGTAACTCAAAAGAGGAAAACTAATGTTCCTAAAAAGGCATTCTTAGCTGAACAAGCAAGCTTCATAATTCAATGCAAATTTCATATTAATAACATCAGCATGAAAGATATATAGGTGAGCCCTCATAAGACAACGATTGGGGGCACAACTTATTATCTTAAGAGGTTATGGGCCTATGCCTTTTTTCTTTATATAGGTTATATGCCCCCATCGTTTTTGTCTTGTTTCTCCGCCGATGTCTCTATGAGTGTACGTAAAAATTTTATCTAAATTTCTCAAGATCAGCTAGCAACATCTTTCTAACCTAACACCACCTATCTTGTTCGACCAATTCTAAATGTCAAGTGACGCACCAAAATCCATAATTGCCATTGCTATATACTCTCTTCATATTCATATATATATATATATATATGGATCAAAGCCAATCTTTATGATTGTATTGCATCAACTCGTGCTCGCACAGTAGCCCATAAACAGTACGAATGACATGATCACATATTGATGGATCCCAACCAATCTCAGCTGACCTTTCCTTCTCTAACTTCATCATGTCCATTGCTTCATGCAAGAGCTTCCATGAAAGTAATCAGAATGACCTTACACTATGGATTAATTTTGTATATCTAAGACTTTTCTTGAAAAAGGCTTTAACTTCGTTGATTTGGTTGGATAATATATTGTCCATCGCCATAAACAATATGAAAAATGTCCCTTGGCTTGTCTCAAAGTGTTTCTTTAACTTTCCATGAGAGTATGTGATTCTTTATGTAGTGTTGTTGCCATAGTGTTGTATTTGATTGGTCCATGCTAGTACAAAAGACTTTTTATGTTGAAACCACGTATATGACAAGTACTCAACACACTTTGGAAAGAGTGACCAATCATTTTTAAATTCTTCCCATCTATCGAGGAACTCTGCTTGTGATGGCATTGGATAAGATTACTCCACACTTTAATAAAGCTTTACTAAACACTTTCACTCTTAAAGAACTCTATACAATTTTGTTACATGTTTTTTGAAATATGGAACGTACACAACATATGATGAGCTTCAGGAAAAACAAACTTGATGGCATTAATAACGACAAACTCCTTATTCGTGACAAAGACTGTTGGTAAATCATGCGATTCAAATAATAACTTCATACAAGAAAGCACCACTGATAATTATCCTCTAGTTCCTTATGCATAAAGCAATGAGGAATAGATAAAGTCATTTTTGTTAATGTCATTTTCACCATGGCAAACAAAAGCATTTTATATCTATTAGTCTTGTAGTGCAATCAACAATCACCACGAAAAGAAAACACTTTGCTAACAAAACGGTATCGAGATGCGCCTAAAACATGTTTAAAACCTATTGGTTGTTTCATTAGTCCTATGCCAAAAAAAAAATAATGCTTCTCCATGAGAACCTTCGTGAGTTGTTGCATTATAATCCTCCATTCCAAATAATGTCTTCTTAACCTTGACTTGGTATTGTAGATTGTCTCCATGATGGGCGCATTTTATTTATTAAGAATTTCTTTTGGTTTGACCCGGCAAGGCTCCTGTTAGAGCAACCATCCTTTTAGGTTTGTTCAATCTTTCAGCATATGGATACCTAACTAAAGTTTGCGGTAACTCGTGGTTATGAACGCCACATTGCATTACTACTTTGCACTCATCCCTTTGATCAACATTTACACTCGGAGTCTAAACAGGTAATTACACTTTTTGATGTACAACTTACTTATCTATGATTAACACTTCTACTTATAATTCATACTTACTTCATCATTCGTTACAAATACCAGAGTGACAACAATTTTAATTTCTTTGACATTCTCCACATTCGCAATGCGAAGCCTTTGTGGACCACCATTAGGATCATGTTGTAATGATTGTTCCTTATAATTGAGAGATTGTTCAACACCATCTGGATTATTGTCATAAAGTTGGTCAACAGATTGTTCACTGTAATTTGGGTTATAGTAGTTAATAGGCTCAACTATAATTGTATCCCCATAACTTTAGAGATCACCACCATCGGGATTATTTTTGATTGAATTAAGAATGGGATCACCAAGTCCTAATTCTTTAGCAAAAAAAATGTCTCCCTATATTATTGAATTAAGCGACCAAACGTCCTGCATATATCATGCTAATGTCAAAGAACGAATAAATATGAACATACTCGCTTGACAACAAGCAAGCTTGTTCCCACTTACTCGACTGACATCAATAGAATATGGGCAAACCAATAATAACAAATAAGCCACCATGATCGAAAACTTACAATCAAGTGTTTTCCAAACACACGTAGAACAGGCATCCAAACTCATTTGTTATAAATCAAGCTGAAAACCTCCACTAACCACGCAGGCAAATCGTGCTCATTTGCCTGGTGACGCAACCGAAATAGTGTGTTGTGTTAAAGCCCAAGTGCAGGCTCGTCAAGTAGTAATATAGTCTCGGAAGTCCGAGTGTCGAACCACAGGGATAAGTGAAAAGGAATGGAATGGATTACGGATTAAAGTGTTTTCTGATTCTTGTAAGATGAAATGGTTATCGAACAACGTAAATGTAAAATGGTTGTGAAAATTAATAAGAAAGCACTAAGGTAGTTGGAGGTTAGTTATGATTAAAGAGACGGTGATCACTAGCTCATACAAAGATTATAACACAAGATTTCTCAAAATATGGGAATGTTGGTGTATCTCTCAATAGCAAAGGGTGCGACGCTAGGCGACTCATTCCCGAGTTGAAGCTATATCGAGAAAGAGACAAACGACATTCCACCAAAGACGGGGTTATCATTCCTACCTCTTAGCTACGGGTGTGAAGCAAGGCAACCCATTCCCGATGAGGCTAATCCGAGATAGATATGACAAACTCATCATTAAACGATTTAACATAAAGCAAGTGTAGTAATCTCATGATTTAAAGAATGAAAATTATAAAGTGAATCCTAACAATGAAACGGAATAAAGTTTATGGGATAAATTAGTCAACTCATCGTTTATCACATATGGTAGAACATAAAGAGTCTAAGTATCACATAAAGTGTAAGAAGCACTCAATATATCAATAAATGAATCAAAGATAAGCTAAACAAATTTAAAATCCATCTATGGAGTTTTAAGAACTATTCATAATTTCTATGAAGAGGGAAAAACTCCATGGATGGGGGAAAGGGACTACAAGCTTTCTAGAACTATAGAAATATGTTGTATGCTCATTAACAACCAAGAACTAAATATACAAGGCATATAAAGTCTTAACTTAATATGAAAATACCTAGAAAGCTTGAAATAATGGAAGATATGATGAAGAAGAAGAAGATTCACAAATATTTATCAAACTTTAGATATGGATTGAGCCATTAATCACCAAAAATCATATCACAATCAACCTCCGTAACCTTAGAAATAGACTACTCCATAATAGATGCAAGAACAAATATCATAGAAGAAGAAATCATTCTTACAAATTAAGCACTTACAATGGAGAAATGAAGAACAATCAACAAGTGAGCTCTCCCCTCTCTCTAGAACTCTAAGTGTGTTCCAAAAAAAAAGATAATAATATCTCTTAAGGTAAAAAAAATAATATATATTAAAAGGTAGCAAAATATCTAGCTAAATATCTAAAATAGCTTGAACCACTAAAATAGCCCATTTTGGGTGTGAAATGGCCAAGTTTCCAGGGCCATGATCGATCATGGCCAACCCATGATCGATCATGGGGTCTTCTGCCTGAAGATTATTTGCACCATGATCGATCATGGGATTCCATGATCGATCATGCTTCTGGAAATTCTCTAAATCAGTACTTTTGTAGCTTTTGGCTAGTAGTTGATCAATTCCTCGAAGGCCATTGCATCCTATGCCTATAAACACACAGAAACACAACAAAAGCACACCTAGCGGGACAATATTAGATACAAAACTCGCTAAGACACTAATCTCAAGATAAGCGGATAATTAGGCAGAATTAATGCAATAAACGCGTCAAGCGACTCTGAGAGAGAGCTTATGCATGACAATATTAGGCGTTTATCAACTCCCCTCAACTTATCTCTTGCTAGTCCCTTAGCAAGACAAAAATATATAATAATTACAAAAGCACTACGCTATACAAAAAGTTGTTAACTTCTAAGTTCCCAAAGAAGTCGAGTTGCATCTCGTGAAGGTTTTCAGAAATGATACCTACAAACATTAGGAGTTTGATCATGATGAATGATGAGAATGAAGATTCAAGTTTCAATTTGCAAAGCAAAAGGCATTACTATCAATTTTCCAGAACGATGGACTTTTGAATGATTGTCTAATTCGCCTATCTCCTTTAGAACACAATCCCATATTCTCCAATGCTCACATACTAGACTTCGATTCAAGCAATTCAATATAAACACAAAGAGTCATAGTCATTTGAGAAGGAAGAGAGAACTTTTTCAAAAACAAAAGCTCCGAGATTTGTCAATTCTAAGCACTTTCTTTATCTTTTCTTGGAAATTTTTGCTAAATTAGATCAGGGCGGTTTTCATCTCTATGGGGGGCAGCGGTCTCACTTATGAAATTTCTCATTACTGCTCATTCATTGGAGCTTAAAGGAAGCTATTCACCCTTTCCCAAATGGTAACCTTTACCCATCCGTAATATTAGACAAAGAGACTTAAGATTTAGTCAAGTGAAGCTTTAAGTCAATATTAGGATAAAAGTCATCCAAGTTATCAAAGTGCTATGCTTTTGCCCTCTCATTGGAGGATCTTTTCGAAAGAGCTTCAATCATTTTTGGACAAAAATTCCTCTTCTCTCAATGAAAATAAATCTAAGTGTTATTACCGAATTGAAAACAACCGAAGCAATCTAGCATGCAGAGCAAGAGAATATAACGGGATATGAGACTAAATGGAGCAAGGCAATTTAGATTATCATTCAAATTCCTATCCAAATCAAAGAATTCATGCCAAAAGCTAATGAAACCATAGTCTTCATTAAACAAAACATCAGTCAATCATCAATTTTCAAACTTCTCAAAAAAAATTTTGAACATATCTCTTTTACTCATGGAAATGAACAATAGCAAGCCAAACAATAACAACGTACCCCCCTCAACTTGAAACAAACATTGTCCTCAATGGAAAGAGAACAATAACAACGCACGGGAAGGCTATTTTGGCTTTGCTTTCCATGAGACAAAAATCAGAGATAAACAACAACTATTCACAAAACGGGTTAGAATTAGAATTCGAAAACAAAAACCATAACATTCAACTAATAAAACCAAGTTCTAAAGTTAACATCATGTCAGGAATCTAATACAACCCAAAAGGAATAAAATAAAACTAAGCATAAATATAACTACTTAAAGAGTTTTCAGGCTATCTCATCATCATCACATCTCAGGGGGTGGGGGTGGTGGAAAACGACCATACAACGCCTCGAACTGCTGGCGTATGAACTCCTGCTGGGTCGCCATCTGAGCTGCAACTCGTGCCTCGCCTGGGCTGCAATATCTGCCTCCAAACGGTCCTGACGCAATACCATAATCTCTACCCTCTCATTGACGCTAGCAAACCCGGTCTGCATCAAAGCAGTCATCTGCTCAAACTGCTCTCTCATGAATTCCCTCGTGTCATCTACCGGTCCAGAGCTTGCCCGTCTTCTCCGCCTTGAGGGGCCCGGGATATCTGCTCCTGCTTCTTCTGCCCCCTCTTCTTCAAACTCAACTTGAGGAGGTGCGGTTGAAGAACTTTCCCGGTTCCTCAATTGACCAGCGGCTCGAGTTTGGGTAGATCGGTTAAGCGGTGCTCGAGGCATTTTCTTCACATCCTCATCTCTCTCAGTTACCCCCGCTCGCAAACAGACCTTAGTGATCAAAGACCCAAATTTGATTGTTTCGTTGTGGGCGACTAAGTCTATGATTCTCGCAATTCGCCCAATGATATGGCGAAGCAAACAAATGCGCTTGTTCGTTGCGATAGCGTATAGTACGTACGCTTGAGAAGGGTACAGGTGCTGGGTATGAGATGTTGGGTCCAAAGCATTGGCAACTACAAGCCACAACGTCCTAAGGCTATCATGTAAATTGGCCCTATCAAATTGATTTCCAATCCACTCCATTTGTCTACCAGCTATATATGTAGCTAAATCGCTAGCTCTTGGTTCCTCAAAAGGGGTTCCATCAGAATAAGGGAGATCGTGGGCATTGGGCGGCAAAGCTGGGATTCCCGTAATCTCACTCAAGACCTCGAGGTTAAAATGAACCGTCCTACCTCGAACATGAGCAACATATGTATATGGTGCATTTGGAACTTGAATTAAACTTGCAATAAATTCACGACAAATGGTGAGATTACATTGAGTACCTTGTTGACGCAAGTAGTTAATCCACCCCGGATATTGCTCAAACGTTGCTCGTTGAGGAAAATTGTCGAGAGAACCAATGTAGACTGGCCTCTCAATGACTACCGTCCTCGTCTTGAAAGCATAATTCCACCATTCGAATTCTTGGCGGCTTCGAAATCCGCGGTAGCCACCCCTTGCGGCTTGGATTTCAAGTGGTTTGGTGGGAGGGTTAGATGAAGCCATAGAAGGATAATGTGAAGCTTTAGAGGATATAGAGATGAGAAATTTCGAGATTTGCTTTGATATGGCTCGAAATTGGAGAGAAGAGAGAGAAAGGGGGATTTTTGGGATGGGATTGATGATTGAGGTTTGAAATTGGAAGATTTGAGGGTTGATTCTAGGTGGGGGAGGTTGGTAATGGTGTTTGGGGAAGGTTTGGGATCAAAGGGAGAAGAGGGGCTAGGGTTTGGAAGAGATTTGGGAGAAGGGGAAGTGAGAAATGGGGGTTTAGGAACGGCGCCCCTGTTTTATTACGGGACCATGATCGATCATGGTATACCCATGATCGATCATGGGTCATTCTGCCCAAATGATACTTTGTACAATGATCGATCATGGGGTGACCATGATCGATCATGCTGCCTTCTGCCAAAATTCTCTTCTTCCATGATCGATCATGGAATCCCATGATCGATCATGCTCCACTCTGCCAGCCAAAAATTTTCTTTGCTCTCTTTGATCTAAAACACTTTATTTCTCCCCTCAACTTGGTCCGTTCAGACTTAATGACACCCGAATCTCCGATGACAATTCCTGAAACTCAAAAACACTAACAAAAAACATTATTTACAAAATCGACCCATGCCTTTTAGGCATAAGTCGGGTCTTCGAGAGGGGTGGACTCCTCTCGAACTGGGAATTCCAAAAACGGCTTAAGACGTTGTCCATTCACCTTGAAAATGTAACCGGTTTTGGGATCCTCAACATTCACAGCCCCAAAAGGAAATACTTGACGGACAACATAGGGGCCGGTCCAACGAGACTTTAACTTTCCGGGGAAGAGATGCAACCGAGTGTCATAAATAAGAACTTTGTGCCCAAGTTTGAATTCTTTCCTCAAAATGGATTTATCATGAAAGATTTTGGCACGTTCCTTGCTTATTTTTGCTTTATCATAAGCATCTCTTCTTAACTCCTCAATTTCATTAATTTGCAACTTACGGTCAAGCCCGGCTTTTTTCAAATCGCAATTAACCATCTTAATTGCCCAGTATGATTTGTGTTCCAACTCTACTGGAAAATGACATGGTTTTCCGTACACTATACGATAAGGAGACATATCTAGAGTTGTTTTGTACGCAGTACGGTAAGCCCAAAGTGCATCGGTCAGTCTTAACGACCAATCCTTGCGGTTCGGGTTTACCGTTTTCTCTAGAATCTGTTTGATCTCCCTATTTGCCAACTCGGCTTGACCATTGGTTTGAGGATGATAAGCGAGCGAAACTTTGTGGTTTACACCATACTTTTGCATTAATGATTGAAATGGTCTGTTGCAAAAGTGAGTACCGCCATCGCTTATTATTGCATTGGGAGTACCAAAACGTGCAAGAATGTGTTCTTTCAGAAATCGGATCACCACTTTGTGATCATTTTTCTTGCACGCTTGGGCTTCTACCCATTTTGAAACGTAATCTACGGCAACTAAAATGTAAAGATTACCGTAGGATGATGGAAAAGGTCCCATGAAGTCGATGCCCCAGCAATCGAAGATTTCAATCATCAAGATGGGATTTAGTGGCATCATGTTCCTTTTAGAGATCCCTCCAAGCATTTGGCATCTTTGGCATGCCTTGCAAAAGCGTTGTGCATCCTTAAACAGCGACGGCCAGTATAATCCGCTTTGCAAAATCTTCGCGGCGGTCTTCTTTGCCGAAAAGTGTCCTCCACAAGCCTCATTATGACAGAAGGATAGAGCTCTCTCCACTTCTTCCTCCGGGATGCACCTCCGGATAATCTGATCCGCACAATACTTAAACAGGTACGGTTCATCCCAATAGAAGCGACCCACTTCGCTCAAAAACCTTTTTCTATCTTGTGCGCCCCATGACTTTGGTATCTTGTCAGTTACAAGATAATTTACTATGTCTGCATACCATGGGAGCGTTGAGATTGCCAATAATTGCTCGTCTGGAAACGAATCTTGGATCGGACTTTCTTCAATGTTGTTCGTAAAAGTGAGTCGAGACAGATGATCGGCCACCACATTCTCGACTCCCTTTTTGTCCTTGATGCTCAAATGGAATTCTTGCAATAGGAGTATCCACCTCAAAAGCCACGGCTTGGCATCTTTCTTTGTGAATAGGTACTTCAACGCCGCATGATCCGTGAAAATCACAATTGGCGATCCTATCAAATAGGATCGAAACTTGTCTAGGGCGAAGACAATTGCTAGGAGCTCTTTCTCTGTCGTGGTGTAATTCATTTGCGCATCATTCAAAGTCCTACTTGCATAGTATATCACACCCGGTTTCTTGTCTTTCCTTTGACCAAGAACCGCTCCCACCGCGTAGTCACTTGCGTCGCACATGAGCTCGAATGGCAAGCTCCAATCCGGTGCCTGCATAATCGGTGCAGTGGTGAGCATATGCTTCAGAGAGACGAAAGCTTCCTCGCACTTGGCGTTCCACTCAAACGGTGCGTCCTTGAGAAGCAGATTGCACATTGGCTTGGAAATGGAACTGAAGTTCTTGATAAACCTTCTATAAAACCCAGCATGTCCTAGAAATGATCGGACATCTTTGACATTCTTGGGCGTAGGAAGTTTAGCAATCAAATCGATTTTAGCTTTATCCACTTCAATTCCTTCAGACGAAATGATGTGCCCCAAAACAATTCCCTTGGTAACCATAAAATGGCACTTTTCCCAATTCAACACCAATTGTTTTTCCACGCATCTTCCCAAAACCTGTTCCAGGTTAGTCAAGCAATTGTCGAATGACTTACCATAGACGGTAAAGTCATCCATAAAAACTTCCAAAGTCCTTTCCACCATATCACTAAAAATGCTTAGCATGCACCGTTGGAAAGTGGCCGGTGCATTACATAGACCAAAGGGCATTCTCCGATAAGCGAAGGTGCCAAAAGGACATGTAAAGGTGGTTTTTTCTTGATCATCTAGGTCAATCTCAATTTGATTATACCCGGAAAAACCATCGAGGAACGAGTAATATTCATGGCCCGCTACCCTCTCTAGAGTTTGGTCCAAAAAGGGGAGTGGGAAATGATCTTTACGAGTTGCCTCATTGAGTTTACGGTAGTCAATACACATTCGCCACCCGGTGGTGACTCTTTGCGGAATCAACTCGTTTGATTCGTTCTTGACTACCGTAAGACCTGATTTTTTTGGTACCACTTGAGTTGGACTAACCCATTTACTATCCGAGATTGGATAGATGATCTTTGCATCCAACAATTTCAACACCTCGTTCCTAACCACTTCTTGCATATTAGGATTCAACCGGCGTTGAAATTGTCTCGATGTTTTTGCCCCATCCTCCAGGTGAATTTTATGTGTACAAATCAAAGGGCTTATGCCTTGGAGGTCGGCCAGAGTCCACCCAAAAGCTTTTTTGTATTTGCCAAGCAAATGAACTAACCTTCCTTCTTGGTCATCCGAAAGCTCGGATGAGATGATAACAGGGAAAGTATCTGAAGTTCCCAAGAAGGCATACTTCAAATTGCTCGGCAATAGCTTGAGATCCATTTTTCTATCAAGCTTTTTGGTGGGAGATTGTGTGTTTTCTTCTTTCTCCGAGAATTTAACCTGTTTGTCAGACAAAGAAAACACTTGCATACAATCCTCGGGTTCATCGGAAGTGATTAGATAACCTTCCGTTGACTCCAATTCGAAATTTGCCACAAAGTGGTCTTGGATACATGACTCTATCATGTTCACGTGCTCATTTTCCTCATTATCATCGTCATCTCTTTGATTGCTCAAAGAGAACACGTTTAGCTCTAGAGTCATGTTGCCAAATGTTAACTTCACGATTCCATTCTTGCAATTTATTATGGCATTAGAAGTAGCAAGAAATGGTCGTCCGAGAATGACCGGAATCTCATTGGCGGGATTTGACACAGGTTGCATGTCGAGGATGATGAAATCAACCGGAAAATAAAACTTGTCGACTTGGACAAGCACATCCTCGACTATCCCTCTTGGGATCTTAACGGATCGATCCGCTAATTGAATAGTAACCCTCGTGGGTTTCAACTCACCCAACCCCAATTGTTGATATACCGAGTATGGGAGCACATTCACACTTGCTCCCAAATCTAACAATGCATTCTTGATCCTACAATTTCCTATGATACACGAAATTGTGGGACAACCGGGGTCTTTGAACTTGGGGGCTCTCGTGCCTTGCATGAGGGAGCTCACTTGCTCTGCCATAAAGGCCTTTTTCTTGACATTCAACCTTCGTTTGGTAATACATAAGTCCTTGAGGAACTTAGCGTACGAAGGTATTTGCTTGACCGCGTCAAGCAATGGAATGTTGATTTTCACTTGCCTAAAGACATCCAATATCTCGGTGTTAGATTTGGATGGTTGGTTCAATCTCTCCGGAAATGGGACTTTGATCCCATTTTTGATCTTTTCAAGATCCTCCTTCCCTTGTCTCTCTTCCTCTCTCTTCTTTTCTTCACTCACAACTTTTTCAACCTCCGACTCCTCAACACTAGTAGATTTAACTATGTCCGCCACCTTGGGGGTTTTAGGAACAATAGTCTTGTCTACCTCCTTTCCACTTCTCAGGATCGTGATAGATTTGAGTTCTTCTATCTTGGTGCTAGACTCTCCTCCCTCTATGACTTGAACTTGCCCTCTAGGATTAACTAAAGGTTGAGAGGGGAATTTTCCCTTCTCTTGAGTAGCTAGGACGGTGGTGAGTTTAGACATTTGAGTTTTTAACTCACCTACATCACGATCCGTTTTGTCCACAAATGACCTCAACAAAGCTTCCAAGTTTTGGTTGGGGTTTTGATTTTGAGGTGGAACAAAAGAGTTTTGAGGTTGTTGTTGCCTTTGGTTCTGATGATATTGGTTGTGGTTCTGACTTTGATTTCCTCCCCAACTGAAATTGGGGTGATTCTTCCATCCCTCATTGTACCTTTGAGAGTAAGGATCATTTTGGTTACGATTTTGGTTGCTATTTTGGTTGTACTGGTGCAAAACATTGACTTGGGCGGGATCTTTGAGGACTTCCCGAAAAGCGGGAATGGTAGGACAATCCTCGGTAGTGTGTCCTGAATTTTCGCAAATGACACACAACTGACTCGAGGATACTACATTGACCTCCTTAAGCTTACTTGCTTCCATTGCCTCTACCTTTTTAGACAATTGGAATAACCTTGCCCCCATGTCATCCTCATTGGACACTTGGTACAACCCACCCCTTCCTAGAGTTTTGGCTTTGGGTTCCTCGGAATAGGTGTTCCAATTTTGAGCACCTTCCGCTAATTCATCAAAATACAATAAAGCCTCCTCGGGATTCTTACTCAAGAATTGACCATTACACATGGTCTCAACAAACGTACGCATCTCAGGGGTGAGAGATTCATAGAAAAAACTAACAAGGCTCCACGTTTCGTGACCATGGTGAGGGCATGCGTTTAGAAGGTCCTTGTATCTATCCCAACATTTATAAAAGCTTTCATGTTCTTTTGGTGAAAAATTTGATATCGCCCTTCTTAAAGCATTGGTTCTATGAACGGGGAAGAATTTTTTTAGAAATTCCGCTTGAAGCTCTTGCCAAGACCGAATTGATTGCGGTCTTTGAGCATTTAACCAAATTTTTCCTTTGTCTTTTAGGGAGAAAGGAAAGAGTTTTAAACGCATGACATCCTCGTTAACATTTGCCTCACGAAATGTGGAGCAGACTTCTTCAAAGTCTTTCAAATGCAAGTATGGGTTTTCCGACTCCATACCATGAAAAGAAGGGATATGTTGAAGCATACCCGGTTTGAAAGAGAACGCTCCGGCTTGGCCAGCAGGAAGCACGATGCATGAGTTTGAAGTTGCCCGAGGCGGTTGAAGGTAGTCTCTCATGGTCCTAACAGGAGGAACATTGTTGGCCCCTTCCCCTTCATTATCGCTCTCTAGATCCTCGTTAACATTTTGGTTTGCCATTCTTGGAGATGTGGGAGGGCTAATTCGAATGTCCACAAACAGTCGCCCTTGCATGGGCTTGGACAACGATTCGAATCGCTCCTCGGGAATTCTACAAAATCAAACAAAAATAAGGGAGAAAAATAAATTAATTAAATGGAGAGAAATACTTACAGAATGGTTTTGTACAAAACCCGAAATTCGCCTTTTGCCTTATTCCCCGGCAACGGCGCCAAAAACTTGACGCAACCGAAATAGTGTGTTGTGTTAAAGCCCAAGTGCAGGCTCGTCAAGTAGTAATATAGTCTCGGAAGTCCGAGTGTCGAACCACAGGGATAAGTGAAAAGGAATGGAATGGATTACGGATTAAAGTGTTTTCTGATTCTTGTAAGATGAAATGGTTATCGAACAACGTAAATGTAAAATGGTTGTGAAAATTAATAAGAAAGCACTAAGGTAGTTGGAGGTTAGTTATGATTAAAGAGACGGTGATCACTAGCTCATACAAAGATTATAACACAAGATTTCTCAAAATATGGGAATGTTGGTGTATCTCTCAATAGCAAAGGGTGCGACGCTAGGCGACTCATTCCCGAGTTGAAGCTATATCGAGAAAGAGACAAACGACATTCCACCAAAGACGGGGTTATCATTCCTACCTCTTAGCTACGGGTGTGAAGCAAGGCAACCCATTCCCGATGAGGCTAATCCGAGATAGATATGACAAACTCATCATTAAACGATTTAACATAAAGCAAGTGTAGTAATCTCATGATTTAAAGAATGAAAATTATAAAGTGAATCCTAACAATGAAACGGAATAAAGTTTATGGGATAAATTAGTCAACTCATCGTTTATCACATATGGTAGAACATAAAGAGTCTAAGTATCACATAAAGTGTAAGAAGCACTCAATATATCAATAAATGAATCAAAGATAAGCTAAACAAATTTAAAATCCATCTATGGAGTTTTAAGAACTATTCATAATTTCTATGAAGAGGGAAAAACTCCATGGATGGGGGAAAGGGACTACAAGCTTTCTAGAACCATAGAAATATGTTGTATGCTCATTAACAACCAAGAACTAAATATACAAGGCATATAAAGTCTTAACTTAATATGAAAATACCTAGAAAGCTTGAAATAATGGAAGATATGATGAAGAAGAAGAAGATTCACAAATATTTATCAAACTTTAGATATGGATTGAGCCATTAATCACCAAAAATTATATCACAATCAACCTCCGTAACCTTAGAAATAGACTACTCCATAATAGATGCAAGAACAAATATCATAGAAGAAGAAATCATTCTTACAAATTAAGCACTTACAATGGAGAAATGAAGAACAATCAACAAGTGAGCTCTCCCCTCTCTCTAGAACTCTAAGTGTGTTCCAAAAAAAAAGATAATAATATCTCTTAAGGTAAAAAAAAATAATATATATTAAAAGGTAGCAAAATATCTAGCTAAATATCTAAAATAGCTTGAACCACTAAAATAGCCCATTTTGGGTGTGAAATGGCCAAGTTTCCAGGGCCATGATCGATCATGGCCAACCCATGATCGATCATGGGGTCTTCTGCCTGAAGATTATTTGCACCATGATCGATCATGGGATTCCATGATCGATCATGCTTCTGGAAATTCTCTAAATCAGCACTTTTGTAGCTTTTGGCTAGTAGTTGATCAATTCCTCGAAGGCCATTGCATCCTATGCCTATAAACACACAGAAACACAACAAAAGCACACCTAGCGGGACAATATTAGATACAAAACTCGCTAAGACACTAATCTCAAGATAAGCGGATAATTAGGCAGAATTAATGCAATAAACGCGTCAAGCGACTCTGAGAGAGAGCTTATGCATGACAATATTAGGCGTTTATCACCTGGTCACCAAGTAATCCTTAGTCACTCTAGTTCAATAGGAACCGAGTGGACCTTCTTCATCAGTTTGTTGTTTGTTCCATGCGTGTTTGTATATATATATATATATATAAGGTGCATTTCAAGTAAGGACCTTAAATTAAAGACCATATTTACGAACTGAGCCATTTGACATACTTCTCGATGGAATTTTTTGATGAAATTTGGTGGGGATGTTATTCATCATGTGTAGAATATCTTCACCAAATTTCATCAAAAAATTCAACCGGAAAGTGGGTTAACTACAAGATTGAAAAGCTATATATATATTTCTAGACCAATACTGGACCAATATTTTTCAATCATGTAGTTAACCCGATTCCCTATTGAATTTTTTTGATGAAATTTGGTGTAGATGTTCTACACATAATGAAGAACATCCCCACCAAATGTCATCAAAAGTTTATATCGGAAATCATGCCAGATGGCTTAATCCGTAAATAAGGTCCTTACTTGAAATTTTCCATATATATATGTTGTGTTGTGTTGTATATATATAAAAAAAGACCAATGAAATGCAATAAAAACAAGCACACCTCTCCTTGATGAATTGTTTCTTGAGTGTCAAGGTTGTTTTCCAAACCTCCTTTGTATATTCTCAAAGTTAGTGTTTTCACTTAAAACACCAACGTAGTTTCAACTGTTGAACTAATGGAGGATTTTGATGCGTTTTTGATGCTGTAAACACTCAATAATGGATCCAAGCAAGCCTCATAACATCAAACTCATTGGATCATGAGCAATGGTTTTGAAGGGGTTTTGGCCGGAGGGGCATTCAATGCTTCTTGAATTTGAAAAAGAATAAATGTATTTGTATTTTTTATGTAAATAGTGTTAATCATTAGTTATTAGTTAATCATTGAGGTAAGGCTTATGTTAATGGATAAGAAATTGGTGGGAGTTAAACTAAGGCAAGAAAAAATAATAAATAAATAAATAAATAAAAAATAAGAAACTAAACTAGGTGGTAGTGAACACAATCACTTCTAGGGGTTACATATAGTAATACCTTTTCTAAAACCGTATATAGTGGTAATTTCATTAATAATATTAATAGTGCCACACCACTTTAATGTTTATGTTTATGCAGTATATTTATTGCCAACGACGACTTCATAAGTACCTACTTTAATGTTTAATGTTGTTTGGTTTAAAAATCTTAAATTAATAAATTTATATTTAGAACATTGCCAATGTAAAAATATGGTAGATACTTTCAAATGATGGACATAGTAGCATGTCTTTCTTATGTAGTATCAAAAAATTTCTTGATGAACAATTCTTAAAAACAGCATCCTTAATGATATCATCTAATTTATTGTCTACTATGAAATTCATAAGAATAAAATCAATAGTTTTAAATGTAATATGGATCTTATTTTATAGGTCTTGGTTCATACTTTTCAATAATATAATTTTTTTTATAAAAATTAAAATATTTGAAACTTGAAAAATAAAAGTATGTAAAAAAAATTATGATGTGGCATTAAGGCGTTAAAACATCTGAACGAGGACAACTTTTGTAGTTAACTAGTTACAAATCCGTGCGATGCACGGGATTATATTCAAAATAATTGTTAACAAAGATTATGTAATAATGAAAACATACCGAAACATTATAAGTACTACTTCAAGAAATAATTTATAATTTATGAAGGAAAAAAAGGAAGATAATAGTAGTAATTGGATATACAAAATCGAGTAAAAGTCACCACAATTATTCAGACATTAAATGCTCCTACTTAAGGCAATAAATAAGATATAAATGTGTGCGTTATGCTATAGATATGATCAAATTAATTGGCAAACAATCTCTCTCAAATTGTATTGTTATACATACTAGATACTGAGATTTTATTATGAATTATGTTGAACTAAAACTTCAAAAAAAAATCTAGATACTGTGACACATAATATAGATAGTATCTTGAATAGTTAGATACTTTACGAGATTTTATTAGGAGTGGCCATCCGATCTAATTCACTAGTTTTTAAACTATTATCATCTGGTCTGATTCAATGGTGATTTTAGGATTTGACATCCATTCCAATTCAATACATCTTACCAATTCAATTGAAACATTAAATATGACTAATAGATAATAGAAATGAAGGAGAGTCAATATACCCACAATGACCTACTCACCCCTTATGGATTTTATATAATTGTGTTACATTTTGATTATGATTTATGTAACACCCCGTGTGCATATTAGTGTTAAGTATTTTATATTAGCTTCTTTACGCTTGTTGTGGATGTTTTAAATACTCGCAAGTGCACGAATCGAATACTAGTATAGCTTAGGCAAGAGCGAGGTCGAACCCTAGGGACTTAACGGATGAAACGTACATATCTCTCTCACTAATTCTAATTAATTCCTAATCTAGCTTAAAAATTGAATAGGATGATTTATCAACTAGAAAATACGAATAAAATAATAAACTAATAAAAATACTAATGAAATAATCAATTAATAAAATACTAGGGTGGCGGAGTCATATATTTGATATCATGTTCCTAGTATTCATGCCCAGCAAACTCTACTCTCTGTCTCGCACTAATTTGGTCTCTCGACTCTATTAGGTGCGGAAAATAAATCCAATTAAGTCCAATTAATTTATAAAATTCAATTATTAATTCTTTCACAGCCAAACAAATGTATAAAATCAAAACACTCGCTATATCCGTCAAAACACACCCTATATCCGCTCTCAACAAATCATAAGGTGAATCCAACAAAAAATAGTGGGAATCCAATTTTATTTTTTATCAATTAAAATAGGCATTCAGTAGGAAAAAATATTTTTAACATTAAAGCATTAAATTGGTAGAGTCAATTGGCATGAATACGTGCAAGGGAATCAATCAAATATACTCATCCTCAACCCTAGAAAATAACCTAACCTAGCATGCTTGTAATTAAAACGCAACACATAATTAAATAATGCATAATTAAATAAATTAAATACTTACTTGGTACGCGCGAATAAATTGAAGAATAACAATCTGAATTAATGGCATAAAATAATTCACTCAAACAAATAAATAAAATACTGCTCGGCTACTGTGAATGTCAATACTAAAGAAAACAAAGAGAAAGAGAAGAAAATAAATAAATAAATAAAGGCTGCTGTCCTCCTCTCGATGAACGTGCACTAAGAGAAGAAGAAAAAAAATAATGTAGGGCTGTGTTCTTTTTCGATAAGAAAGAAAACAAAGAAAGAGAAAGAAAAGAAATAAAAATAAATAAAAGCTGCTCTCTCCTCCCCTTCCCTCGACAGCCCCATCTCTATTTATAATTGATTGGTTGCTCTATGGTGAGATGGGCTCATGAGATTGATAAATGGGCTGCTGGCAGTGGACTGAGCAAGTGGGCTTGGCCCATTAATTATAAAAATCCTTCTTCATCAAATTAAAACATTCACGCTGGAATAAATTTCATTGACGAACTGATCTTATTTTAGCCATAACTTCGCGCTCGAAACTCCGATTGATGCAAGGTTTTCTCTCACGCGTAGCTAACTCAAAGGTCTAGAACTTTTGTCTCTGGAGATTTCTTCAAATTCCGTATGGATTAGTGCCAGAAATTTATTGAACTCAGGTCTTGCGCGCAGCCATTTTTTTCCTTTAATGGCAAACTTCTCGATTTAATTCCAAATACCTGAAAAGCTCCAAAAACACAACAAACGTAGTAATATATGTTCTTGAAGATATATATTAGTGCCCTAAATTGTACCAATTTCTTGGCACATCAACGCTCATATAAGTGATTGTTTAGTGACTCGGGTGGTCTGAATCAATAGTGGCTCTTAAATCGAAAGTTTTTGATCTTACGCGATTTTCTTGTTTTTAGCCAAATTTGGATTCTCGTAACTTTCTCAGCTTTTATCCGATTTGACTTTCGTTTGTTCCTACTTCTAGATTTCATATCATTCTAAAACTTTCATGTTTTGGACGAAGTCCAATTCGCACTCTTCGTTGATCAAAACTAGACCCGAAGTAGGTCCATCGCTAAATTCTGGTCATTCAGTAGCGCTTTGGCAGAGCACTGTCTTCGGTGAATTTATAGGAATGATTGGTCCATAATTTGGGAAAACTTCCTCTTAGAAACTTGTAGATCGTTGAATTACCTTTTCGTGGACATAAAGATTACCTCAATTGGAGTTCCGAGTCAAAAGTTATGGCCAAATTACGAATAGTGCATCAGAACACCAATATTATACGCGAACAGGTCTGGGGAGTCCAGACTCATGTGCGGACCGGTATGGCCTTTTTCTAGACCTGTTTGGTAGCAGGCTAATGTCGATTTTGAGCGTTTTTAAGCATTCTTTTGACCCCTTTTGCCCCAAACTTCGACCCAAATAGACCCACACACCCCTAGAGAGTTCTAGAGAGCTCTGGGAGAGAGAAAAAGAGATTTCTACACATCTAACCTTCTAATCCAAGAATTAAAGCTCTAAATCATCCAAACCACCATCCAAGATTAATATTTATCATCTTCCTCATCATTTCTTCTCCATGGGAGCTCAAGCATGGGTTAGGGTCCTGTGTGTTGGAGTTTAAGCTTCTTCTATTTGGGGTTTTGCTATTCTAGGAACACGGTGATGCGAGAGATTTGGGATTTCACCAAACATTGATTTGGATATGGCACGATGCCTATGGTTAAGGTATGGGAAGTATTTCGTATGCATTCCGTAATCTCTAGAGCTAGTTTTTTTATATCCGTATTCTTGTATTCATCTTATTATTACTTCTTCCTTGGCTCGGTTATGTTATGGCTGGCTTTGCTTGCTATATGTGGTATGTGTTGGCTTAAGTGCTTTGGTGATTGATTGGTACATGTTTAAGTACGCCTATCGGGGATTTGCCAATAGTCCAACAGCCCGGTTTGCAACGACCGGCCGCAGAGAGGGCATGGGTGAGGTGAGGCATGAATTGGTATGGTGGTACTTAGCATGTAGCTATGAGAGAGTCGAGTATGAGGCCTTGTATGGTGATGGGCTTATGTATGTGAATTTGTTATTGTTCTATTGATTCCATAGATTCATCTTTATCCTTTGTATACGGTTTACTTTCCCATACATGTTTTTCATTTACAGGTACACGTGGTGAGAACGCGGGATGGGACGGTGAGAGTTCGTGGAAGAGCTTTAGGGATTATTATAGTTTAAAGGTTGTAGAATTTGATTCCCTTGTATTTTGGGAACTCTATTGTAATTAATGGATAATATGTATCCTTTTTATTCATTTCTTATCGCCTCCAAGGGCGGGGTATTACAATTTACCAATATGAAAAAATGTAGATTTTTTTTACCCCAATCCGAGTGGAAGCTTTTGCAAGTAAATGGTAATTGTCATTCTTACCCATTCCACGCCCACCTATGTAACTATGTTAAATATGCCAAATTTACAATTCAAAATACTTGTTGTCTATATACGTATCCCCATTGACAATAAACCAAAAAACACCAATCATATATACAAATTTCCTTATCAAGCTAAACATACAAACTAGAAAACTACTTGCCAGTTTTCACCACTGCGTAACTCCAAACGTCATATATATATTTATATGACTATATATATCCCTACACCCCCATGAACCTTCCATTCATAACCCATCCCTGCTGATCATAATACACCACACATAACTTGTCTCTCCCAAAAACAAAATATCTCTCTCTCATGTGCCGCATTCTAAATAGATATGGTTGGCCGTCGCATCCTCATAGTGTGACCTTTCCGGGGCAAGGCACATAAACCCATCCCTCCGATTCGCCAAGTGCCTCATAAAAATGGGCATCGAGGTCACCTTACTTCATCATTTGTTACAAATATTGGAGTGATAACAACTTTAATTTATTTGACATTCTTTGCATTTGCAATGCAAAGCCTTTGTTGACCACCATTGGGATCATGTTCTAAAGATTGTTCCCTGCAATTAGATGATTGTTCAACACCATTTGGATTATTGTCATAAGGTTGGTCAACAAATTGTTCACTGTAATTGGGATTATAGTAGTTAATAGGTTCAACTATAATTGTATCCCCATAACTTTGGAGATCACCACCATCGGGATTATTGTTGATTGAATTAAGAATGGGATCACCAAGTCCTAATTCATTAACAAAAGAAATATCTCCCCATATTATGAAATTTAGCGACCAAACATCCTGCACGTACCACGCTAATGTCAAAGAACAAATAAATATGAACATACTCACTTGACAACAAGCAAGCTTGTTCCCACTTACTTCAGTGACATCAATTGAACATGGGCAAACCAATAACAACAAATAAACCACCATGATCGAAAACTTATAACCGAGTGCTTTCCCAACACCTCGGTTACAAGGGACCAAATTACAGGCATCTAGACTCATTTGTTATAAATCGAACTAAAAACCTCCACCAACCATGCAAACAAGCCGTGCTCATTTGCTCGGTCACCGAGTAATCCTCGGTCACACTAGTTCAACACGAACTGAGTGGACCTTCTTCATTAGTTTTTTGTCTGTACCATGCATGTTTGTATATATATATGTGTGTGTGTGTGTGTTGCATTGTAAAAAAATAAAAAAGAAAAAACCATTGAAATGCAACAAAAATAAACATCAAGGTTGTCTTCCAAACCTCCTTTGTCCATTCTCAAAGTTAGGGTTTTCACTAAGAACACCAATGTAGCTTCAACTGTTGAACCAATGGAGGATTTGATGCTTTTTTGATGCTGTAGACACTCAATAATGGATCCAAGCGTGCCTAACAACATCAAACTCACTGGATCACGAGCAATGGTTTTGGAGGGGCATTCAGTGCTTATTGAATTTGAAAAACAGTAAATTTGTTTATGTTTTTTTATGTTGTTAGTGTTAATCATTAGTTACTTAGTTAATTATTGAGAAGTCTTAAGTGTTTGTTAATGGATAAGAAACGGGTAGGAATAGAACTAGGGGAAAAAAAAACAAAAAAAACTAGGTGGGAGTGATAATGGCATTATAATAATTGTGATAGTGCCAGACAAGCAATAAATAGGGGTGAATGATTGAAAAAGACATTGCAACTACTACTGTACGTGCATTGTGTTTTATGTGTTTTTTGTGATGATGTTATGTTTATACAGTATATTTATTATCAACAACTACTTTTAAGTACCTACCTTAATGTTTACTGTTGTTTGGTTGGAATTTTTATTTGTTCTAAAAATTTTAAGTTAATAAATTTATACTTACATTATGGCCAATGTGAAAATATGTTAGATATTTTTAAACTATGAATATGGCAGCGTGTCTTTTTTACATGGTATGAAAAAAAAATTTGATGGACAATTCTTAAAAAAAATGATCCCTAATGATATTTTCTACTTGAAATTCATAAAAATAAAATTAATAATTTTAAATGTAATATGGATCATATTTAGTAAGTCTTGATTCATACTTTTCAATAATATATATTTTTTTATAAAAATTAAAATAAAAGCTAAAATATCTAAAAACTTGAAAAATAAAAGTAAGTAAACAAAAAAGTGATGATGTGGCAATAAAATGTCAAAATATCCAAACAAGGACAGCTTTTGTAGTTAATATTTTGATCTACAAAACAAATTCTAGATACCGTGACATATAGCTTAGATAGTATCTTGAATACTCGGATACTTTCCAAGATTGTACTAAGAGTGGGCATCTAATTTAATCCGGTAGTTTTTAACCATCATCATCGAATCCGATTCAATGGCAATTTTAAGATTTAGCATCCACTCTGATCCAATACATCCTACCGATCCAATTGAAAATTGATTTAAATATGACTAATAGATAATAGAAATGAAAAGGAGTCGATATGCCCACTATGATAATGATATTGCTGATTGTTAGTCTTCTATATTTTTTTCTTCTTTTGTCCGAAGGTATAAAATGCAATACAAATAAAATTAGATAAATTGCAATCCAACTAAAAGAATAATGATACCGCCTACTACTAGTATGCCACACATTTTCTTTTATCTTTTGTCAAAAACTCTAAAGTCTAAAGAAACACCCCTTCCTTCTTAATTATATTGTGACCTCCTATAGGATCAAGACATGTGGCATAAAAAAAATATTAGCTCGGTTTCTAGAATATACAATTTTTTTGATTTTGAATTAGATTGTGATCACCCCTAGATTTTATAGAATTGTATTAAAATTTGGTTATGATTTACCGGCCAATATGAAAAAAATGTAGATTTTTGTGATTTATGAACATATATATTTTAAAACAAATTGTAGATACTATTACATATAGCGTAGACATTTCGATAATTACTAACTCAAAAGAAGATGGATACTTTAACAAAATATTTTTTTAAGGAGTAAGCGATGCTTCAATGAAACCTTGTAGTTAATTAATTAAAAGGTTACTTAGATACCGTAAAACCAACCAATGAATATATTTTTTTTAATAAAAGAATATGGCGCACACACGGCACATACAT
The DNA here is from genome assembly GCA_021464415.1 of Lonicera japonica. Classification (NCBI taxonomy): domain Eukaryota; kingdom Viridiplantae; phylum Streptophyta; class Magnoliopsida; order Dipsacales; family Caprifoliaceae; genus Lonicera; species Lonicera japonica. The sequence goes on from CM038468.1 coordinate 26,207,733, forward strand.
AATATAAGTATAAGTGATAATTAAAAAAATAATAAATGACTCAGCAGTTGAACATGTCTTAATACCCTTACAAATGCAATGGTTCGAATTTTATTGCTTACACTTAAATATCAAAAATTTTATGAACCTGAAGATTGAAGGAGTAAAATAAAAAATTATAAAAAGCTTTATATAATAGTATATTCGTTTAGTTGAAAAACTCAGTTGTCGTGAAAAGATTGTGGCTAGACCTCAGCCTCTAACTTTTGCAAGTGAATACTAATTTAGAATTCAAAAATCTTGTTGTCTATGCATCCTCATTAACAATAAACCAAAAGACTTACACTGAACTTACAAAACTCGAAAACTGCTTAACTTCAAACGTCATATATATATATATATATTCTCTTTTTGGTACGAACTGGTCCGTACATACCGGGCCCTTTTAATTACGACATTTTTTCATCGTAAAAAACATTTCATTATAAAAACATTGAGATGATTTTTACAATAAAAAAACGTCGTAAAAAGGCCGGATCCATACAGACTGGTCCGCACCTAAAAGTTTTCGTGTATATATATATATATCTCCCTACACCCCCGCGCACCTTTCATGCAGACCCCATCCCCATTCACTTCACTACCAAAACATAATACACCACACAACTTGTCTCTCTGCATTCTAAATAGACATGGCCAGCCCTCGCGTCCTCCTTGTGACCTTTCCGGGGCAGGGGCACATAAACCCATCCCTCCGATTCGCCAAGCGCCTCATAAAAATGGGCGTGGAGGTCACCTTCTCCACCAGCCAATCGGCCATTAATAGTATAGCCAAAACCAAAACCGACACAACAATCCCACAAGGCCTAACCCTCTCTCCCTTCTTCGACGGCTACGAAAACGGCCTACAGCCCGGTGTTGACATCGAACACTACATATCCGAGGTGAAAAACCATGGTTCACAACACATAGCTGAGCTTATAACCACTAGTGCAACTGAAGGCAAACCGTTCGCCAAAATGGTCTACACTACCCTAATTTCTTGGGCGGGTCGAGTGGCTCATCGTCTACGTATGCCATGTACGCTTCTATGGATCCAACCAGCCACCATTTTCGATATCTATTACTATTACTTCAGTGGATATGGTGATATCATTTGTAAAAGTAATAATGACCCCTCGACCTCGATTCAATTACCGGGATTGCCACTCTTCACTAGCCAGGACCTTCCATCTTTCCTTCTTTCCTCAAACATATACAACTTTGCTCTCCCAGCTGTCAAAGAACACTTAGATATAATCAAGGAAGAAACAAACCCTAATATACTTGTAAATACGTTTGACGCATTAGAGTTTGAATTCCTAAGAATTTCGGAGAAGCTCAAACTGAAGGCGATCGGACCGTTGATGCCGTCAGCTTTCCTGGACGGGAAAGACCCTTCCGACAAATCATTCGGTGGAGATCTCTTCCAAAAATCAAGAAACTACATTGAATGGTTGGATTCGAAATCCAAATCATCGGTCGTTTACATATCATTCGGAAGCATCTCAGTATTATTGAGTAAACAAATTGAAGAGATCGGGCAGGCATTGTTTCAGAGCCGCCGACCATTCTTGTGGGTGATAAGAGAAGACAAGAACAGGGCTAAAAAACAAGAAGACGAGATGAATTTTAGCGACGAGTTGAAAGAGTTAGGGATGATTGTGCCGTGGTGCTCGCAAGTGGAGGTTCTTTCACACAAATCGGTGGGGTGTTTTGTGACACATTGTGGGTGGAACTCGACACTGGAGAGTGTGACTTGTGGGGTACCGATGGTGGCGTTTCCTCAGTGGACGGATCAAGCTACGAACGCGAAGCTTATTGAGGATGTGTGGCGGACAGGGGTGAGAGTGAAGCCAAATGAAGAAGGGATAGTAGAGAGAAGTGAGATGAAGGAGTGCATAGAAATGGTGATGGGAGATGGAGAGAGAGGAGATGAAGTGAGAAAGAATGCTAAGAAATGGAAGGATTTGGCAAAGGAAGCTGTGGAAGAAGGTGGATCTTCACATTTGAATCTAAAGGCTTTTGTGGATGAGATTTGAGATGGTTTATTGTTGGTACTTTGTTCTTGTGGACTACAATGAATTATAGCATTGTTTGGAGTAATAATAGATCTACGTACATATCTGTTTGCAGTAATAATAGATCTACATACATATGTGACGTAAAAAATTAATACATTTAGCATGACCGCAATATATTGATTAAAATGCGGAGTCAATATCGATCACATTTATGGTTGTTAAAATTCATTCCAACCAATGTGTTAGGATTATTATAAATTAATTTTTTTTTTACAAGGACATGTGATAGGAGTATCTTCTACTTTTCTTGTTTCTTTTATTAATTATAAGGATATATAAGAAGATTATTAACCTATCTGTTTCTTACTTCTTATGAGATTGCGTTTTCATATAATTCCATAGATTAAGACAATATTGGGCTGTTTGCCAATCTGAAAAATAATCATGCAACTAAATCAGGGAAAGATAAAACTATGATCATCAACAAATATAATAAACTATTTAAAAGATTAGACTATTTTTTTACGAGTCGAACATGAATCGTACTTAAAATATCCAAGAAAAAAAACTTTTTAAGCCATATAACTACAAGAGAACACCTCAAGTATACCTTCTAAAAACATGAGCATCATTTATTAAATGTGAACAAATGAGGGGCCTGTCATCCAAAGAAAGAAAACCAAATGCGGGGGTTTTGAATTGTTGGAAATAAGTATTGATATGATTATTCTACTGTGAAAAACGAAAAATACAATCTACTAAAGTGAAAACAATGCCATCCAAGCCAATTCTTTCAAGCCTCTCCCACTTGAGCTACGCACTCAAAACTTATTATTTCTTTCAGATTATGTATATATCTATATACAACCTGAATTTCCCCTCAATTTTTTTAATCCTTTGACCTTGATCGACCTCATTCGATCAAGTAAAAATAGGAGGCAATGCCTAATCATTTTTTTTGTAACACTATCGACATAGTTTAGGAGATGATACGTATACCAATTTCGAGGGAGCGTCGCCTAAGGATTGAACAAAAGGGTGGGGTAAGTCCAATTTCGCCTTAAAACAAGAGCTGAGAATGCATATCATGTTGTAAAAAGGGAGGGTAAGTCCACCAATGAAACCAATATTTTAAAAACAACATGACAGGTTCTCACAGTTTCAACAAATGCGAAAGTAAGGACATCAAAAAATCTCTTTTCGTGCTATGAACTTTAAGGTGTATGATGTTTCATATTTGTTTTAAGTAGAATGGTTGAATGTACCTTCATTTAACTTAACTTAATCTAGGCCAGAGGCTGACCTACGTCAAGATAACTACTTTTAAAACACTTTGGTTTTGTTCTTGATTAGAATCCAAATAATACCCAGAGGACAGGAAGCCACAACATCAATAAAATTCTCAGCTGGAGCTGGACTGACTTGGAAAACTTCAGCATCGAAGCTAGAATCCATTAGAAGAAGGCAAAGCTCCTGCTGCTCCAAAAGACGGTCTCGCTAGACCAAGTCATGTAAACTTGTGTCGGGCCAGTGGTCGCAGATTAAAGCCAGACATGGACCACCCACACAGGAAACAATGACTTGAAGATCCGTCAAGGAATGCCTATCCCAATTAACTCCCCTTGATATGATGTTCGTCGATATGGTTCCCACGAGGTTATGAGAATCTCCTCTGCCATGCCGATCCTGAATCTTTTGTAAGAGAGGCTCAATGATGCTCTTCCTGACATCATAAAAGCTATCAGTCTCCATATCCAAGGCCAAGGGTGCATTAAATTAATAACAAAATGGAATAGTGTAATCAGTTTGCAACTCGCCTAAAAGAAATATGAATTAGGAGAGTACCTGAAATCTAGTGTGAATTGAATGACATTCGGCACATCAGCAAAAATAATATTCCATGGAGCAATATTGATACACTTACAGGTTATTCTTACCACCTATTCTTGCTGACATATATTACATGAGTTGTACTTTCACAAAATACAACAAATATTCAACTCATGTGTAATGCACCCGGTAAGAATATGTAGTAAAAATCGTAAGTAAGAAAAGCATCTTCTTATCCCACATAATAAGCCCAAATATTGTTATCAGTATGAATTCCTAACTTATGATAGCCAAAGAAAAAGCTCTTGTTAATTCATAAACTACAAGAATAAGTACTTAACCTACTGAAAAATAAGCATATATGCTTTGTTATTCTTTCATAACAATGCACCATTTCTTAGTGTTGAACTTAGGCTTCTTCCTATGTTTTCATAATTCTCAGACTTTTCCTTGCATGCATGCAGGAGCAGTGGCAGAGTGTCACGGGGTGCTTCCCAAAACCACTCATGACTGGCTACACTTCAACAACACCGTGCACGCCCCCGAGTGCAACACAACCCAACGGGCGATCCAGCACCAGCACAACCAGGTCGTCAAGCATCATCTAGTTTTATACTTGTGCTTAGGCTAGTTTTTTTGGAGAAATGTATTCTCATATGTAAATATTGTTTCCATGTAAATAAATCTAGGAATTTCCTTTGTAATAGCATTTTCATTTCCGTTGTAATCATTTTCTTGTAACTTGTGTGAGCCAACGTGCACTGATACAACTTTCGTATTTTCATTAAATAGTTATGTGTGGAGATAAGACTATCTGCCTTACATCTGAGTTTTCTACTAGTGCACGTTGTCTAGCACTCTGTTTCAAGCTCTTACTTTCTTTCATATTGTAATAGTTTCCCATGTAATCAAGTTTTATGCAATGAAGTGATTTTAATTTATGCTCAAACTCCTTTCAAATTACTATTGTTGCATGTTGATTATTGATTGTAAATAAAATTCAATTCAACTTGACTGGGCTAACGGTTAGCACGATCGCTCATGCGGCCTCCTTTGTGCCATCAAAAGACGCCCCGTGACAGTTGGTATCAGAGGGGATTGTTTCGATTACTGTCTTTGTGAGACCTAGTTTGTTTAACTTATTGCGTTACGATGGGAACCAATAGCCAGCGAATCAAAGCCCTCAAAACGAATGTCGGCTCATTGATGGAAAAGATCGGTGGAACACCCTCTCGCGATCGCGTGCAAAACTTTGAGATGCTGGCCCAAATTGTCCCACCAGGGGACGCGTTGGATAGCTCATCCACACTCGTAGACCACATACAAGCTTTGGAGGAAGGCTTTCAAAGCCTCTAGGGAAACCCACATGGGGGAAATTTTGGGGATATGATCGATGGGATGAGAGTTGAAATCATCTAGATCAACCAGAAATTGACTCTCGTGTCTATGACGGATGCTAACTCACCAGTTGGGGGTGGGGTGCGAACGAAGATGAAAGTGCCCGAACCTAAGGTGTTTACTGATATTCGAGATGCTGGGGAATTAGAGAATTTTATCTTTGATATGGAACAGTATTTTCGCACCACAAAAGTTAATGCAGAGGAAACAAAGGTATCCACCGCGTCCATGTACTTGTTCGCGGATGCCAAGTTGTTGTGGAGAAATAAATACAACGGTATTCAAGCGGGTGATTGCGAGATTAGCACCTAGGAGGACCTGAAAAGGGAACTACGTGCTCGATTCCTTTCGAAAAACACCTCGCACAATGCTCGTCAGTAACTCTTGCAGACCAAGCACTCTGGAAGCATCAAGGAGTATGTGAACGTATTCACCACAATCATGTTAGATATCCACGATATAAACGATTATGACAGGCTTTTCTTTTTCATGATTGGATTATAACCATGGGCCAAGAATGAACTGAATCGAAGACAAGTTAAGACGTTACCCCAAGCCATATCAACAGTTGAATGTTTACGAGATTATAGTACGGGCCCTAAAGCCAACACTCCAAGAAACGGACAAGCGAAGAATAGGGGAGAGAAAAAGCAATCTTATCAAGCCAAACCTGATGGGGGAGGCCATGTGCCTTCTAGTTCTTTCAACCAGCAAAATTCTTTTCGAAATAGAAGCAAGTTTATAGGAAACTCTCAAACCATCAATAATGGGAAGAAGCCCTTCACCCCCGGACCTTGTCATTTGTGCCACGGTCCCCATTTAATGGCCAATTGCCTAGACAAGAAACTCCTAAATGCTCTCGTCACCAGGTGTGGCGGCATGTTTCCTAAGGCACCATCCACTTCGGGGCAATCTAACCAGACTCAGTCGAATGATCATGTAGAGTCAGAAGAGGAAAGTGAGGAGTGTGAGTGAGCCTCATTGGTGCTTACTAGGGACAGTTCACGCATTCTTGCAATGCGGTGATGGTGGAAGAGGAATCCCAACAGAAAGAGAAAATAGAGTCAGCCTCGAAGGAGGAAGATGTTGGGAAGAGCCTCCAAAGAAAGGGCCTAATGTATGTTGATATTAAGATAAATGGGAAACCAATTCGAGCAATGGTGGATACAGGCACAACGCACAACTATTTGGCTAGCACTGAAGTCGAGCGGTTAGGCCTTATCTTGGAGAAAAGAGTGGGTCGTGTAAAGGCTATTAACTCGGCTACTTAACTTGTTGCCGAAATGGTAAAATCTATGTTAGTGAAGGTGGGTCCTTATGAAGGGAGGACCAACTTCTTAGTTGTGATGATGGACGACTTTAAGGTTATCCTAGGGTTAGAGTTCTTAAGAGAAACCAAGGCGAGCGTTATGCCCTGCACTAATAGCTTCATGATGCTCGGCAAGAATCCGTGTATCAACCCATTGATGACCCCATCTAGCAGTGGAAAGTTTCTCTCGGTAATCCAGTTGAGGAAGGGCCTCAAGCATGATAACCCCACTTTTGTGGCAAAACTAAAATGGGATGAAATTCAGGAGATGTTAAGGGACTTGCCAAAGTCTATTCGTCGGGTTTTAGCCGAGTTTGAAGATATGATGCCCGACAACCTTCCGAAGAAGTTTCCTCCATGTAAAGAAGTGGATCACCAGATTGAACTAGTGCTTGGTGCTAACCTACAGTTCGCGCAGCTTATCGGATGTCCCAGCCCGAACTGACCGAACTTCGAAAACAACTAAAGGAATTATTTGATGCATGTTTAGTGCAACCAGCCAAATCGCCGTACAGGGCCCTAGTCCTCTTTCAAAAGAAACAAGACGGTTCTTTGAGAATGTATGTCAACTACCAAGCTCTCAACAAGGTAACCATAAGGAATAACTATCCGATCCCCCTTGTGGCAGATTGCTTTGACCAAATCAACGGACAAAAGTTTTCACGAAGCTTGATCTCAGATTCGTGTATTGGCAAGTTCGCATTGCGGCTGGGGATAGGGGAAAAATCACGTGCGTCACCAGATATAGAGCTTATGAATTTCTTGTTATGTTATTTGGGCTAACCAATGCTCTAGCCACCTTCGGCACCTTGATGAATAAGGTTCTCAAGGACTACTTGGATGATTTTGTCGTGGTTTATCTCGACGACATTGTTGTGTATAGCGAAAGCATGGAAGAGCACGAACAGCACCTAAGAAAGGTATTTGAGAGACTTCGAATGCATGAGTTATATCTCAAGTTGTCGAAGTGCTCTTTTTGCGCAGAAACGTATCAAAATTCTTAGCCACATCATTAAATAAGGGATAGTGCAAATGGATCCGGTTAAGGTCAAGGTTATCTAAGAATATCAAGTGCCCACTAATGTGTCGGAACTCTGTTCTTTTCTGGGATTGGCAAATTACTAGAGGAAGTTTGTGAAAGACTACTCCAGTATCACAATGCTCTTAATAGAACTTTTGAAGAAGTCAGAAATTTGGGCCTGGTCGATGGGGTGCCAAGCTGCCTTCAGTTCCTTGAAAAATGCCATGTCTAAAAATCCTGTTCTTGCGTTGTCCGATGTAACCAAGCCGTTTGAGGTGCACACGGATGCATCAGATGTAGCCCTGGGAAGGGTCCTAATGCAAGAAAGTCACCTAGTGGCTTACGAGAGTCGGAAGCTCAAGGACACGGATAGGAGGTACTCTACCCATGAGAAAGAGCTGCTCGCAGCTGTCCATTGTTTGGGATTATGGAGGCACTATCTCCTTGGTTCTTGATTCCTAGTAAAAACGGATAATATGGCAATTAGTCATTTCCTTAGTCAACCGAAGTTGAGCTTTAAACAAGCAAGGTGGTAGGAGTTACTAACTGAATTCAACTTCTAGTTAGAGTACAAAGCAGGTTCGACCAACAAAATAGCTGATGCTCTGAGCCGCAAAGTTGAGTTCAACCAACAGGCCAATGCGTTCATTAATGCTATTCTTCGAATCGATAGCCAAGTTTCCACTAAAATTCTAAGAAACATTAAAATGCTCTTCCGCAAGATCCCCTTTTTGCTCAGCTATTGAAGATGATCGAAAAAGGGAAGACGCGACAATTCTGGTTAGATGATGGGTTCATTTTGATAAAAGGAAATCGCATTTTTGTTCCTCGAGCAGGGGAGTTGAGGCGTACTCTTATTCGAGAATGTTATGACACGTTATGGGTGGGACACCCTGGACAAGAAATGATGTCGGCCCTTCTCAAGTAAAGTTACTACTAGCCCCAAATGGAAGACAAGACTTGACAACTATCCTTGTGGTTATTGATCGATTTTCGAAATATGCCACGTTTATACCGGTTCCAAAGAACACGTCTGGCGAGGAGACAGCTCAGCTATTCTTCAAGTATGTGGTGAAGTATTGGGGAATTCCTCGAAGTATTGTCAGTGATCGGGACTCTCGGTTCACATGACAATTTTGGAAGGAGCTCTTCAAGACTCTCGGCTCTAAGTTATGTATGAGCTCCAGTTACCACCCCAGTCTGATGGACAGACGGAAAAATACAACGCAATGCTCGAGGAATATGTGCGACACTTCACTAGTGCCACACAACGAAATTAGGTCAAGTTATTGGATGTGGCTCAACTGTGCTTCAAAGACCAGAAGAACTCAGGGACGGGCAAGAGTGCCTTTGAAATTGTTATAGGACAACAACCCATCGTTTCTCACATTGCTAACTCTGTGCCAGCTTCAAAATCCCAAAAGCCCACAATTTCTCCCAAGAGTGGAAATATAATATTGAGTTGGCTCGTTTGCACTTAGAGAAAGCTAATTGTCGGATGAAGAAGCACACGGATCAGAAAAGACGACCATTAGAGTTCTAGGTTAGAGATCTCGTAATGGTGATACTTCTCCCCCAAGATAAAAAATTCCTAAGGGGCAGAGACCTACACCTTCTGTAGAAGTACGAGGGACCACTCAAGATTGTGAAGAAGATCAGCAAAGTTACTTATCAGATTGAACCCCCTAGTTGGCTGAAGGTTCATCCCGTGTTTCACGTCAGCATACTGAAACCGTATTTTACTGATACTACTGATCCATCTCGAGGGGAGACTAATCATCCAGGATTGAAGCGAAAAGTTGAAGGGAAGAAGTTAGTAGAAGCCATCCTTGCTGACCGGATTGTTACAGCATCCCGCAAACAACACCAAGGGTTTCTAGTCAAATGGGTAGGAAAAGACCAAGAGGAGAACACTTGGGAAAGGGTATCAAACCTAACTACCTTCCGGACCAGATTACTGCTTACCTCATCAAATTGACGAGGGCGTCAACAGCTCTGGTGGGGGAGGATGTCACGGGGTGCTTCCCAACAGCACTCATGACTGGTACACTTCAATTACACCGTGCATGCGCCCGAGTATAACACAACCCAATAGGCAACCTAGCACCAGCATAACCAGGTCGTCAAGCATCATCTAGTTTCAGACTTGCGCTTAGGCTAGTTTTTTGGAGAAGTATATTCTCGTATGTAAATATTGTTTCCATTAAATATTATTTCCATGTAAATAGATTTAGGAATTTCCTTTGTAATATCATTTCCATTTTCGTTGTAATCATTTTCTTGTAACTTGTGTGAGCCAACATGCACTGATACAACTTTGATATTTTCATTAAGTAGTTATGTGTGGGGATAAGGCTATCTGCCTCACACCCGAGTTGCTTACCAGTGCACGTTGTCTAGCACTCTGTTTCAAGCTCTTACTTTCTTTCAAATTGTAATAGCTTCCCATGTAATCAAGTTTTATGCAAAGAAGTGATTTCAATTTATGCTCAAGCTCTTTTCAAATTACTGTTGTTGCATGTTGATTGTTGATTGTTGATTGTAAATAAAATTCGATTGAACTTGACTAGGCTAACGGTTAGCACGGTCGCACACGCGACCTCCTTTGTGCCATCAAAAGACGCCTCGTGACATGGAGCCAGGGATTAAAACCAAGGAGGGGCTAAATTAATACGCTTTTAAAAAAAATTTGTATGTACTTTTAATAATGTTAAAATCAAAATACTACTCCCTCTGTCCCAAATTGTTTGTCCCTTTTGGGAAATCCAACTTATTAAGGACCCAACATCATTATTGTACTTTTTACGTAATTTACATTGATTTTTTCTTTTTACCCTTTTCTTTATTTAAAACTCTTTCTTGAAAAGTGAAAGTACAAAAGGGCAAAATAGGTATGTATCTATCTTTTATGGAAAATGGACATTTATTTTGGGACATCTAAAAATAGAAAGAGGGACCAGCAATTTGGAACATCTAAAAATTACCGTTGTTACATCTAAAATCACATTTTTAATTAGTTACAGTATTCCCCTTTGAAACTTCATATTTTGAAAATGCTTAATAATATATTCATTATCAATAACTTCATATATTAATGTCCAACCTAATTTTTTCTCAAAAACATCTTATTATATAAAATTCAATTTTTTCTAACACAATATTAAATCAACCTCAAAAGATGAAAGAATAGAAAAAATAAAACCGATAAGTTGCGGCACCAAAAAGGAAAAATAAAGAAGCCCTAAAAAAAATAATTGTAGTGTTAATAGTTAGCCTATTCTCCTATTACAGAAATTCACCCCAAATATTTAACACTATATAATACAACTGCCTTGCACTTAATTATTGAAACCTGCCTCTGTACTTATACAGCAAATCGCACAAAGGCCCTTCATCCAGTGAACATATAGAATTACAAAAATGCCCCATGATATTTACACTGCTGCACAAAAACCCTGTACTTAGTGAAAATTTGTGTCAAGTCCAGGTGGGGCCGTGGCTCCGCCTCTGTGCAGGAGTACCTAGAAGGATTGTTTAGGGGGAAATGATCAATTTTTTATAATCACGTCCCAATGACATAAATATATATTTATATATACACAATTCTATTCCCATACGCACTAATGTGTATGCACTGGTGTCAAACTTTCTGATAGACCCCACGTGAGAGAGAAAGTCACGCATTTTTCAGTCCAAGCAAAGACCATAATTAAACACAATATTTTCAACTCCATTTTATCCTCTCTTTACTATTAATGGCCTCTCTCTCTACACAAACCCACGCAGCTGTAGGCAGCGCACGAACGAAGGTAGGAATGGCAACGGGGCGGTTTTGGGACGATTTTGCCTAAATTCGAAACCGAACTGAATTGTTTTATCCCGAACCGAAACCGCACCGAAACAGCCACGTTTTTTTTTTAAAACTGAAACTGCCCCAAATTAATTTACGGTTAACCGAATCCGAACCGCCCCACCCCGAATATACGGATTACGGGTTGGTCGACCCGCCCCAATCCGACCCGAATAACCATTATTTTTAAAAAAAATTGGATAACAATTTCAAATAAAAGTAGCAATGTAGCATTCTATAAATATAAGGCAATAGCCAATTAAACAAACATTAAACTAATTAAATTTCAAACAAATTAATTAAGTATCCATTCTTTAAAAACCACAAATATCTTCAAATTAAAAGTTCAAATTTGAGGGGAAGAGCCGAAGAGGGCAGTACTGCACTGGCTATGGGCTGTGGTGCGTGCCTGCGTGCGTGGTGGCTTGGTGGGTTAGGTTTAGAAAGAGAGAGAGACAGAGACAGAGATGGCCGATGTGGCCTGTGGGGGGAAGGGGGAGACCGGAGAGGTGGACGGGAGAAAGATGGAAAGGAGTGACTGAATGTGAGGCGGTGGAGGCATGGAGCGCAGGAGCGGCGGCTAGAGAAAGATGGAATAATGTTTTATTTTAGGGTTAGGTTTTTAATGTAAGTATATATATTTTTTATATTATATAGATATATATATTCAGGGCAGTTCGGGAAGGTTTTTAAGAGGGAAAAACCGAACCCGAAACCGAACCCACATCGGTTTTTTTTTCAAAACCCGAAACCGAATCCGTTTTAAAAAAATTGCTCCGAAACCGCTCCAAACGGATCGGATCAGTTCGGTAACCCAGCGGGTTGGTTTTTTTTGCCATCCCTAAACGAAGGAGCTGTCGGTGACTTTCCGGCAACACACACGTCTTCTCTCTCTAAAACTTTATTTATTTCGAATATTGGAATTATTTGTGTCTAATTTCGATTCTTACTTGATGAGTCTCTGATTTTTGCACAAATGGAGAATGTTAACTTTGGGTGGGTATGTGTATAATTTCAATTCTTGCTTGATTATTACTTGATTATGATTGATTGCTGAAATTTGGGGGTTAATAATTTGTGTCTAATCCGTTTTGAATGTTCAAATTTGAGGGTTATTTCAAATTTTTCGTTCATTGATTTGTTATTTTTGAGTGTTGAAATTTGGATTGTATTTGTTATTTTGAAAATATGATTCTTTGAACACAAATTTATTCAATTTGAATGGTTTGAAAGAGAGTGGGTTTGTGTAGAGAGAGAAGGCGTATGTGCTGCCGGAAAATCACCGACGGCTTCTTTGTTCGTGCACTACCTGTTGCTACGTGGGTTTGTGTAGAGAGCGAGACCATTAACAATAGAGAGAGAAAGAGAGACGAGAGGAGAAAATGGAAATGGAAATATTGTGTTTAATTTTGGTCATTGCTTGGACTAAAAAATGTATGACTTGCTCTCTCACATGGGGCCCAGTAGAAAGTTTGGCACCAATGTGTACGCATTGGTGCATATGGGAATGGAACTATATATATATATATATGGCCTATAGATTGTCTATGTAGGTCGGAAAATACCCTAGAGGGGGGTGAATAGGGTTTTTAAAACTTAATCGGATTTTTAAAACCGTTTTTTAAAATATTTAAAGTATATATCAAGCAATCAAGCAAAATACTCAAGTAATCTCAAGCATAAAGAAAATATAGCAATTAAAAAAAGAGCTAGAGATAAAAAGATTAAACCGATAGAAGTCGAAGACTTTTTGTTCATACGGTTCGGCTTGTTAGCCCCTACTTCCGCACTCGGATAGTTCCCCGAGAATTTTCACTAATACCGACCTTCTTCCGGGTGAAGATTAAACCTCTACAAGTGTACACACTCTACAAATGTTGAATTTTCACAACACTCACACAAGAACAACCTCTTACTATTTTAAGAGATGAACCTCTCTTAATGTTTGAAGAATAAGATTTTGGTGACAAACACCAATGTACAATAGCTCTTAAGTGTTTGAGGAATTACAAATGAAGCTCAAACTAAGAGATATCAATATTGGTCAATAAATAAGCTCAAATATGAAGAATATGATCAATGCAATAGCTTGTATACTTGAATAATGAGGATATATGAAAAATGAGTTTGTATGATCATTCAAGTGTGTAAAAATGTGTCTAAGACCTCATATATATAGCTTGTAAAAGAATATGGCCATTTGAAGTGGTTACAAGGAGTTATGGTACAAAACTAGACATTTACCAACTCTCCAATGGCTAAATTTTTGTAGTGTAATCGACTTACCAAGTACCATGTAGTCAACTACATGGTGTAGTCGACTCACCAAAAATGCATGTAGTTGGCTACATGCTTTTGGAATCCCAAGACAAGTAAAACCTAAAATCAACCAAACTTTTAGGAAGTGTTCTAGAGGTTATTCTAAACATATTAGAGTTTGTTTTGAGCATAAAATCAACCGGATAAATTATATATGATTTTTACAAGAAAACCGGTTTATGAGAAATAGCTTTGCAAATGAGGTTCAATTCAAACTTTGATTTTGAAAGAGTTTGAATGGAATGAATGATATATAATCATGTTTGAGCTTAGTTTGTGATCAATGATAATAACTTTACATAAAGTTAAGCACTCACTCAAATAATAAAGTATCTAGGCTTCAAGAAGCTTGATTGAATTCCTTTGTACTTCTCTTAAATGCACAATACTTTTTCATCTTGACACATGATAGCTTGAATGTGAGAGTTGAGAGGATCTCATGGAGTGGTGATACACTTGATAGTGTTTCGGTTTTGATCCTCAAGATACTTCGGGATTCAATGGAGCTTTATTAAATCGGTTTAAGCTAAATTCATTCAAAATACATGTTAAATACACATGATTAACTTTTTGTCATTATCAAAATTAGATTAAGACCTTCTATGTCAACGGTCGAGATATGGACTATAACTTTCGCGATAAATTTTTGTCACCGAAATATCTTCTAATATTTTGACTATAAAAATTTGTCTGAAAAAGACCAGTCCCTATAAATGGTACATGGAAGAACCATACCCTATATATGTAATATATATTATCCAACTACATATTAAGAATTTAGGGTCACAGTGATTCTCTTTGAATATGGTAAATAAATTTGAACCCGTTTTTAGTTTAGTTTCTTCCCTCATTGTTGAAAGATCTCTCCCTCATATTTCTTTTTAATTGTTTCGTCTTACTTTAATTTTAGCCCTTTGGATTAGGGCTATTGTGGTCAATCTGAAAATAGACCAATCAAACTGATCCGCACCGATCGAAAAAACATTGAACTGAAGAAAAAACTAAAATGTACAAACTGAACAGAAACAGAAGAAGTTTGGGACTGGTTTGGGTTAGGCCACTCCAAAACAAATTGAACTTTGCATTCAACACATAAAATGATATTGTGTGTATGTAAAATCATTTAAAAGTGGTAATTAAGATCACACTACGTTAAATCCAAATTATAGTTCATCAATCAAGTAAGTTAATAGTGGTTAGAAATTAATTTATTTATGCTAACTTCTATTCTCGGTCTTTCATTTTTGAAAATATCACTAATTAATCATGTTTAACTTAGTTGCCACGCCTCTAACAAGATAGGTAGGGGAGCAGAATATTAATGTGAAATAAAATTATCCGTTCTCCTTAAACATAAAAATCTTTGATGGCATGGCATTTCCCTATCATTAATCATAAGCTATTTTTTTTTGCTTCAAATTCTAATTTAATTATATTACACACCCATCTCTTAGTCTTTTCATACTAACCTCCATTCCGTTTCTCTCGAGTTTAAACCCTAAGCTCCACGCCTCCGCTGCCTTTCATTGCTTTGCGCCACTTTTGGGACAGTTTTGATCCACTATTATATTAAATTATTTTTTTAAAATAAAGATACACAAAAATAGAATAAAATTGAATCGAATCAAAAATTGGATTAGAATTAGATTTCGAATATTTCAAAATCGAAACCGAATCTAACCAAAACTAGATTGAACTTTTAAATTCATATTGGGTTTATGTTTTTTAATTCCCACCCCGACCAAAACCCAAAACACACCTCTACTTTGGATCTATTTGTTTATTTCTAGAAAATGAAATATCAAAGTTAATGAAAAAGAGTTTTTAATTAATTTCATATAGGCCAAGAGAGTCGCAATTATTAGTGGCCGGCCTGGCTAAGAATCTTATTATTTGATAAATTGAGCCAAAAAAAAGGGTTAAATGCACTTTGTCTTTTTTAATTATAATCATATTAGCATTTGGCTACCTAAACTATTAATGTTAGTAATTAGTGCCACTAAATATTCAATTTATTGCAATTGACTCATTTTTATTGACGGGGTTAAATTTTAAACAGTTTCGAGCCCAAATATAATTTTGGATAAACAAGGGCGACATATATAATTTTTAATCTCTTGTCACCATTTTTGTTCACCATCTCCGGCCACGTCAGTCACCACCATCTCTTCCCTTTTCTCTCTCTAAATTCTATACTTTTCTCTCTCAGCCCCACCACCATCTCCACCAACTTCAACACCATTTTCTTCTTTCTTCCACCGTCATCATCATTCTACACACATTTTATAATGGAATTTCAAATCGCGCACTGAATCTTTACCTGCAAAGACCCTTTAAACCGTGGTGCTTGGCAATTTCTTGAGGGGTATTAAACACACCATCATACTAATTGAGAGATCCGGGGATCTGCACATTTTACAATAGAATGCACTCTAAGAATAATTTATAATGGAATTTCAAATTGTGCACATTGGTTGAGATATGGGGATGATAGAAAAAAGTGGAGAGTTTAGAGAGAATGGGATATAGATGGTGCTGGCGGAGGTGGCGGGAGATAGTGGTGGTTCAAGATGATGATTGGAGATGGTGACAAGATATTAAAATTATATTTTGACTCTAAACCATTTAAAATTTTAATCTCATTGGCCAAAACAGATCAATTGCAACAAATTGGATAGTTGGGAGCATTAATTACTAACATTAAAGTCATGTGAAGAAATAATTTCCATCCCTTGCTCGATCCTTTATGAGTAGATGTCCTATATTTTTTATAATTTCTTGTGAAATTTTTTATTCGTCAACCACCAAAAAAAATTTCTTCATGCAAAAAGTAACAAAATAAGACTTCTTCCATATGCTCAACTTATTTTTTAACTTCTTACAAAAATCAACTATTTTTATTTTTTTCTTTCCATGTTATTATCAAACAGATCCTTATAATTAAAATGATAAAGCGGATAGAATCATAGCTCAAAAAAGAAAAATCCAATTAACCCAAAACCAAAAAAAAGTAATAAATAAATCTCCCTATTGTAACCAACATTAACCCTACATATTCATAATTCAAAATTTTCACCATGCTTGCGACTCTTAAAATTTAAGGGGTGAGACAAAAGGTAACGTTAAAAAGTACTAAAAAAAAGGAAAGTCGGCAAACACAATCAATAGAATTAACATGCACTTTACATTATTAAAGTTTGACCACTTTCTCTTTAATTTTTTTTAAAAAATTTGGTGGTATTCTTGCAAACAATGGCAAGCTACAAAGAAATAAGTTCCGTATGCATTATTTCTACCCCTAGATTAATTTGTAACCATTTGATAAGTAAGGTGTGCTCTCCTGAATCTGTGGGATGGGGAGAGGGATTTTCTACCCCTAGATTAATTTGTAACCATTTAATAACTAAGGTGTGCCCTCTTGAATCTGTAGGGCGGGAAGAGGGATTGATAGCAAAGACGGAGCCAGGATTTATCTTCTACGGGAGAATATATTGTGGGACAAATTTTTTTTGCCACTAATGCCGTAGTGGTAATTTTCATTCATCGCAATGATACTTTTAATGTAAAAAAATCTAATGCTACTGTTTTATGGCATGATTGCGTTATTGTTAACGACAAATTTGTTTTGCTCCTAAACAATCTTTCAGAAAAAATATCATTTTAACTATACATAAGGTAATGTTTAAAATATTTATGCTTGGGAATTGTGGGTTGGGTTGGGTGTGGGGGGTTGGGGGGTACTTGATTTGTTTAAAAAAAATTGTGAGAGGGAAGAATTCCTATAATTTTCATAATTAAATACTAGTATAGTAGTGTGAATTTTCAAAATTCTTTGGGGGAAGGGGGCGGTCGCCTCCCCCTAGATCCATCTTTGATTGATGATGATGCTCTTCCCCTAAAATCATTGTTATCAACGATAACATACATACACTTGTGGCAAGAAAGCTAACACATTGAGTTGAATGGTGCTTTGAATCTTTATTATTAACTAACTAGTAATTTTGTAGTAGAAATAATTACGGAAATTAGTGATGAATCTTGCTCTCTTGAATCTGTTCAGAATAGAGCCAAGCAAGAGAAAAGAGAGTGAAGCAAAAGAAAAGCATGCATCATTGGATCGAACCCGTAGTTCGTGGTATTCTTGCTCGCTTGAAACAATGGCAAATTGCGGATTCCATTTATGCTTTTTTCTTACTTTTCTCCCTTTTCTCTTTCTCGCTCTATTTTGAAATGATTTACGAGCCCTAATTTTTTCGTGGAATAAACTCTTGTATGTCTTTGTAGCTTGAAATACTACAAATGCCCCCTCTAGGCTCACGGTCACACCATTCACGTGTCATCTCCTTAAAAAAAATTAACGAAACTTTTAATTTTGGATGAATGTGAGACAAAGTCTAAAATTGAAGGATACCTTTGAGCAAAAAATAAAATTTTAAGAATCAAAGCGAGAAAGTTGTCGACCTTGAGTATAAAGTGTTAATTACCCATCATAAAAAATTGATTGACTAAAAGTTGTACATTAAGAGTTGAGACTTTGTTGACTTTCCGATCAACATATCAGTATTTATTGATTCACATTTTTGTAGTGTGTTATTGTCCCACTGAGACTTCTTTATATCTTCAATGATTGTCCAAATTAGCACAACAAACTTTCTATCCAACCAAAAAAACTAAATGATGAATTAAAGCCAAATAAGAAACCCTAAACAATGAAATGATATGATACACTCACTACTTATTATCGCAAGAACCATTTTAGAGCTCTTCAACAAATTCTTTAAGATTCTTGTACGAAGATCCACCCTCCTTAGAAGCTTCTCTAGCCAAAACCTTCCATTTGCTAGCGTTCCTCCTCAATTCATCCCTCTTTTCCCCACCATCCATCACCATTTCAACACACCTACTAATCTCACCACTCTCAACCACCCCATCTTCATTAGCTGTCACCCTCACCCCACTCCCCCACACATCCTCAATGAGCTTCGCGTTCGTCCCTTGATCCGTCCAATGGGGAAACGCCACCATTGGCACTCCGCACGTCAAGCTTTCCAGTGTTGAGTTCCATCCACAATGCGTCACAAAACACCCCAACGAAGCGTGAGACAAAACCTCCAACTGCGAACACCACTGCACTATCATCCCTAGTTTCTCCAATTCCTCCATAAAACTAACTTTATCTCTCTTCTCACTCTCCTCTTTTTCGTCACCCCCTCTTATGACCCACAAAAATGGCCTCCTAGTCTCTAAAATTCCCCGCGCAATCTCCTCCATTTGTGCGTCCTTTAACAGTAAAACACTTCCAAAAGATATATAAACCACAGTAGATTCACTTTTTGAGTTTAGAAATTCTATATAGTCACTTGATTTTTCATACAAGTCGCCTCCAAAAGAATTATCTGACGGATCCTGACCATCCAAAAATGCAGATGAAATCAACGGCCCGATTCCATTCATTTTTAATTTAGCAACAGCTCTTAAAGCATCTGGTTCTAATGCATCAAAAGTGTTCACAAGAACTTTTGGTTTTTCTTCTCCTTCTAATAACACAAAATGTTCCTTCAACCATTTGAGTGCAAATTTGTGCGGATCCGAAGGTAATATGTGTGAGGGGAGGTCACGTGCTTTGAGCAAGGGCAATCCCGGTAATTCAATAGACCAATTGGGATCATTCCCATTGGTGCGAATAATTTCGTCATAGCTGTTGAAGTAATGGTAGTAGATATCAAGGACAGAAGCGGGCTGTACCCAAAGCAGCGCCGACGGCACATGGAATTCACGCGCCACCGTGGCTGCCCAAGTGAGGAAGAGAGTGTAGACCACGCAGCTGACCGGGCGGCCCTGCTCGCTGCTGGAGGTAATTATTTTCCCAACGGCGGGTGACCCACGGTTCTGCAACTCTGAAATCAGGTGTTCGGGGTTGTCAATGCCCATCTTGAAGCCGTCGTCGTATCCATCGGAGAAGGCGGCGAAGGTGAGGCCGGGGGCGGCGGCAGTGGTGGAGATGCGGCGGTGGGCGAATAGGCTAGTGGTGAAGGTGACGTGGACACCCATTTGGAGGAGGCGCTTGGCGAATTGGAGGGAGGGGTTGAGTTGGCCTTGGGCGGGGAATGTTACGAGGAGGATGTGGGGGTGAACCATACTGTTAGTTACGGTGGCGCGTGGGATGAAGTTTGAATCGGGAGCGAGGTGGTGGATTTGGGTTATGAATTTAAGTGCCTATCTGCAAAAGGAGAGGGACGTATTTATGGGATAAGGATATTGGGTCCAGACAACTACATACATACATACTCTCTCTTGAACAAAATTTCACAATAAAACTTTTTCTAAAATTAATAAATATATTTGTCAATTAAAATAGGGTTTTATTAAATGTACTCACAAAATCTTTATTAATTTTATATGTTATTAAATACACTCACTCTACCACGGGGTGTTATTAAATACCCCATCAAATTTTTAAGAAATCTTGAACTTCACCCAATGGTAGAGTGAGTTTACTGAAATAATGCAGGAAGGATAAAATTTTGTCACTAAAAATAAAAATATTAAATAATATTAAATTTTTGAGTTGATTGCATTTTGTCCCTCTCAATTATTGAAGCATTAGCACTTCACCATATAAACTACCAAAGTTAGCAATTAATGCCACAAACTATTTAATTTGTTGCACTTGATCCGTTTTGGCTAACGGGGTTTTATAAATTTAAACAGTTTGAGGCTCAAATATAATTTTAGATAAATTATGACAGTAAATATAATTTTTAATTGTTGTCACGGTCGCATCATCTCCATCTACCTCTTCTTCAACCTTAAACCATTATCACTCTTTCTAGTTACTCTCTCCGGTCATTATCTCCGGCCACCACGTACCATCGTCACCAATGTCAAACCCCCATCCATCTTCCCTCAACCTTTCCAGTTGATTTTAATTTTCACCTCTTTGATATTGGGCTAGAATTTTCAACGTAGAAATGCATTTTCCCCCAAAACAAGAAATTTTTGTTTAATTTAATTAAAAATAATATTATATATGCATATAGGGCCTGCCAGGGAGACAAATGAAATGGTGGGAAATTGAAATCACTTTCTTCGATCCTAGAACACAGATATGGCACCACAATTGCCCAAATTTATCAAAATGCATGTAGGCCGGCCAAGATTAAAGGAAGCAAGGAATGATGAAAAGTATAATATAAAAGAAAAAGAAAGAGAAGAAAACAAAAGCATAATAATGCGAGGGAAAAACAAACTAAAATACCGAGGAGAGAGAAAAGCTAGAGAAGTATAGAAACAGACCCATCATCAATTTCGTAAGAATTGAAAGTATCATAGAAGAAGAAGAAGAAGAAGAAATGGCAGTAAGTAATTAATTTGTTTGTTGTCTTTCTCTTTCCTCATCCTCTCACACCAAACAAACAAAACCCAGCCACTTATTTAAACTAAGCCATAATCATGAATCACCAAAGAGGTGAAAATTAGGGGGGCGTATTGGATTTAAAATATATAGGATTTTCATGAACTTTTAAAGTTCATGGGTATTCAATTGAAATTTAAAAAGTCTTTTAAAATCATGATGTATTCAATTGAGATTTTAAAAAGTCTTTTAAAATCTTGATGTATTCAATTAAGATTTTAAAAAAACCATCTAAATCTTATGGTATTCAAATATCTAATGACTTAATAGGATTTTAATTAGTGGTCGATTTTGGTGGATTGTAAAGCCTTTTTTATACATAAAAATCCATCTTGAAATCTTCTCACTTACCCAGAGATTTCAAATGGATTTCTAATTCATTTAAGAACTTTACTCAACATTCTCTCTCTCCCCCCTTCCCCCTCCCCCCCTCTCTCTCTCAAAATCCAAATTTCTTATTATGTGATGAATGCATTATAATTTTTTCTTCGTCCCTATAAAATCTTTATTCTATCTTTTACTAATGTAGTTATCACGCATTAACATAATTTCAAATGGTTAGACCGCTAATTATTGTTCAAATTTTTAAAAACAATTTATGTCAATTTCATTAAAAAATACTAGTGGGGTGAGAACTCTAATTTTGTGGGTGCAGTATGAATTTTTATAATTTATTTCGTTAATTGTCTTTACATTTTTGCATTAAAATCTGTCAAATTCTATAAGGATTTAAAACAATCCATACACTTAATAGAATCCACGGATTTTAAAAAGTCAATTAGAATCTTTTAAAATCTGAATTGAATACACTCCCCTTAAAATTAACTTGAAAGGTTGAGAGAAGAGAAAAGGGGGTGGAAATGAGAGATAAAGGGGTGTAGATGGTAGTGGTCGGAAATGATTACCAAAAATGGTAATCATAAATGGTGGTGTAGGAAGTGACTGGAGATAATGATTGGAGAGAGTAACTGGAAATGGTGATAAGGGTTTAAGGTTAAAGAAGATGTGGATGGAGATAATGCCCAAAAATGGTGACAAAAATTAAAATTACATTTATTGTCCTAATCTATCTAAAATTATATTTGGGCCCAAACTATTTAAAAAATTTAACCCCATCAGCCAAAACGGGTCAAGTATAACAAATTAAATAGTTTGTGACATTAATTGTTAACTTCGATAGTTCATATGGCAAAATGCTAATATCTCAATAGTTGAGAGCGGCAAAATGCAACTAACCTTAAATTTTTTATTAATATAAGACATAATAAATAAAATTTACATCGTTCTTAATAAATTTTATTAATTTTTTTTGTCTAAATAGTACCGCCAAAATACAAAATATTAATTGTGATAAATACATTTTTAGCAATTATATGATATTTTATATATTTTTTTACTATTCATTTCTCATAAATTGTTACTATTCGTATTTTAAATTTGTTTACAAATTTTATTTTTATCAAATAAATATAAGTCTTAATGCACTACACCAAAATATTGAAAGATCAATTTGTTGTATATATATAATACAAATAAAAAATTTGAGTGACGCTGAATATAAAAATTATGCTTAGGAGAAATTGGTTGAACAAAAAAATCCCCTTAAAAAACAATTTAATAGTAAGCACTGCAAAAATAAAAAACCAATATAATTATCATCTGCAACACATAGCAACCAAAATCACATAAAATTAAAAAGCAATGATTTTGAGAATCTTAAACAAATATAACTAGGCTAATTAAATTTGCTATGTTTAAAATGATATATATACGATAACAAAACCCTAAAATCCTAAGGTCATACAAGATCTGAAAAATTGAAATGAAGCACACTATAAAAACATGATCAAAAGAATAAGGGTGTTGGTAAAAGCATGCTCAATTTCCAGTCTACACACTCATTATTAAAAAATAACAAAGGTGCCTTAATTAAAAATCTCTTTTTCCTTCATCCTCTTTTTTTCAATCCAATTCTATATACAAAATCACTTCCTTGTTTATTTCTTTTCATCTGCCTTTATTCCCTTCTACTAGAGAAAATTGAATCTTACATTGTTGTTACAATAACACTAAAATAAATGACATCAAAATAGTATCCAAGTATGAAATGAAAACCCATCTACGACTCAAAGGAAAAATGTTTCAATGAAGTTTTATATTAATCAGATTGTGTTTATTGAATGTAAATATTAGGCCGATAAATCGTTATTTTCAAAATCCAAAAGGATGTATATATATAGTTAAAAATGAAGTGGCTAATTAATTAAGGCACCCCAGTAAATAATGGGTGTGTAAACTATAAATTAAGGGTGCCTTTACCGACACCCAAAGAATAATCATTTCAAATCAAAAATAAAAACCAAAAATCCTACGAGATATAAAAATCTGCTCGTAAGGGCTCCTTGCCTTGTAATTGGTTGACTCTGCCCTCTCTTTGTTTTTCAGTTTTGCTTTGTACGATGATTGTTTCGTAGTTGGGTTGTTGTTTTGTTGTAAAAAATAAAGTATGATGAAGAAGAAAAAAACCTCGCGTAGAAAACAGATAATAGCGATGGTTTTTCCTATGATAGAAATTGGAGTGAGGAGAAAGCTTTTTACGCTATTTTTTAGGCTCGGTTTTACTTAATTTTGAATCTTAGTGGGGTTAGCAGACTGATTTTGTGGGTGCATTTAAGAACACCCATAAAATTAAATTATAATTGTATAAATTTAGATTCCATTTTAATTAAGATTCTTAATTCAAATATAATTCTTTTTTAATTGACTTGTTCTTCTTTTTTTACAATTGGTGTAAATTCTAATGATGAAACAAAGGAAGAATCATTATTGGATAAATTTCTAATCTAAATATAATTCCTTTTTTAATTGACTTGTTCTTCTTTTTTTACTACTGGTGTAAATTCGAATGGTGAAACAGAGGAAGAATCATTATTAGAGAAAGCAACTACTTTGTACCAAGAAACAAAGGAGTTAACTATGGAGAAAGTGATCCAAGAAGAAAAAAAGACAGTAACCAAGAAAAAAGTGCCCGAAACGTGAGGTAACCTACAAAGAAGAGGAAGGTTTGCAAGTGGAGGAGAGAGAAAAAGAAAGAAAGATAGAGATTAGATAAACAAAGAAGATTGTTACCAGAGTTCTTGTTGATGATGATGTGCAAACCCAAGTTGTCAAATGAGGTCTCAAAGGAGACATGGGTGTGCAATACGAACTTCATCAAATTTCAACCCAACAACGGCAGAGATAATGAGTCCAAGAACACAGTTAGATATGAGCCGTTTGTACTTCCGACGTGCAAGTCCACACCGATGAGAACAGCTTCAAAGGTACCGCCAGACACGTGTTTCTAGAAGCATAGGAATCTAAATTTTTAAAGTGGTCATACTTGTTAATTTAATGGATATTTTAGTATTATATTATTATTTAAAATAATATTTTTAAAATTAAATTAGTAATATGTTTTTGTCAATCCATCCACACTCACGATTTACTGCAAGATTTGGTAGATATAAACAAAATCACCCTTTAGAGTATCCACAATCGTAACAGAAATTACGAAAAGTAGGAAAAATTTATTATATAATTATTGCGTAATGGTTAGAGTGACTATTTTATAAGAAATATTTATCTCTTTTACTTTTACACTCTTTTCTTTAAAATTTTCTTTTTCTTTCTTTCTCTTTTACTTTTATTATATTTATTTAAACTCTTATAAAATAACACACAATATTAAATTTTTATGACTCTTGTATTAGCGAGTTTTAGTGCTTAAGCCATTTGGAGTGGTGAGTTTTGGTTCCACATTAGATTTTATGATTTAAACATCTCTATCAAGTCTTAATAGTATATCTAGAGTTAAATGTATGATCGCAGAATGTTTTAAGTGACCCGATTATGATTTGAGGTTTTAATCACTTTATTCATCGTATCTCGTGCTTAATCTTGATTCGCGTAGTGAGATTTGGTTCCTTAAGAGTTTCATAGTTTAAATCATTCCAACATTTTGTTTTAGTGTAATTATACTTGTGTTCATAGTTGCAATGCGGTTCGAGTGGTTCGAACGAGAATTGGTTAATTAATCACAAATTTTCACTTTACTGACAAAACGACCTTTTGTCGTTGGAAAGCCATATCTTCTTCATCATCTGATGTCCAAATGGTTCCGCATTTGCATCATTGGAAAAGTAATTCAATTATCTACAACTTTCGTGTTTTGGCCGATACTTAATTCTTACTCCCCGATGGCCAAAAGTGGGTGAGAAGCCGAGTATGTAGCCAAACAGCTAGTGCAGAAAAGGCCAACACTCTAGAAGCATGTAGTCAACTACATCTAACTTAGGTTAGTTGACTACCCTGCATCAGAATAATTAAAATCATATTTTCTAGAGGTTTAACCCTATGCTTAACCCATTTTATCCATAGGACCTTTTATACTTGAGCCATATACCACAAAACATACTCAGAACCTTAGAGAAGGATTAAGAAAGAGATTTAGGGGGATTCTTGAAGCATTTTTTATTAGAATATATAGATATGGTAGAATATATAGATATGGTAGTATATATAGATATCGTATATGTATAAATGGTATAGTTGACTACCACCATAATTCCTAGAATTATGGGATATTATTTTTGTTTCCATGTACAGCTCATTCAATCCCTATTTAAGGGACCTTTGTATTCATTCATAAGATATCAATATAATTTATTTTCTCTCTAATTATCAACATGGTATCAAAGGGAAACACAACCACAAAACCCTAGCCATCCCACCACCACGCAAACAACCCACAAATCACCCTACAACACCATCACATACCCTAAACCTATCCCGCAGCCACCAACCAGCAGTCATCTCAGATCAAAAATCTTTGACCCTACAACCGGATCCAATTTCTGTACAATCGTCCATCACATACAGACACTCAATCAAACCAAAAATTACACCAACGTCCTCGTCTCCAAAAGACGATTCCAAATCAGTTTGAATCATCACCAGAAACCACCACACGCGCCCTCACGCGCCACTGCAAAAAAGTGGTCTCCGCAGCGCTTTGTCCACGCGCCTCCGTCACCACGTCATTTGCCACGTCAGCTGCCACGTAAGCCCTACTGCCACGTCACCTTGCCACATCATACTACCACGTCACCTGGCCACGCCATCTTGCCACATCAGCCTCACTGCCACGTCACTCTGACCGTTGACTAGCCTGTTGACCAGACCTGTTGACCGTTGACCGTTGACCAGCAGAAGTCCTTTCTGGCATTTTTCGACGTTCTGAATACAGCCGCGGCCTCAGAATTTCCAGATTCAATCTCGATCACTAGGTATTCGATCTTACTTCAATGGGTTCCGACACTACTTCAATAATTGGCTCATCCACAAAGGATTCCCCTCTCATCATTCAAACTGAGGGCTCCTCTTTCAATATCGGCCTCCTATTAGATGAGACAAATTACAATATATGGTCTAAACTCATGGAGATGCACATCGTAGAGAAATAAAAATTCTCCTTTATTCAAGGTTCTGCCTCAATTCCGAAAGAGGGAACACCGGAGTTCGATAAATGGTACCCCGATAATCAACGAGTCAAACGCTGGCTCTTAATGTCCATGAAACCAAAAATCATGAAACGCTACATTCGCATTCCTACAGCACGTGAAATCTGGAAATCACTGTCTACGGCATTTCATGATGGGGCTAATGAACTACAGGTTTTTTCTCTGAACCAACGGGCCTTTTCTGCCAAACAGAGTGGGCAACCAATATCTGAATTTTATGGGGAGCTGACAGAAATATTCAGCGAGTTGGACCATCGTGATAAGGTAATTATGGAAAGTCCTACTGATGTAGAGTCATATAGGAGGTCATTTCAATGCTTGAGAGTCCACATTTTTCTTGCCGGGTTAGATAATGAACTCGAACAGATTCAGGGTGAGATTTTGCGAAAGGATCCGATTCTAGAACTAGAAGAGGTATATGCCCTGGTTCGTCGTGAAGTTCTTCGATGACAAACAATGAGCCCAGCAACAGATACTGTGGCTATGATAGCCCGTAATCAAGCCCCTTCCAATTCCAATTGGCGAAATTCAGATAAGCGATCTGGTAACCGGCCAAATGACTCTCGGGGCTCCAACTCCAAATACCCCCATGCTCTGTCTGTGGACTTACCGGACACTCCAAAAAGGCCTGCTATGAAATCATTGGCTATCCGAATTGGTGGAAGGATACTCGCAATCGCAAAACAGGTCCAAACACAGAGGGAGGTAACAAACAGGCCTCAGGCTTACTCACCACCACAGGTACATCAGGTATGGCTTTAAATTTTGTCTCTGTTTTGAATAATACATGGGTAATTGATTCTGGTGCCACTGATCATATGACATCTACTTCAAACATGATTACTCCCTTAATTCCATCACCTCAGACATTTGTTTCCACAGCCAATGGTGCTCCAGTTCTTGTAGTAGGAAAAGGATCAGTCAATCTATCAGACACCCTGAACCTAAGCTCTGTCCTAGTAGTACCATCCCTAGATTATAATCTATTATCTGTTGCTCAAATAACTAATGCCCTACACTGTATTGTCATATTATAGCCTTCTCATTATGTTTTTAAGGACATTCAGACGAAGCAGACGATTGGTTGTGGCGTTAGGCGAGGAAAATTGTACTACCTGGACCTGGAGTTGAACAGTACAGATCGTTTGCACAAAGCCTTGAACACTAGTACATCTGAAAAGAAGATTGTCGATGAACTTTGGTTATGGCACCGTCGGTTAGGACATGCATCGTTTAGTTACTTAAAGAAACTATTTTCTAGCTTAATTAATAAAGTTGGTTCTTCTATTTTTCATTGTGAGACTTATGAACTGGCTAAAAGCCATCGTACCTCATTTAAACATTCATTAAATAAAAGTTCAGTTTCATTTATGATTATTCATTCTGATGTATGGGGTCCATCTCACATTTCTTCTTTAAGTGGTATACGATGGTTTGTCACATTTATTGATGATTGGACTCGAATGACGTGGGTTTGTCCCATGAAATCAAAAAGTGAAGTTAGTAGTCTGTTCCAAGGATTTCATAAACAGATCCGTACACAGTATAACACTACTATTCAAATTCTCCGCAGTGACAATGGTGGTGAATATATGAGTACAGAGTTACTGGAATTCTTCAAACTCAATGGAATCATTCATCAAACTACATGTCCTTATACACCTCAACAGAATGGGGTTGCCGAACGAAAAAATCGTCATCTGTTGGAAATAGTTCGGGCATCATTGATTGACGCTAACACACCAACCTCATATTGGGGTGAAGCACTGTCCTCGGCTGCCTATTTGGTAAATCGCATTCCCTCCGCTACACTTGATTTTTAGACACCCTTCGAAGTCCTAGCTAAATTTGTCTCGGCCCCTGCCGTGTCCAATCTTCCTCCCCAGGTGTTTAGATGTGTCACATTTGTCCACTTACCAAAGGAACAACGACATAAGCTTGAACCTCGCGCTCTCAAGTGCGTCTTTGTCGGGTATGCGTCTTCTCAGAAAGGGTATCGGTGTTATTACCCTCCTACACAATAACTATACGTCACCATGGACATTACGTTTCATGAAGAAACTATGTACTTTGACAGGACTAAACTTCAGGGGAATCACTATAAGGAAGTTCAGTCATTTGGGAATGTCAATGAGGAAGAGACAAGCTCAATAACGATAGTACCACCATTAACCGCCGAGATAATAGAAACAGCAGAAATTCTTTCAAATGAAGTTGAGCCGTCTCCGTCTCTGCATAACGCAAACAACCAATCGTCCACTTCAAATATCCCTGAAACTGAGGTCTCCCAGGTATCTCCTTCTATTCTTATAAAGAAACTTCCTAACCGAACAAATAGAGGTATACCTAAACCCACATATGACCCAGATTTTACCAGCAAAGCCAAATATCCCATGAGTAATTATGTGTCACATGATTAGTTAACTGCATCTAACAAATCTTTTGTGAATCAATTATCTTCTGTATCTATTCTTAACAGTGTGCAGGAAGCCTTATGTGATTCTCAGTGGAAATTGGCAATGGATGAGGAGATGAAATCCTTGTTGAAAAATGACACATGGGAGTTAACCGAATTACCAGCAGAAAAGAAGAATGTGGGTTGCAAGTGGGTGTACACTGAAATTTAAAGCAGATGGTACAATCGGAAGATTCAAGGCGAGACTAGTTGCAAAAGGCTACACACAAACACATGGAATTGATTATCTGGATATATTTGCGCCAGTCGCAAAAATCAATACAGTGCGAGTGTTACTCTCATTAACTGCGAATTTGGACTGGCCTCTACAACAGTTTGATGTGAAGAATGCCTTTCTACATGGGGATTTAGAGGAGGAAATATATATGGAGTTCCCACCTGGATATAAGATTCCGGTTGAGCATACAAATAAAGTCTGCAAGTTGAAGAAATCTTTATATGGGTTAAAACAATCCCCTAGAGCTTGGTTTGGGAGATTCGCGAGATCAATGCGAAAGTTTAGGTGCAACCAGAGTAATTCTGATCATACTTTATTTTTGAAAAGAAGCCATGGGAAGCTTACAGCTCTTATTGTTTATGTAGATGATATGGTGCTCACAGGAAACGACCCTCAAGAACAACAGGCATTGAAGAAGCTCTTATCTCAGGAGTTTGAGATGAAAGATCTTGGAAACTTAAAGTATTTTCTGGGGATCGAGGTGTCTAGATCATCAAAAGGCATCTTTTTATCTCAGAGAAAGTATGCTCTAGATTTACTGAATGAAACTAGGATGTCTGCCTGTCAACCATCAGAGACTCCAATGGAGGAATGATTGAAATTAGAGGTCGAACCGGATCAAGTACCCGTGGATAGAGGGCGCTATCAGAGATTGGTAAGAAGATTGATGTACCTCGCACATACAAGGCCTAATATATCATATGCATTGAGTATCGTCAGTCAATTCTTGCATAATCCAGGGGAGAAGCATATGCAGGCAGTTATGAGGATTATCAGTTATCTTAAAGCAGCTCCTGGAAAAGGAATTTTATTCCAGAAAAATGAGGATATTCTAAAGGTTGAAGGATACACTGATGCTGATTGGGCAGGTAATATATGTGACAGGAGATCTACTTCAGGATACTTCACATTTGTAGGAGGAAACTTGGTTACCTGGAGAAGTAAGAAGCAAAATGTAGTATCCCGATCAAGCGCAGAAGCAGAATATCGAGGAATGGCAGTTGGTATACAAGAGTTATTGTGGTTGAAACTGCTACTGACAGATCTCGGTTTTCCTCCAACATAACCCATGGTACTATATTGTGACAACAAGGCAGTGTGTGATATCGCACACAATCCAGTTCAACATGATAGAACAAAGCATGCTGAAGTGGATAGGTTCTTCATCAAAGAGAAGTTAGAAGAGAAAGTTATTTATGTCTCTCATGTACGCTCCGAAGATCAGTTAGCTGACATTCTCACCAAGGCCGTGACAAAGAAGATATTCACCAAGTTAATTAGCAAGTTGGGCATGTTCGATATATGTGTGCCAACTTGAGGGGGAGTATTAGAATATATAGATATGGTAGTATATATAGATGTGGTATATGTATAAATGGTATAGTTGACTACCACCATAATTCCTAGAATTATGGGATATTATTTTTGTTTCCATGTACAGCTCATTCAATCCCTATTTAGGTGCGTAAACACACTTGGCTTTGTTAGAATGACATTTAAACATGAGAGATACTTGTAGGGCCTTAATTATACACATAATACATGCTCTAAGACTTAAAGGACATGAAATACATGAACTGGCCATAAAGCATGAATGACGGCTTAACGATGAGATTACGGATACTGCTTACCTGTTATACAGATCGATTACATATATGTGATTGGTCCTTGACAACCGAGTAAGGCATTCTCAATGTTATAATCAGTCCTTCAAAACCGAGTAACTTATACCATACTCAGTTGTCAATAACCAAATAAAAAGTGAGAG
Organism: Lonicera japonica; assembly: GCA_021464415.1. Lineage (NCBI taxonomy): Eukaryota > Viridiplantae > Streptophyta > Magnoliopsida > Dipsacales > Caprifoliaceae > Lonicera > Lonicera japonica. The sequence goes on from CM038468.1 coordinate 26,238,938, forward strand.
TGTTTTCAAAAGAAATTGGAGGTGCGAATATCTCCACACTTACTAATATTGTAGCACACGCAATACATGTACCGTAAAATATTTAATAATTTAACATTTTATATATGTATAAATTTTTTAATTAAAATAAATATACGTAATGGTATTTGACAAAACAGTGATTACATATTTCCGTAAGTTTAAGGTCATGGGTTTGATTTTATATTCAAGCATGATATTTTTAATTTAACTTTTAAAGTGTGAAAAATAATTTTAATTTGTAATTTCACAAATCTATCACAATCCCTTCTCACACTTTATATAGTATAGATGAAGTGCTTTGAATTTCTGTGGCATAAAATACAACTCTTTAGGGAAAAATATTGTTTGGTTTATCAAATTCAGTGTATTTTGGTAACTATATATTTTAAATATAACACAAAATTAATATGACACAAACCCGATTAGAAACAACTAGCTAGCATACATATTTCATTGTATTAATTGGAATAGAAGAACATTCTTTGTAACCACAATTTTAGAATAGAAAAATTAATATAACATAAGTTCGAGAAGACCTAACTCGATTATATATTAATTTTGGCAATATTTAATTCTTTGAAAACTCACTGCAGTGGAAATTATTATCAATTGAAATTGTGTTTTTCTTATGAATAAATGTATGTTGTGCCTATTTGCTATTAAAAAAAGAAGATGAAAATCAACTATAATATTTTTTGCTATATAAAAATAAATCATAATGTTCTTATATATAATGCCAACTAAATGGATTGCCTCAGTTTTCGTGAAGCAAAATCATCTCTTAACGTTTACAAGTAATCAAATATAACTTTAATTATTGGGTGGCTTTATTGTCAAAGTAATTATTGTTATTGCTAAAGTAATCTACAATATTAAAAGTATACAATAGAATTTCTCACAGCAACACTATGCATGGGGTATGGGCTCATTTGGTTGAGTTTTTTAGTTTAGTTTTTGGAAAATGTAAAAGTAGGTTGAAAAGTGAATTTGATTTTTGTTGGAATTTTCTTCAACTAATTCAAAAAAACTGATGAAAAAAACTCAAAAAATAGTCACAATGAATCTTATTTTATAGATCTCGATGAGTAGGTTTCAAATATATTTTTTATATATATCTCATTCCAATTTTTGTATTCATTGTTATGGTGTTTTAAAAAATGTATCAGAAAGAAAGTAAATGAAGTGAATTTTGAAAAGTGTGAAAGTAAAGTTGACTTTTGGTAAAAAATACTAAAAAAATAGTTTTTAAAAACTCAACCAAACAGGGACTATGCGCACAAAAATGCATAATTACTTTAAGAATATTAGTACCCTAGTTATTACACACCACCAACTCATCTTTTTTCATATGCATTGAAAGTGCCATAATAATTACACAACAACAACAACAACTTGGAGCATCTATAATCAATGAGTTAACACACCTTTTAGCGTCAGACGCTTAGCTAATGTTATAAAAGGTTACTTCAATGCATATGTTAGTAGTCTCACCAGTTAAAACTTTTGGTGTCAAATTTTAAAACCAAAGCCACAATTAACTCACATTTTAGTCAGCCACCATGGTTTTTCTGAGCAAATATGTGAAGCCCACCTTCCAACCTCATTTTTCACAAATTACTCATATAATGACATATGTGTACTTAGTAAATAAATATTATTGAAACTATTAGAGTGTAAAAATGTAAGTTAATGAATAAATAATGTGTATATTAGTAGAGAATAATACGATGATGAGACATCTTAACATAGAAAAAATATCTTCTTGATCAGAAACCCTCTTTATCTTGTTTCTTCTTAATGCATTTAATAGCCAATTTGGTCTAACATTGTTTTCATATTATCATGTGTACAATATAATTATTAGCAAGTACGTATGTGTCCCTATTTGGTAATAGTACGTTATTAACATTTATAAGCGTATTTTCTTGTTGTAGTCAAATGGGTGGCACTACGTACTTGCTATTAATTATATTGCTTTAACAAGACAATATGAAAACGATGTTAAACCAAATTGGCTATTGAATGCATTAAGATGAAACAAGATTAGAGGGTCTCAGATCAAGAAGATATTTTTTCCATGTTAAAGTGTCTCATCATCGTAATATACGCATTATTTGTTCATTAACTAACATACATTTTTACACTAATGGTTCCAACAACATTTATTTACTAATTAAGTACACACGTCATTATATGAGTAATTCTTGAAAAATGAGGTTGGAAGGTGGGCTCCACATATTTGCTCAGCAAAGCCATGGTGGCTAACTAAAATGTGAGTTGACTGTGGTTTTTGGTTTTACAATTTGAAACCAAAATTTTAAACCGGTAAGACCGCTAACACATATATTTGAGTAACCTTTTATAACTTTATCTAAGCGTCTAATACTAAAAGGTATATTAGCTCATTAATTGGAGACACTTTAAGAAATTGTTGTTATTGTTGTTGTTGTTGTTGTTGTTGCTATTCAATGCATTAAAATGAAACAAGATAAGCCGTTGGTGTAAAATAAATAGGGTACTAATATTGCCAAAACAATTATGCATTTTTTAGCAGATAGTATTGTTATGAGAAGTTCTATTATATGCTTTTAATGGTGTAGATTACTTTAGTAATAACAATAATAATTACCCTTGGCAATACAGCCACCCAATAACTAAAGTTATCTTTGATTACTTATAGACGTTAAGAGATGATTTTGGTTCACAAGAGAAAACTGAGGCAATCTATTTAGGTGGCATTATATATAAGAATATTATGATTTATTTTCATATAGCAAAAAATATTGCTTCTTTTTTTACAATACCAAATAGGCAAACCATACATTTCATTTGAAAGAAAAACACAATTTCAATTGATAATAATTTTCACTGCAGTGAGTTTCAAGGATCAAACATTGTCAAAATATGTAAGCAAGTTATGTCTACTCGAACTTGTGTTATATTAATTTTTTTTTATTTTAAAATTAAAGTTACATGTTCTTATGTTCCAATACAATGAAATATGTATGCTAGTTGTTTCTAATCGGGTTTGGTGTCATATTAATTTTGTGTTATATTTAAAATATATAATTACCAAAATACACTGAACTTGATAAACCCAACAATATTTTTCCCTAAAGAGTTTTACATTTTATGCGAAAGAAATTCAAGCACACCATTAATATAAAGTGTGAGAAGGAATTTTGGTAGATCTATGAAATTGCAAATTAAAATTATCTTTCACATTTCGAAAGTTTCATTAAAAAATCATGCTTAAATATGAAATGAAATCCATAACCTTAAACCTATGAAAACATGTAATCACTGTCAAATACCATTTCATATATTTATTTTGTTTTTAAAATTTATACATATATAAAATGATAAATTATTAGATATTATATTACACATCAATCACATGTGGTAGAATATTTTTAACGTGTGTGTGACTAATCTGTCAAATAAAGTATAGTTCCCCAAGATTTAATAAAGTATATTTTGTCTTGTCTATTCTGTTTACAAGTTTGGTTCATTTGGCCATTAGTGGGGAAGCGAGAAATAGGAGCACACCTCTTGTTCCAAATTAAAAAATATATATATGTTTGATTTCAATACTTTTTGAAGATGCACATTAGTAATATTTTTAGTTTAATAGTTTCATTTTATTTTTCGTACTTTTTAAAGAAAAATTAATTTTAACATAATTAATTATTCAGAAAAAATTTACTTATTAATATGAAATTTGATACATTGATCATGTTTTAAAAAGGAGATGAGATTACCATTTTAAAATATTTCAAAATATAAAATGAGACTATCAATTTAAACGTGTTAAAAAAGAATTTTTTTTTTTTGAGAAAAAAATAAAAGCTACTGATATAATTCATTTAGTACAAAATGGACTTTTAGTTTATGTTTACTTGTTTCGTAGAAGAATAATTATTGTGCTAAACTAGCTTTAAACCAAGTAATTAACACAAGTGAATGATCCAAATTTTAAACAACTATGTTACCACAGTTAAAATGGTTGACCTAAAAGGTCATTAATCTTGTTTTGACAATAACAATACTTTAATCTTGTGTTATTTAACATGTGTGTTGAATTGCTTATAGTCTCGAATCTATATCCTTGTCATTTAATCATTCGTGGAACGCAAATCACCGAAATCGACAATCTAAACCAAGATCATATCTTACCACGAGTATACAACTCACACAAGATCTCTTCAAGCAAAGAGTTCAATTGAAGATCAAAGTTAAAGAACAAGTGATGAACCAAAGAAACGTATCAAGCATTCGTAGTCTCGTAAAATCGAAAATTGAGTGAGTGCTTATATTATTTGTAAAGTTTCTCATTTGATCAATCTAATAGCTCAAATATAATCATGCATTATTTATAGATTGACTGAAACAAACTTAGAATTGAATCTCTTTGAAAACATCATTTTTCATAAATCGTTTTTCGAAATAAATTCATTATAAAATCATACGAATGATTTTTGAGTCAAAAATAAAATTAGGTATCTTAGAAACATGTCAAGAACAGTTCCAAAGCATTAAAATGGATTTTGGATCAAAATTATAGAAGTCAAATTTTTAGGAAAATGTCCTAATGGGCTCTGCCTCGGAATATAACCATTGGATTTCTGATTTTTGCCCTATTTTAAGGCAACTACCTCACCTAACCTCTAAAACGGTCATATACCTTTTGGGACTATATATTAGATATCTAAGATACATTTAAACTCTCTCGAATCTTTGTATACAAGTTCTAGCATCAATATTCAAAAGATTCAAGTTCTTTGTTTGATCAATTCATTTTGTCTTGAGCTATAAACCTTGATCAAATTTGATAACTCTATTGTGAGGTTCATCTTACATCTTTGTATACATTTGAGAGTTATTGTATATTGGTATGTATCACCAAACAAATCAAATTCATTCTTTTATGAAAGGATTTCTCATTGTTGATTAAAAGTGTATCTTGTGTGACTGTAGTGATAAGGACTACAGCTGTAAAAATGTTTGATTTTCACCCGTAAAAAAATTGGTTAGTGGAACTTTTCAGGGATACCACTCGAGCACAGACGTATGGTCTAAACAACCGAACCGCGTGAACAAAATAACTTTGTGTTCTACGGTTTTATCTTTCTAAATTCAAGCTCCTTACTCATCGTTATTGCTCTATTTTTAGTTTATTCCACTTGACAATTTCCTTGATACATAGCCATTCATTATTTACTTAAACATTTTCAAAAACATTCTTAATTCCACATTATTTTCTAAAAATCCTATTCACCCCCCCCCCCTCTTCTAGGTTTGAATTGATTGGGACTTTAATAAACAAACATTAAAAAAATAGTTCTAAACAAGATTTAAACTTGTGAGCTTTACATTAATAGTATAACCACTTAATTAAACATGATCATACTGTCTTAAAATATTTTACAAATAATTTAAGTGTTAAGAACTATTTGATTGTACGTGTTATTGTAGATGTTTTATTTACTCCCAAGTACACGAATCAGTATTTAGTATAGCTTAAGTAAGTGCGAGGTCGAATCTTAGGAACCTGACGAATGAAACGTACGTCTTTCACTCACTAATTCTAATTAATTAATAATCTAGCTTAAAAATTGGTAGGAATAATTTATCAACTAAAAATATGAATAAAATAATCAGTTAATAAAATACTAAGGTGGCGGAGTAATATATTTGATATCATGTTTCTAATATCCAAGCCCAATAAACTCTAATATTTATTTTGCACTAATGTGGTCTCTCGACTCAATTAGATGCGGAAAATAAATTCAATTAAACCCTATTAATTTATAAAATCTAAGTGTTAATTCTTCTATAGCCAAACGCGTGTATAATGTCAAAACACTAACTATATCTGTCAAAAGACAATTGGCATGCATATGTGCAATAAATTCAATCAGATATACATATCCTCAACTCTAGTAAATAACATAACCTAGCATGCTTGTAATTAAAATACAAAGTATAATTAAATAATATATAATTAAATAAACTAAATATTTACTTGGGTACACACATATAAATAGGAGAAGAAAAATAATTCTGAATTATGGGCTTGACTTATGGGCTTGAGCTTAATGAATGGGCTTTGATTTAATTTGGCAAGACTTGATGTTGGGTTGCTGTGATGGGCTTGGCCCACTTGGCTAGAATATGAGCTTTTGGGTTAAATTAAAATATTTAGCACAAAACACGCAGCTCTAGCCAGCTAAACTAGGCACCTTCTTGATAATTAATTTCACTTCTTTCTCTATTAAGCCTAGAAAGCTGCTCCTTTATTTCTTACACCAAATTTCTTATCGCCAAACTTTTGTGTTTTAATTTTGAATTACTTCGTTCAGAAGCCAACTTTCTCCATTTAATTTTAAGCACTTGAAAAACACTAAAAACGCATAAAATATAAAAATATATGCTCTCCAAAGTATATATTAGTGAGTTACAAAGTGTCAATTTCTTGGCACATCACGTGTCAAGTGTCACTTGTTTTCTTATTTTTTTTATTATAATAATGTGGTTCCAATTCTTGACCCACTCCCTTCCTTTGTAAAATGTCCTTGGGTAGCGCTTATCACTATACTACAAAATCATTGGTCACATGTTTTAGTATCTATACAAATGTCGTCGTCCAAATACAAATTATCATTATTTATTTTTTTTGAATATATTTATGCAAGATTCGAATTCAAGACCTCCCCACTTGCTTGTTCTGATGGCACATTGGTGTGGGCCTTGTTCGGTAAACCAACAAATGTGATTCGAGTGGCAGAGTTTGATCTAAATGGAGCCCGAGATCGATGTGCGGGACGGGCTGATCACTCTTTACTACAAATACATGCCTTAGGTTTTATTTTTAGAGTAGAGCAAAATATAAGTCTTCTAGAAAGAAACCAATCAAAAAATGCTTCGAATGATACAATAAATAAAAAAAATAAAATAGGAATGGAAGAAGAAAAGTGTCGCATTGAAGACGAAAGCGAGCACGAATAACGAATGAAAAAGGCGTTCCAAAGCCTCACTGTCATAAAGCGAGCACGAATAACGAAAAAAATAAAATAGGAATGGCAAAATGCTACCTTCTGAATATTTTGATCTTGGATTAGTGATTAGTTTCAATATTCTTCTTTTTCTTATTTTTTAATAGGGAGAGAGAATATAATAGAGGATAGGGTCATGACATTCAAAAAAAGGTTCATTCTTTTAATTGAATTTCATTTAAACTCAAACTCAATTAGGTGAAATTTTTGAGTTAGATCGTGTTACTTTGAAATATGATGGTGTTTTTCATAGCAATCAAAGAGGTTGGTTTACTTTTGGACATACTTCGTTTACTTTTCTCTTTTTCTTCAAACACATTTGACATGGTGCTAGAACCTTGTTGAGAGATGTTTTTGCTAGTATTGACCCAAATTTAGATGCTCAAGTAGAATTTGGAGCATTCCAACAACTTTTGAGTATGCATGAAAATTACTGAATCTATTATGTGAGACTTTTTTTTAGATCTATTATAAATTGATGAAAGAGTTTATGATGGAGTTCCCTCCTAATCATGATTAAATGGAATATGGAGCTAAGCCATTGAGTGCTCTAAAATAAATGTGCTTACTTTGAATCCTTTAACTTTTTTGTCTGAACTGAATACATTCAGACTCGCTTTCTAGATGATCCCTCTAGAAGAAGGTGATTCTAACAATCTTTCTAGTTACTTCGTTCTCTATTTCTATTTGTTTGAAAGTTGAAAGGATCCTGAGGAAAAGGGTTTTGTTTCCACCGAGCTAAAATAATATGTCGAACTTTAGAGAGAGAGATTTCTAAGAGAGCCTAAGGGAGAGACTTGCATACTTGTATTTACTTGCATTCTTTGATCCAATAAATAATAGAGGTGATTAAGCTAAAATATTGCATTTTTATACATATTTAGATGGCTTAATATGCATGAATTTGATTCTAATTATCTTAAATTGTTAAGATTTGAGTTTTAATCATAAAATAGGATAATATATTTTTTCTAGTGCATTTTAGTCTTTTTATATGTTAAATATGAATAAGAATGAATCCATAAGCAAATTATCCCAAAATTAGTCATTGTCGGTCAAATTCGAAACTAAATTGAATTCAAGAAGTGAACCGAAAGTAAATCCGAAGCTCAAGCATGAAAGGAGTGGATGGAGTAGACTAAGAGAAGCCGATAAATCAATCCCAAGTAAAGAAAAAATCATTTGAATCAATTTGTGAAATTTTCAGTTGAAAAAGAGATCCACTGCGCAACGCATCTATTCTAGCCAATTCTAGTATTTATCCGTGTAGAATTTAAAGAAAACTCCAGAGACAAAAGTTGTAGAGCTCTAAGTTAGCTATGCGTGGGCGAAAATCTTGCATCAATCGGAGTTCGAAGCGCAAAGTTACAAATAATGCACCGGAAGAACAGATTCTAGCTCGAATGAATAAAATAATAAAAGGTGCAAAAAATTATTGTAAGGATGCCTAGCCTAGATGGTTTGCATTAGAAGTTACTTCTTTGTGGTCTTAGGTCCAAGTCCTTTGCCCTGTAATTTATTTTTTATCAATTTTTAAGTTTCAAATTGGGCCATCAATCATCATCACACAACACCACAATAACACCATAGCCGTGCCCCCCTTCTTTGTCTCTCTCTTCATTCTTTTCCTCTCTCCATTATTTTCTTCTTTTTATCTTTATTTAATTTTTGTTCACACATTAAAGATTCGTTTTATACCACTTCTACTAGTTTATTTAGTGTTTATTTGGGAGTTAGAGACGAAGTATTCAAGTACGATTTTGAAGATTAATTTTTAGATTTAATTATTGGTCTACGCGCGTACTTCAATTCCAAATTTTAATTTTAATTAATGCTTTGTTAATTATTAGTATAAATTTTGTATGCTTATGATTTTATTTAGATTTTAATTTATAAATATATATATAGGCTGTTTTGTTTATGTAATTTATTATCCATAAATTTATTAGATATGTTTGGCTAGTTCGTTAATTAAGGGTCTATAAGGAATGGGTATATCGACGCGGTAGTTTTTCGAATCCGAATTCAATTCTAATTAATTGTTTATTGGTTAATAGGTCATTATAAATCTGATTTTTATTAAATTATTATCCTAATATGCTAATCACATAGTTTTATAATAAATTTAATAAAATCTTTTCAACAAAAGAACCAAATTAGATTGAATTATTGCTTTTGCGCAAAACCTTAATCGGTCGAGTTAGAGAGCGGTCAATACTCTCTAAATTAATTGGTTATGTATTTTTTATAATTTCATACTAGAGCGCGCTGTTTCTGGTACTAGTTTTAATCTTTACTTTTTGATACCGAAATCTCCAATTTTATGTTTCCACCGCCCATTTTAGTTCAAATTTGATTTTAATCATGCTTTAACCTATTGAATTAAATTATAGTTTTTACTTAATATTTCTAAACTGACTTTTAATAAAATATTTTGTAGTGTCAAGCACTACTTCACTTTAATAAACAAGTGTTTTCGGTAAAATTAAGTAATGCTAATTGATTCTATAATTAGTATTAATACGTATAGTTCATATCACGCATGAATTATTGCGAGAGATCGGGTTTATGAGATCAATTAGCTCATGGAAAGTATGTTGATTTTTAAAGAAAAATGAATTAGAAAAGGGTTTCCGGTCCATTGAATTGCCCGTTGTGTTGCCCGAAACTTATGGATACCCCTAGCGCTTTTTATTCTTAATTTTAGTTAAAAACAATTACGCGTTTAATTAATTTAGTACTGTAGACACCCCGATCCGTGACCCCCGCAAGAACCCTAACGACCTTCGAGAAGTACTGTTTTTAGAGTTCAGGACCCACCCGAGCACCCGAAACTGACCCGAAAGGGTTTGTTGGCCAACAAACCTGTTTTTAAGAAAGATTGTCGCACGACATATCAGTATGTCGCGCGACAATCACTGCTATGTCACGCGACAATCTCCTCTGTGTCGCGCGACAAACCCCTTTGACCCAGACCATCCACTCTCTGACATATCAGTCTGTCAGAGACATCACTTCAGCCGTTTGTCGCGTGACATTGGTCAACATGTCGCGCGAGACTTGCCCTTTCTGGAGAAATGTCGCGCGACATTCTTCTCCGAGCACTATAAATAGGCCAACACCCCCAAGGGTTCAAAGACAGCAACTTGGAATTGGAGAATTATTGGCTTATATCTTATTTTCTAGTCTTTCATCAAGTATTTTATGTTATAATCTTATTTCTGAGGAATTATCGAATCTATTCACGACACTCGAAGTGTCCCGTTTCTGGAATCAAATTCTCGAAAATATCTGAAGAAGGAAAAGATCATTATCGCCGGAGATCTCTCTGCCGCATTATATTTTCTTTCTTATTATTATTCTCGTCGGGAAGGTAAAGAAAGTCTCTTCTAGTATTTAAATTGTATATATGTGTACTTGTTTTACTCCTGTTATTCTGTCCACGTTTTATTTGAATAAACTTATTGCCAAGTTACAAAGTAGTCTACCATTTTTAAAACAAAAGATCCCGATAAAACCATTTCCAAAATCAGAAGTATAAGTGCATTATCATCCAGATAAAATCCTGTTTTCAAAACCCGGACTGATAAAACTTATCTAGGAATTAAAATCAATATATCCTGTCTTTTTAGACTGCGACGTGACTGATAAAACTCCCCTCAAAGAGTTCTAATTCCATATTAAATTAGTCCCGACACAAGATCCAAATTTTTACAAAAGTAATCACAAAACGAGAAAATCGGCATTATCTGGGGAAATAATACGGGACACTCTTTCAAAATAAAAGGTTTTTGTCATTTGTATTTACATCTTTCAATAATAAAAACATCGGATCTCGAAACACAAAGGTTTTTATCCCTTTCCCCGCTTTTTCCAGAAATTAGGGTTTTCTCACTTGGAAAGTAGTAGACTGTCAGTAAAAGCATCCAAGTTTTTCAACATATAATAAACGTATAAGACCACTAGAGACCGAAAGGGCGGAATGGATGCTTAACACCTTCCCAAACCGTAATATAGTTTCCGAACCCTATAGAATCCCGATTTCGTAGACAAACGTGTAAAGAAAGGCTTATCTGCAGCCTTTTCTCTTACACAACTATTTGTCCATTTTCTCGTAAAACGTACTGGCGAGTCTGAACGAACCCTATTACATCTAGAAATATAACATAGGGACACATGATATGAATTATCAACCAATATAAGCAAATGGAACGACGGAATCCTCTCCGACGCTTCAGACGCCCAAGAATGGGATCGAGACCCGGGGGTCGCATTTGCGGATTCTCACAAGTACGCTATTTTTATTAGTTATTTTATTTAGCCCTTTTTGCATATTTATTTTATATTAGTTTGGTTGCTTTTAGGATAGTAATGTTTCGCTATCTTTAAGTTTAGTTTTATATGCATGTTTTATTTAGTTATATTGCCTTTAGATAGTTTAGTTGTTGATTCTCATTCCATCCCCTCCCTATTTCATATTTTTTTTATTTTTCTTATCTACCTCCTGAAAGAGACTTTCCTAATTCAAAGAACTATCCTCCTCCTCATGGATTGACCTCGGACTTATCGAGTATTTATTACTTGACCGACCACCTGACTTAGGTATAATAACTTGCATTATTTTCGCAAAGTCAAGAGGCTATGCGGATTAGTGGCGCACTTTGCCGATACCATTCTATTTGTTTTTTCTTGTGCTTGTTGGTGAGTGTTTTTTCCTTAATTTCTCCATATTTATTTCTTGTGTGAATACTTGTGGTCAAATTAAATGAATTCAATCAGTTGCTTTCACTTTGTCTCAAATAAATAGTACTTTTTTTTAGACATTTAAATTGATAATCTCATTCTCTATTTTGAAATATTTTAAAGTGGTAATCTCATCTCCTTTTTAAAACATAATCAACGTATTAAATTTCATATTAAAAAATAAATTATTCTGAATAATTATGTTAAAATTAGTTCAAAAAATAAAATAAAACTATCAAGTTATAAATATTACTAATGTGAATCTTCAAAAAGTATTAAAATCAGACATAAATTTTTTGATGAAATTTAGTGAAGCTGGTCTACTTAATCATGGTGATTATCTTCACCAAGTTTCATCAAAAAAATTCATTTATTTACTCCCTCAAAATGATTGGTCCGTATTTAAGGATAAAAAAATGGTCCTCTTAAGATCCTTCCCCATATATATATATATATATATAAATATAAGGGATTATCTTACTTTAGCGAAAAAGGGGGTGGGGGGATTCCCATTTAAAGGGGTAAATTGATGAATTATTTTTTAGAATTTTGCAGAGATGATCTATATTATGAATAGATATCTCCACCAAATTTTATTAAAAAAATTAACCTAGAAATAGGTGAAAAGGTCATAAAAAAATTCACAGGTCAAAAATGCGTATATGTATATCTATTTTTCAATACAACTGCTTCTATATTGAGTTTTTTTATGAAATTTAGTATAGGTGGTCTACTTAGTATATAGATCATTTATACAAAATTTCAAAAAAAAATAATCTATTCACCCCTCCAAATAAATATTCTTTCTTTTTATTAAAGTGACGGAATCTCTTTTTATATCATCACTCATATATACATAGTTCGTTTCTGGTACGGACCGGATCCTTTTACGAGGTTTTCTCATCGTAAAAATGTTAGAGATGCTTTTTACAACAAAAAAATATTGTAAAAAAGTCCAGTCCGTACAGACCGATCAACACTTTAATATATATATATATATATATACTAGTTTCTGTACACGTGCGTTGCACGTGATTTTAGTTATTGACAAATGTCATTAAGTCCATTAATGAATACATATATACTAAGAATTGAATAATTAGCATGAAATGAAAATAATAACATATAAACAAAATATAGAATCAAGTGTAAAATTCTTCAATTAATACATATATACTAAGAATTGAATAATTAGTATGAAACAAAAATAATAACATATAAAACAAAGTATAGAATCAAGTGTAAAATTCATCCAGCAAAATAGAGTTTAATATACATACATTTATGGTGAGCTTTGGAATGAAATTCTAATTCACGCTAAAAAATTTCTAATTTTAATATGATCTATTAAATAACCTAATTCAACACAAACACTAAAGTCTACATTGTTTAATTATTTTAGCCAATAAAGTAGAGTCTGAATTTATTTGGAATAATAATACTAATTTAAAATATATAGAGTTAAACACTTTAATTTATACTATTTTATTTAATGTAAATCTAGTTTAAAATATTTTTTAATTATTTTAGTGAAATAAAATAGAGTTTGAATTTATTTAAAAAATTAATACTAATATTAAAATATATGTAGTTATACTATTTTATTAAACGTTTAAATTATTCGTATTTTTATATATTGTATCAATATAGATATATTTATATATATATCACTTTAAACCCATACGAAAAATTTGAATAAAAGCCAAAAGGTTGTGTTGTCCTTGCTAACGACATTGTGTTGTTATCCGATCCATATGTTGCTGCTGCATCAAAGCTCAACTGCACTTCGTACAGTGAGTGTCGACTAGTATTTAGCATCTAATAAAAAAATTTACTTAAATTTAATTTTATTATACATAAATTTTACAGAAAAATATTTTATTTTATTAAATTCAACCATCGTATGCTTCAATAGAATACATATATATATATATATATATATCTTACTTATTATATCTACTGCAAATATTGTTGTGACTAACACAGTTAATCATGCGAAATTTATGAGTCAAAGACTTGTTGCCTATAACATCCCCATTGACAAAAACCAAAAAACACCGATCGTACAAATTTGCTTATCAAGCTAAACATACAAACTAGAAAACTACTTGCCACCACTGCATAAGTCCAAACGCACTTTAATCCATGAAATTTAATTTGCATAACTCACATCCTTAAAATTTGAATCCGATTTCACTTTAGTCCAAAACTCCAGTAAATCATTAGACTTTTGCCACTGTTTCCATTCAAAAATCTAATGGTTTAGACTAAAGTGAAATCAGATTCAAACTTTAAGGATGAGAGTTATGCAAATTAAATTTCATGAATTGATGCAAATTAAATTAATAACTCATATAAATCCCCACACCCCATGAACCTCTCATGCATACCCCCATGCACACATCTCTCTCACACAAACACCTAGTCTCCAAAAGACAATCTCTCTCTCTCTCTCTCTCACACACACACACACACACATACTAAATAGACATGGCCGGCCCTCGCGTCCTCGTATTGACATTTTCGGGGCAGGGGCACATAAACCCATCCCTTAAATTCGCCAAGCGCGCCTCATCAAAATGGGCATCGAGGTCACCTTCTCCACCAGCCAATCAGCCATTAATCATATAGCAAAAATCAAAACCAACACAACAATCCCACAAGGCCTAACCCTCTCTCCCTTCTTCAACGGCCTACAGCCTGGTGTTGACATTGAACACTACATATCCGAGGTGAAAAACCCTGGACCACAACACACTTATGGCTGAACTTATAACCGTGGGTGCAACCGAAGGCCAACCGTTCGCCCCAATGGTCTACACTACCCTAATTTGTAACCATTTGATAAGTAAGGCGTGCCCTCCTGAATTGATAGTTAGCATGGATGGAGTGGCGAGGAATTTACCTTTCAAGGGGAAGTATATTGCGGGGCAAAAAAAAAATTTGCCATTAATGTTGTAGTGGCAAAACTGCATTTTATTTTTATTTTGCACTAAAGTTTTCACTAAATTTTCATTTGTCACAATGATATTTTTAGTGCAAAAAATATATAATGCTATTCTTTTATGACATAACTGTCTCATTATTAGTGACAAATTTGTTTTGCTCCTACACATTCTTTCGAAAAACATGTCATTTTGACTATAGATAAAGTAATATTCTAATATTTGTACTTGGGGGCGATACTTGATTTGTTTAAAAAAAAATGAGAGGGAAGAATTCTTATAATTCAAATTTTCATAATTAAATATTAGTATAGTAGTATAAATTTTCAAAGCTCCTTGGGGAGGGGGCTGTCGTCTCCCCCCCTAAATCCATCCTTGATTGATGCACTTTTCCCCTAAAAACTTTGTATCAACAATAATTTACAGACATAAATACACTTATTTACTGATTAACATTCTAATGTTATTGTTCCACTTAGACTTCTTTATATCTTCAAATATTGTCCAAATTAAGTTTAACACAACTAACTTTATATCCAACCTAAAAAACTATATGATGAATTAAAGCCAAATAAGAAACCCTAAACAGTGATATGATAAACTCACTACATACTAATTATCGCAAGAACCTTTTTAGACCTCTTGAACAAATTCCTTAAGATTCTTGTACGAAGATCCACCCTCCTTAGAAGCTTCTTGTGCCAAAACCTTCCATTTCATAGCGTTCCTCCTCAATTCATCCCCCTTTTCCCCATCACCCATGACCATTTCAACACACCTACTAATCTCACCACTCTCAACTATCCCATCTTCATTAGCCATCACCCTCACCCCGCTGCCCCACACATCCTCAATGAGCTTCGCATTCGTCCCTTGATCCGTCCATTGGGGAAATGCCACCACTGCCACCCCACATGTCAAGCTCTCCAACGTCGAGTTCCATCCACAATGAGTCACAAAACACCCCAACGAAGGGTGAGACAAAACCTCCAACTGCGAACACCACTGCACTATCATCCCTTGTTTCTTCAATTCCTCCATAAAACTAACTTTATCTTTCTTTTCACTCTCCTCTTTTTCGTCGCCCCCTCTTATGACCCACAAAAATGGCCTCCTAGTCTCCAAAAGTGCCCTCGCAATCTCCTCCAATTGCGCGTCCTTTAACACTAAAACACTTCCAAAGGATATATAAACCACAGAAGATTCACGTTTTGAGTTTAGAAATTCTATATAGTCACTAGATTTTTGATACAAGTCGCCTCCAAAAGAATTATCCGACGGATCATGACCATCCAAAAAGGTAGACGAAATCAACGGTCCGATTCCAGTCATTTTAAATTTAGCAAGAACTCTTAAAGCGTCTGGTTCTATTGCATCAAAAGTGTTTACAAGAACTTTTGGTTTTTCTTCTTCTTCTAATATCTCAAATTGTTCTTTTAAAAATTTGAGTGCATATGTGTGCGGATCCGAAGGTAATACATGTGAGGGGAGGTCACGTGCTTTGAGCAAGGGCAGTCCCGGTAATTCAAAAGACCAATTTGGATCATTCCCATTGGTGCTAATAATTTCGTCATAGCCATTGAAGTAATGGTAGTAGATATCAAGGACAGAAGCGGGCTGTACCCAAAGCAGCGCCGACGGCACGTGGAATTCATGCGCCACCGTGGCTGCCCAAGTGAGGAAGAGAGTGTAGACCACACAGCTGACCGGCCGGCCCTGCTCGGCGCTGGAGGTGATTATTTTCTCAACGGTGGGTGACCCACGGGTCTGCAACTCGGAAATCAGGTGGTCGGGGTTGTCAACACCTATCTTGAAGCCGTCATCATATCCATCAGAGAAGGCGGTGAAGGTGAGGCCGGGGTCGGCGGCAGTGGTGGAGATGCGGCGGTGGATGAAGAGGGTGGTGGTGAAGGTGACGTGGACGCCCATTTGGAGGAGGCGCTTGGCGAATTGGAGGGAGGGGTTGAGTTGGCCTTGGGAGGGAAATGTTACGAGGAGGATGTGGGGGTGAACCATACTGGTAGTTACGGCGGCGCGTGGGATGAACGTAAAAGGAAGATTGTGGGGGTGGGGGTGGGGGTGGGGGTGGATTTGGGTTATGAATTTGAGTGCCTATCTGCAAAAGGAAAGGGACATATTTATAGGATAAGGACGTTGGCTATAAGACAGCTATATACATATACTTTCTATGGTCGAATAATTTAGTATTTGGAGTATCTATGCGATAAAGGACGGTAAGTAGGGCAAATTTATTGTATAATTATTACGCAATAGTTAGAGTGAGTATTTTATAAGATAATATTTATATTTTTAATTTCTAGACTCTTTCTCAAAAAAAAAAAAAAATTATCTCTTACTTTTATTCTATCTATTTATACTCTTGTAAAATAAAATACAATATTAAGTTTTTATCGCTCTTTTTATCATACTACAATTCAACATTCAAGTAAGGTATTTTAGTTACCACACCACTAAGTTTTTCATTATGGATTGTGTTAACACATATTCAAAACTTGTATAAATGCATTGCCACATAAACGTATGTACCAATGTGTAAAAAATTAGTACCCCAATGCTTGTATAAACTAACTTGCCAACGCAACTTCCACCTTTACCTTTAAGTCAAGAGTTCAACTCATGGGGGTGGGAGGATGGTTTTCTTTATTTATGAGATTAAGGGAGAAATTTAGACCTCCCTTAATTTTATGTTCTTAGACCCTTATAATTCATGTCAAATTTTAGGGTGAGATTTTTTAGCTACATATTAAAGATAGTCATATTGCCAAATCATAATACTATTTTAAGAAGTTATAATGTCTGCTTCTAAAATTGTACATTAATTTAGGAATATAGATAATTTCTTCAGCAATAATGCTGCCCTATATCAAATATATCTCCTCTACAATCAAAATTAAAAAAACATTTCTAAGCTCGATAATCAAAATGGTTGGCCCACTATTTCTACTTATCAAAAGAAAACGTGAATATAAATTTGGATAATCTTTAGCTACATTTTTATAAAATTTTAAACTTGTTAATTTGTAGCCAATCTAAATAGTTCACCAGCAATTTTTTGAGAAGATAATCATTTTGCAGGAGGGACATTGGTAATTTTAAAAATTTACTAAATAATAATCAAAAATTATTTTATTTATCTAATTTTAATTATGTCATGGAGATGATCTCTCCAATGACAATATTTGAATAGTTGAGGTACTTCTAAATTAGACACTAATGCGTATACACGTTCATCATCGAAATAAAAAAAATATATTATTGATAAAGCATTGCATATCAATCCAAATATCATAATTTTAAACATATTCACATGTATTCTTGATAAAAATATATAGTAATACTTGGAATAAAATAAATTCATTAATTTGACTCGATCAATGTCCTAAATACCCATTATTTAATGTAGAGAACCTCATGTCTATTCTTAGAGATACTAGTATATATATATAAACATCAATTTCAATTTACCTCTTTTTTTTATAATAAATTTTCAATTGCATGTTAACATGTCAAGCTTGTTTTGAATTTTATAATCGGTACATGTTAAAAATATTTTTTTATTAAATCTTGGGAAACTATACTTTATTTGATAACATATATAAAATGGTATTTGATGAACGGCAATTACATGTTTTAGTAGGTTTAAGGTCATGGGTTTGATTTTATATTTAAGCACGATTTTTTTAATGTAACTTTTAATGCGTGAAAGATAATTTTAATTTGTAATTTCACGGATTTACCAAAATCCATTCTTACACTTTATATAGAGTATATATAGATGATGTGCTTTGAATTTTTGTCCCACAAAATACAATTCTTCAGGGAAAAATATTCTTGGGTTTATCAAATTCAGTGTATTTTGGTAAATATATATTTTAAATATAACACAAAATTAATATAAAACAAACCCGAATAGAAGAACATTCCTCGTAACTATATTTTAAAATAAAAAAAAATTAATATAACACAAGTTCGAGTAGATATAACTAGCTTATATATTTTGGCAACACTTAATTGCTTGAAAACTCACTATAGTGAAAATTATTATCAACTAAAATTGGCTTCTTCTTTTTTTACAATTGAAATTTCTTACAAATGAAATGTATGTTTTGCCTATTTGGTATTTAAAAAAAATAAAAAAAATAAAAAGAAGAAGAAAAAGGCGATGATGATGCAAATCAACTACAATATTTTTTGCAATATAAAAATAAATCATAATATTCTTATATATAATGCCAACTAAATAAATTACCTCAGTTTTCCCTTGTGAACCAAAATCATCTCTTAACGTTTACAAGTAATCAGAGATAACCTTAATTATTGGATGGTTTTATTGTCAAAGTAATTATTGATA
This sequence comes from Lonicera japonica, assembly GCA_021464415.1. NCBI lineage: Eukaryota > Viridiplantae > Streptophyta > Magnoliopsida > Dipsacales > Caprifoliaceae > Lonicera > Lonicera japonica. Next base: position 26,258,074 of record CM038468.1, read on the forward strand.
TTGTTAATGTAATGTATAACATTAAAAGCATACAACAAAACTTCTCACAAGAGTACTATACTCTAAAAAATGTATAATTGCTTTGGCAATATTAGTACCTTGATTATTACACACCAACAACTCGTCTCGTTTCATCTTATTGCATTGAATAGCTGTAATAATTACACAAAACTTAAAGCATCTCCAATCAACAGGTTAACACACCTTTCAGTGTTAGATGCTTAGCTAATGTTATAGAAGGTTACTCCAAAGCAATGTTCTAAAAGGCGCTAGGCAGATTTAGGGCAGCAACCTTGCGCCTAGTTGGGGCATAGGCAATTAGGTGTTTTTAATTTATTATATTTTTAATTTTTGTATGTATCTAAAATTATATATACAAAATAAAACACGAAAAATTCATCAAATCAACACATTCTGTGAAATTAACTTTTGAGTGTATAAAACTCCCATATCAATGGAGCTAGATTCATTGAATATTTATAGTACATCTCATGTAACTTGTATAATCCTAATAGAAGTCTTATATCTCATTTGGTTACAATTTGATAATGAAACAAAACGCTAAGATATATCTATACAATATTTATCCAAATGTAAATTATATCATTTATCCAAATATAAACTAAATTTGCAATATCCTATTGATATTATCTAATACTCCCCCTCATGTTGGGTTTTATATGTCAATAACGCCCAACTTATGAATGAGACGATGAAAAAGATCTTTGCTTTGTGGCTCGGTAAATAAATCTGCAATCTGCGAGCCATTGGAAACATAACAAGGGGAAATGAGCTTAGATTGAATTTTCTCTCGGATGAAGTGACAATCAATTTCAATATGCTTAGTGCGCTCATGGAAAACAAGATTATTTGCTACGTGAAGAGAAGAGTGATTATCACAATGAAGAAGGATAGGATGTGAACTTGGAACACGAAAATCATGAAGTATCGACATGAGCCACTGTAATTCACATGTAAGAGATCCCATGGCCCGATATTCTGCTTTTGCTAAAGACCAAGAGATAGTATATTATTTTTTAGATTTCCATGAAATGGGAGAAGTACCAAGAAAAATGCAATATCTTGTTGTAGAACGGCAAGTATCAGGGTAGCCACCCCAATCTGAATCACATTAGCCACTTAGAGAAAGATTTCTATAAGATGAAAGAATAATTCCTTTACCGGCTAAGCCATTAATATATCACAACACACAGTGAGCAGTATCCAAGTGTGAAGATCATGGAGATTGCATAAATTGATTTAACATATTAAAAGAGTATGTGACGTCGAGTCGTGTAATAGTAAGATAAAGAAGACGCCCAATAAGCCGTCGATAGAGAGATGGGTCAAGAAGCAAAGTACCATCATTAGAGGATAATTTTAAACGTTGCTCCATTGAAAATTTAGAAACATGACCACCAAGCATACCGAAATCCTTTAAAATATCAAAGGCATATTTTTACCAGGAAAGAAAAATTCCACGACAAGAATGTGCAACTTCGATGCCAAGAAAATATTGGAGCCTGCCAAGATCTTTAATTGAAAAAATCTGCACAATGAACATTTGAGATTTTGGATAGCGGATTTGTCAGTGCTAGTTGCAATTATATTATCCACGTGTACAACGACAAATAAAGATGAATCTCCTTGAACTTTTGAAAACAAAGAGTAATCTAATTTAGACTGTGTAAAACCTACTTGAAGGAGAGTAGAAGAAAAAATCTCAAACCATTGACGAGGTGATTGTTTTAGCCCATAAAGAGACTTGTGAAGCTTGCAAACACGTTGCTCCCCCATGTGAGCAAGACTCGGAGGAAGCACCATATACACTTCTTCATTAAGATCCCCGACTAAAAAAACATTGTTAACATCAAGTTGGTCAGAGGGCAGTGTCGTACGGCAGCAATAGATAGCAAGATACAAACAATTACTAATTTTACAATATGACCAAAAGTATTGTGGTAATTAATGCCTTTAATTTGTGTAAACCCTTTGGCCACCAAACGTGCCTTATAGCACTCAATAGATCCGCCAGCTCGATATTTAATTTTCTAAACCCATTTGCAGCCTTTGGGTTTTTTATCTGGTGGCAAGGTGGTGATGCTCCAAGTGCGATTTTGATCAAGCGCCTGAATTTCTTTAGACATAGCTTCACGCCAAAGTGGAGATTTAACAGCTTGAGAGAAAGAAGTTGGTTCTTGTGTAGAATCTATAGCTGTTAAAAAAGTTTTATGTGATAAAGAAAAATTTGCGTAAGAAACATATTGATTGAGGAGATAAGGAGTATCTAAAGAATTAGATTATGCTGGCAAGGAATCATTTGAGACATGAGAACAATAATAATCGGACATCCACGCAGGTGGCTTACAATTACGTAAAGGACGTGAAAATTGACTTTCTAATTGACGTTGAGAAGAGGAAATTGCCTGAGATATATCTGAATGAGAAGAAACATCGAGGGAAGAAGATGGATGTGATGATAATAAATTACATCACGTGAAGTTATAATTTTTCATGAAGCAAGACCATAAACACGATATCCTTTTTTAGCATAAAGATAACCAACAAATGTACCCGGTTTAGCACGGTGATCGAACTTACTTTTACCATGGATATTACTCACAAAACATAGACAACCAAAGATCCTCATGTTAGAATAAATGGGCTTGGAATTGAAAAGCAATTCATGTGGTGATTTACCCAACAACATAAGTGTAGGAATTTTGTTGATGAGATACGCAGCGGTTAAAATACATTCACCCCAAAATTGCAAAGGCAAATTGGCTTGAAAGCGTAAGGCACGAGCTACATCTAATAAATGTCATTGCTTATGCTCAACTACCCCATTTTGTTGAGGGGTATTAGCGTAGCTTCGTTGATGGAAAACATTATGAGAATAAAAAAAATGAAGTCCATGAGATAAAAATTATGTCACAGTATCTGAACGTACAACCTGAATTTGAGAAAGAAATTAATCACCCCCACCTGAATATATTGAATGGATTTTGGAATGAAATTGATTACGAACAAGAGAAAATAAAGTTTTTAAGATTGATTGTGTCCCAAATTTTGTATGCATTAAATAAATCCACGTGCATCTACTAAAATCATGGATAATAGTCAAAAAAATAATGATGGCCTAAATCTACTTTGATTTGCTTGTGGACAAATCTCACAAGATTTATTGCTAGAATAAGTAACAAACGAAAAATCTTTTACTAAAGATTGTAGTCACTTATTAGAAAGATGGCCTAATCGCGAGTGGCATAAGTTTATTGGGAATGTAACTTCTACAAAAAAATGCATAGAGAGATTCCAAATAATAAAATCCTTCATGATGCCTGCCCAGTCCAATCATCTTCTTCGATTGTAGGTCTTGAAAAATACATGAATCATGAGAGAAGATAACTGAATATTGACGAGAATTGAACAGTTAACTCACAGATAACAAATTGAATTTGAAAGAAGGTACGCAATAAACATTATCAATAGTGAAATTTTAATAAAATTATAAGAATGTAATTGTTTTTTTGTTCCCTTTTGTATTTTAGAAAAACTTTAAGAAATGAATAAAAGATAAATGTTATATTTTAGAAAAACATTATTTTTCTTCTTCTAATGTAATATATATATGACCAAAAAAATAAGCATTTATTAATTTAATTTTTTTTATAGAAAACGATAATTTCACAACACAACTTATTCTATACAATATATACAACTCTCTTTTTTCATACGAACTACGAATACACAATTATGATTATATTGATGACCGGGGATCAAACTCAGGACTTTCTTATCATGAGATACTAAACATTATTGCATAAGGATGGAAGATGATGATGGAGAAATAAGAGATGCATATGAAAGATAGAGTGATGGGGGAAATCAGGAAGATGATAAGAGTAGCTTTCCCCAACTCATTAATTACTGGACTCCATTACCAATACAAAACCCAAACAAGACCATTAGAAAAAGAGGAACTCTACAAAAGGAAGCAAATATTCTGATTAACAGCTATGGAAAGGATGCAACAGATGAAGAGAAGGGATATGTCAAATTTTTTGGGGTTGTTTTTAGAGGCAAATTGACACAAGTACCCCAATTATATAAAGCATTTACAAGTTTTTTAACAGGTTTAGTAAAACCGAATACAATTTATTAATAATTTGTTTTAAACGAGTGAATTCATTAGTAACCCGAATTCGTTAAGCGTTTTACGTGTTAATTTATAATTTCATGTTAGACTACCATGTATTTGTGATTTGAATATCACATATATCTATATGTTCACCGTATATCAAGAGAAATCTCATTAACTATAAGTGGGTCATTAATCTCCCTCTTCCATTGTATCTAGTCGAACCCTTCTCCATGCTCTCCCAAATTAAGCATTTTAATTTGAAGCTAATTCTGAAAAAAGTCTCTTACAAAAGTTAGTTTGAACTTTCAACCCAATTCATATTTATGGCTCATTTGGTTCAATATTTAAACCATTCCGAGAATGCTAAATTCCATTCCGAAATGATTCCCGCGTTTGGTTCAAGTTTGAAGTCCGGAATCAATGATTCCAGGAACAAACCTTTCCCCCCAAGTTCTCCTATTTAAATCATAAGGAATAAACCATTACCAATGGGCATCTTTTTTAATTTTTCATGTTAGAACTAAAATAACTCTCTTCCTTATGAATAAATAATTCTTTTTCCATCTGTGTATGAAAATATTGTTTGGAACTTTTTTTTTAGTTACGCTGTTGCACGAAAATGAAAAAAAAAATATTTGGAACTTTTTTCTTTTCTTTTTTCCTGTTGGAAATTTTTTTTTAGTTACAAAAAATTTAATTTTTGTAGGATAGTTATTAGCTAGGCATGTGTAATTTTTGTAATTTATTACATTAATTGTCTCTGTTGAAAAATTAGTAGGAGATGTCTTCTCATCTTATAAAAAGAATAATATTTTTGTAATTGATACTTTATTCTATTCCTATTCCCGATTAAACCAAACATCGGCATGGTATCCTAGATGTCAGGAAAAAAAATTATTCAGGAATCAAGTATGCCCATTTCATACAAATTCCATTCCCAAAACTCGAACCAAACGAGCCCTTAAAGTAAATACACAACACAAATTAAAACTCAAATCACACACTAAAGGTTTTAAAAAATTCAAATTACAATATACAGCTTCAGATGGTGTAGTGTAACTTACGTATGGGCATTTTAGTCATTTATACATTTCTGTTAACAGCGTGCTTTGCCGATGCCATCAAATTTGCTTTTGCTTGTTGGTGAATGTTTTTTTTCTTAATTTCTCCGTATTTATTTCTTGTCTGATTACTAGTAGTGCATGATTTTAATTGCTGTAACATAGTTGTTTAATTTCTAGATCCTTGGCTTGCGTGAATTAGTTTAAAGCTGGTTTAGCACAACAATTATTCTTCCACCAAACAACTCAAACCCAAACTACGAGTCTTTTTACATTTCTTTTTTTCTTTTTCTTTTTTTTTAGGCTGGGGAGGGGAGGGAGGGGAGGGGGTGTATACGAGTAGAAATTGTTAACCCTCCTTTAAAGACGGCCATAGTGACTCTTACATTTAATTGGTGGATGTAATAAAATAATTTGGTGAGCTCCACATTTTTATTACATCCACCAATCAAATGCAAGCGTCATCATGACCCTCTTTAGAGGATGGTTAACAAATTCCTACTCGGGTGATGTAACTGCGGTCAAACTAAATGAATTCTATCAGTAGCTTTCACTTCGTCTCAAATAAATAGTCCTTTTTTTTACACATTTAAATTGATAGTCTCATTTTTTATTTTAAAATATTTTAAAGTGGTAATCTCACCTTTTTAAAACAGAATCAACATATCAAATTTTATATTGACAAGTAAATTATTTCTAAATCATTAATTAGGTTTAAATTAGTATTTCTTTAAAAATTTCAAAAAATAAAATAAAACTATCAAGTTAAAAATATTACTAATATATATCTTCAGGAAGTATTAAAATCAAACATAATTTTTTTTAATTTGGAACAAGCAGTGTGCTACTATTTCTCCCTTCCCCACTAATGGCCAAATGAACCAAACTTGTAAACGGATTAGACAAGACAAAATATATAATTAATATATATATATATATATATATATATGTATATATATACTTTAAACAGAGAAACAAAAATGAAAAAAAAAAAAAGTTGATAAAACCAAAGGTTGTGTTGTCATTGCTGACGACATTGTGTTATTATTTTTTACTTTTTTGTATTATTATCCATATTGAAAGGGACAAAAGCACTTGAACATGGTATAAACTGGTAAAATAAGTAAAGAGTTTTAAGTATGTATTAATACAATTCAAAAAGATAAAAATATTAACCCGGAAAGAGAAATACACAACTAATTTGGCGGCTGCATATTTTTTCACCCTTGAATGTTTATCACCCATTCGTCCCTCTCTAAAGTCAATATGTTTAGCGTATGATAAGAAATTTAATTAAATTATCATATACATATTTTACGAAAAAGTGTTTTATTTAACCAACTTTTACCATTGCTTGCTTCAATAAAATATATATATCCTACTTATCTTTCTTATTACGGATGCTCAAACACAGTTAATTATATGAAATTTACAAGTCAAAGACTTGTTGCCTATACAATCCCCATAGACAACAAACCAAAAAACACAAATCATACAAATTTGTTTATCTAGCTGAACATACAAACTAGAAAACTACTTGCCGGCCACCACTGCGTAAGTCCAAACGTCATATACATATATATATCCCTACACCCCCATGCACCTCTCATGCATACACCCGTCCACACATCTATCTCACACAAACACCTCGTCTCTCCAAAAGACAAAATCTCTCTCTCTCTCTCATACTAAATAGACATGGCCGGCCCTCGCGTCCTTCTAGTGACATTTCCGGGGCAGGGGCACATAAACCCATCCCTCCAATTCGCTAAGCGCCTCATAGAAATGGGTGTCGAGGTCACCTTCTGCACCAGCCAATCGGCTATTGATCGTATAGCAAAAACCGAAACCGAAACTACAATCCCACAAGGCCTAACCCTCTCTCCCTTCTTCGACAGCTACGAAAACGGCCTACAGCCTGGTGTTGACATTGAACACTACATATCCGAGGTCAAAAACCATGGTTCACAACACATAGCCAAACTTATTACCACCAGTGCAAACGAAGGCAAACCTTTCGCCCAAGTGGTCTACACCACCCTAATTCCTTGGGCAGGTCGAGTGGCTCATCATCTATGTATGCCATGTACCCTTCTTTGGATCCAACCAGCCACCATTTTCGACATATTTTACTATTACTTCAATGGTTATGGTGATGTTATTAGTAAAAGTGATAATGACCCCTCGTCTTCGATTCAATTACCAGGATTGCCACCCCTCACTAGCCATGACCTTCCATCTTTTCTTCTTTCCTCAGACACATACAACTTTGCTCTCCCATCTTTCAAAGAACAATTTGCTATCATTGAGGAAGAAACTAACCCTAATATACTCGTAAACACTTTCGACATGTTAGAGTTCGAATTCCTAAGAAATATAGAGAAGCTCAAAATGAAGGCAATCGGACCGTTGATGCCTCTGGCTTTCTTGGATGGAAAAGACCCTTCCAACAAATCATTCGGTGGAGATCTCTTCCAAAAATCTATAAACTACATTGAATGGTTGGATTCAAAAACCGAATCATCGGTAGTTTACATATCATTCGGAAGCATCTTAGTATTATCGAGTAAGCAAATTGAAGAGATCGGGCAGGCGTTGCTTCAGAGCTGCCAACCATTCTTGTGGGTGATAAGAGAAGATAGGAACGAGGCGAAAAAACAAGAAGACGAGATGAATTTTAGTGACGAGTTGAAAGAAGTAGGGATGATAGTGCCATGGTGCTCACAAGTGGAGGTTCTATCGCATAAATCAGTCGGGTGTTTCGTGACGCATTGTGGATGGAACTCGACACTGGAGAGCGTGACATTTGGGATACCAATGGTGGCGTTCCCTCAGTGGATTGATCAAACGACAAACGCGAAGCTTATTGAGGATGTGTGGAAGACAGGGGTGAGAGTGAAGCCAAATGAAGAAGGGATAGTGGAGAGGAGTGAGATGAAGGAATGCATAGAAATAGTGATGGGAGATGGAGAGAGAGGAGATGAAGTGAGAAAGAATGCTAAGAAATGGAAGGATTTGGCAAAGGAAGCTGTGGAAGAAGGTGGATCTTCACGTTTGAATCTAAATGCTTTTGTAGATGAGATTTGAGATGGTTCGTTGTTTGTAGTTTGTTCTTGTGGAGTACAATGAATTATTGAATTGTACTATACATCAATTATTGGCCATTGGGTTATGTGAGACTTTAGTGTATTGTATTGTTTTGTGTAAAATTCACATCGATCACATGGGAAGGATTATTGTTTATTTTTTTGATAAAGACATGTTATAGGAGTGTCTTTTACTTTTCTTGTTTCTTCTATTTCTGGTAAGAATATGCAATAGGATAATTATTTTGTTTGTTTCTTACTACTTGAGTAATAAATAGATTAGGATAGTATTTGGCTGTTCGTTAATCCGAAAACTGCGTGCACGATTTTAATCGTGCAACTAAATCATAGAAAATTTTAGTACAACTTGCGTTAACTCAATGGCAGTGAATTTATCATCAACAAATACAACAGATTATTAAAGAAATTAACTTACTTGAATCCGGAGATTAGTCTAAATGTTGTCAATGGAAATAGTAAAAACCAAATCAGCGCAATACAGAGAACACGACGAGTACAAATAATTTGCCGCAATGATGAATAGTGTCATAAGCACGGTCATTTACAACATGGGTTGTGTGTAGACAGGTGATTCTCTGTAAACATATACGTATATGGGCAAAATTTGCAACCCGGATACCATGCACAAACATAAATATTAATTATGTATAAATGCAATTACTAATGTAGGAAGCATGCTTATACCTAATGTAGATGTTTCATTCCTGGATCTATTTTTAAACTCAAGCTCCTTACTCATCATTGTTGCTCTATTTTTAGTTTATTCTAATACATAACCTTTTATTGTTTACTTAAGCATTTTTCAAAAGCATTCTTAATTCCGCATTATTTTTCAAATGAGACTATCTCTTTGAAAACATCATTTTTTATAAACCGGTTTTCAAAATAAATTCATTATAAAATCATACGAATGATTTTTGAGTCAAAAATAAAATTAGGCATCTTAGAAACATGTCAAGAACATTTTCCAAGTATTAAAATGGATTTTAGATCAAAATTAAAGAAGTCAAAATTTTTGGGAACAGATGGGCTCTGCCTCTGAATATAGCCGTTGGATTTCTGATTTTTGCTCCATTTTTTAGGCAACTACCTCACCTAACTTCTAAAACAGCCATATACTTTTTTGGATTATATATTGGACATCTAGGACACATTTAAACTCTCTTGAATCTTTATATACATGTTCTAGCATCTATATTCAAAAGATTCAAGTTCTTTGTTTGATCAATCCATTTCATCTTGAGCTATAAACTTTGGTCAAATTTGATAACTCTAAGCTTCATCTTACATCTTTATAAACACTTGAGAGTTATTGAACATTAGTGTGTATCACCAAACAAATCAAATCCATTCTTTTGTGAAAGGATTTCTCATTGTTAAGAAAGAGTGTATCTTGTGTGAGTGTAGTGATAAGGATTACACTTGGAAAAAGGTTTGATTTTCATCCATAAGAAAATCAATTAGTGGAACTTCTCGGGTGAACTAGTCGAACGCGGACGTATGGTCTAAACAACCCAACCGCGTGAATAAAACGACTTTGTGTTGAACGGTTTCATATTTTTAAACTCAAGCTCCTTACTCATCATTGTTGCTCTATTTTTAGTTTATTCTAATACATAGCCTTTTATTGTTTACTTAAACATTTTTCAAAAGCATTCTTAATTCCGCATTATTTTCTAAAAACCCTATTCACCCCCTTTAGGGTTATTATCCGACCCACTAAAATCATGCACCACAAGTAATCACACAAGAAATAAATATGGAGAAATTACGGAGAAAAAACACTTACCAAGCACAAGCAAATAGGGTGGTATCGGCAAAACATGCATTATTCTACCGAGTTATTGCTTCTATTATAGATTGGATCAAAGAGTACATGTAAATTAAAGCGAACAAGTCTCTCCCTTAAGCTCTCTTAGAATTCTCTCTAAACCTCGACATATTATTTTAGCTCGATGGAAACAAAATCCTTTTCCTCAATCAAGATCCTTTGAACTTTCAAACAAATAGAAATAGAGAATGAATTAACTAGAATCATTATTAGAATTAACCTCTTCTAGAGGAGTTATCTAAAAAGCGAGTTTGAATGTATTTAGTTCAAACAAAAAGCTAAGGTGTTGTTTTGTTGGGTATTTAAGAAAAAAAAATGTGTTTGGTTCACCCATTTTAAAAACTTCATTTGAGTAAAATGAATCTTTTTTGTTAATTTTTTTCTTTTGTATTTCAGAAAAACTTTAAAAAATGAATAATAAACAAAGATTATATCTTTTCTAGAATTTTAAAAATAGTGTACTATACACAAATAAAATTGGAAAATAATCTTTTTTTTCTTTTTTTTAATGTAAATCAGACTTTGACAAAACCAAATATCGGATCACGAAATACAAGGTTTTTATTTCTTTTCTTGTTTTTCCCAAAATTATGTTTTCATGTGACGTTATGATTCATAATAAATTAGTTAGCTGTTACCTACGCATAATTTTTATCATATCCCTTGTAAAAGAAATAATTCTAGAACAACCAATCAATTTAATTGAGTATCTCATTACTAAAGTTAATTTATTGTATTGTTACAATTAGTTCATTATACTAATTATTTTAATTAGTCACAACTACAATTCCTTCGTTAAACGATCAAAACCAAAAAAGTATGTATTGTTTCAATTAGTTCATTATACTAATTATTTCAATTAGTTCACAACTACAATTCAATTCCTTCAGTAAATGATCAATAGTTGAATAACAAAAAAGTACGACAAACAATTTACAAGCCAACCACAATGATTAATGTTACAATTGCTATTTTCTATGCGAAGATCATGATCTATTACGGTAATGATTGTATATGTTACATTTATTATTGTGTATGTTATAGTAATTCACTAGCTATTTATCCGGGCGATGCACGGGCGATTTGATACCGTGATGCAATAATAATGTTATAGTAATTCACCACCACCACCACCACTAATAATAATAATAATAATAATAATAATAATAATAATAATAATAATAATAATATGAAGAAGAAGAAGAAGAAGAAGAAGAAGAAGAAGAAGAAGAAGAAATTATTATCATATTTTAAATTGTAGCATGGAATATTAAAATATTACTATAATTAAAATATCACAATTCTTAGTATGTTATAAAAATGCTCAGCTCCTCTCTTCGAAAAAATATTGGCTATAACAGTTACATTTGATGACATGGTATAACGATCCAATTATATTGCTTAAGTTTTCCAGATATAATCTATATTAAATTAGACAGTAAAATGATGTGTTTTAGACGTCTCCTGTTAATTACAATAGTGGGATAAATTAAACTTAAAACACAATAGATGTAGGTTTACATTAAATATACATATATATATATATATATATCACTTTATGAAATTAAAAGAGAACATCTACCTCTCCATCTTTAGAGATTAAGAGGTTCCAAAAATTTAAATATAAACTCTGGATAAGTTAGGAAAGGTTTCCCACATAGATACATATGGTTAGAAGTCAAATGTACAATTTATATACAAAAAAAATACACGTCATCAAATATGAAATGAAGCAATTCAATTTCTCAACTTATAAATAATCAAGTAAAAGAATTTATGTATAATGATTAATGACACAAATGATACTTCGGATAGAATTCATACGACAAAATTGATCGAGATTAAAATTATTATTATTATTATTAGTTTAAATAAATCAATAGCAAGAAAGTGTAGGAGAGTATAATTAAAACCAAAGAAAAGAATGAGTGACATTATATAATCAAAATGAAAATAGAATAAAATCGTAAAAAGGAAAAAATCAATGAAACACTTATTGAAACAAAATCAACATAATGAAATTAAAAGAGTGGAGGAAAAAATAATATAAAGATGAGGATGGTCTCCTCCAAATTGGTAGCTGCTATATAGCATTTGAATTTCCTAAATTTTTTGTTAAAATTTGAAGAGGGAGTTGAAAAGCTGAGGAAAGATAATATACATGATGAATAAATAAATGTCTATGAAAAATGCCATTAGGCCACTTATAAACAAAAGTAAGTGGAGAATACAAAAGACATGCGATACAAAGAGATGTGAAAGAAGAATAATAAATGATGGAGTAAATGTGTGAAAAGAATAGTGTTATGTGAAGGGAGAAAGAAAGAGATAATTTAGCAATGAAAATTAAATAAACACTAATGAATAGCCACATGACAACATCTAATAGAGCATTATTTATCATTCATTTGTTGAGATTTCTACAATTTAATTAATTCAAACAACTATAAACAAATATATTTAGAACGTTATTGAATATTGACATGCATAATTTAGGAATACAATAATCAAATATATCTATTTATAGATAAATTTCATACCTGTTATTAGAATCAATTTACTCTCATTCTCATTTTCATATATTTCCATTTCTTTTCTAAAACTATCAGTTAAACAAAAATTAATGTCAGGTTAGCTCTTTATGTAGCTTCTTATATAATTAAAATCCTTTAGACCTTAATTTTCAGTTATATGTGTACTTGATTTTTAGTTATATATGCACTTAAAAATACTTTACTGTTTAGCCAATATCAAAAAATAGTTACGGGTAGATCCAAAACACTTAAAAGTTAAAATGACGTGTTTTCAATAATGCGTTTTATAGAAACTGAATAAAAAAAAATTAAAGGGAGTAATGAATGCAATATGCATTTAATAACATACACGTGTCAAAATTATAGTAAAGGAGAGCATTTTACTATATATCTAATATGATACGATGATTGTAAATGTTACATAACCTACTTCTAATCAATTAAAAGCTTTGAACTAATGTCCAACAAATAATTTTACTAGGACCAAATGTAAATACCTTGTATAAGAGGACCTATTTTTCAAAATTTCTATTTAAAAATCTCAAATGAAGATTATAGCTTGTTAGAACATCTCAATTTTTTATAGTGGTTTGTGTTGAAGTTATTTTTGTTCTGTAAAGGAGAAAAATCAAGTAAAGAGATTCTAGGTTTGAATTGATTGGGAATTTAATAAACAAACATTAAAAAAAATAGTTCTAAACATGATTTAAACTTGTGAGTTTACTTTAAATGTATACCACTTAATTAAACATGATCATACTACTTTAAAATATTTTACAAATAATTTAATTGTTAAGAATTATTTGATTGCACGTGTTGTTGTGGATGTTTTATTTACTCGCAAGTGCACGAATTGGTATTAGTATAGATTAGGAAAGTGACAGATAGAACGTACGCTAACTCGCTAATTTTAATTAATTCTTAATCTAGCTTAAAAATTGGAAGGATTAATTTATCAAATAAAAATACGAATAAAATATTCAATTAATAAAATATTAGGGTAGCGAAGTCATAGATTTAATATCATATTCCTAATATTTATCCCCAATAAACTCTACTATTTATCTCCCACTAATTTGGTCGAGTGTTAATTCTTCCACAATCAAATGCGTGTAAAATGTCAAAATACTAACTATACTCGTCAAAACACAATTTATATCAACTTTTAACAAATCATAAATTACATCTAAGAAATTATAATGAGAATTTAGTCTTATTTTTTATCAATTAAATAGGAAGAATTATTATAATGAGAATTTAGTCGATTAAAATAGGAACAATTATTTATAATGTTAAAGTATTAAATTAGTATAGTCAATTGACATAAATATATGCAATAAAATTAATCAAATATACTCATCTTTAATCTTAAAATAACCTAACTCAATACGCTTGTAATAAATTAAATACTGACTTAAATACATGCAAATAAATTTTTAAAAAAATCTAAATTAATTATAATCGTCTACAAAACATCCAAATATTAATCTAACAATAAAAGAGCAAGATGAAGAGAAGATCGGCAGAAGAAAAACAAAATAAAAATGAATAGTGCTGCGACTCTCCTCTCTCGATAGGCGTGCAAGGAAGAAGAGAGAATAAAAGGTCGGCGCTTTGATGGCTGCTGCGGCTGCTGGCTTTATACTTGAGATGGCATGAAGGCTTTAATAAATGGGCTTGACTTATGGGCTTGAGCTAAGCTACGCACCTTCTTGATAATTAATTTCACTTATTTCTCTTTTTAAGCCCAGAAAGTGGCTACTTTATTTCTTACATCAAATTTCTTGTTGCCATAACTTTTCCATTTTAATTTTGAATTACTTTGTTCAAAAGTCAACTTTCTCTATTTAATTTTAAACACCTAAAAAACACTAAAAACGCAAAAAATATAAAATTATATGTTCTCCAAAGTATATATTAGTGGGTTACAAAGTGCCAATTTCTTGGCATATCACGTGTCAAGTGTCACTTTTTTTCTTATTTTTTATTATAATATTGTGGTTCCAATTCTTGACCCACTCCCTTCCTTTATAAAATGTCCTTGGGTAGCGCTTATTATTATACTACAAAATCATTGGCCACATGTTCTAGTATCTATATAAATGTCGTCGTCCAAATCCAATTTATCAAAAAAATAAATTAAATACATTGATGCAAGATTCGAATTCAAGACCTCCCCACTTGCTTGTTTTGATGGTAAATCGGTGTGGGCCTTGTTTGGTAAACCAACAAATGTGATCTGAGCAGCAGAATTCGATCAAAATGGAGCCCGAGATCAATGTGAAGGACGGGCTGATCACTATTTACTACAAATACATGCCTTAGGTTTTACTTTTAGAGGAGAGCAAAGCACAAGTCTTTTAGAAAGAAATCAATCAAAAAATTCTTCGAATGATACAATAAATCAAAAAAATAAAAAAGAAATGGAAGAAGAAAAGTGTCATATTGAAAACGAAAGCGAGCACAAATAACGAATGAAAAAGGCGTTCCAAAGCCTCGCTAGTCAAAATGTTGCCTTTCGAATATTTTGATCTTGGATTAGTGATTAGTTTCAATATTCTTCTTCTTCTTATTTTTTAATAGGAAGAGAGAATATAATAGAGGATAGGGTCATGACATTCAAAAAAAGGTTCATTCTCTTAATTGAATTTCATTTAAACTCAAGCTCAATTGGGTGAAATTTTTGAGTTAGATCGTGTTACCTTGAAATCTGATGGTGTTTTTCATAGCAATCAGAGAGGTTGGTTTACTTTTGCATTAATCGGAGTTCGGACCACAAAGTTACAGCCAAAATACGAAAAGTGCCCCGGAGGAGCGGATTCTAGCGCGAATGAATAAAATAATTGAAGGTGCAAGAAATTATTGAAACTAGGCCTAACGCAGATGGTTTGTGTAAGAAGTTACTTCCTTGTGGTCTTAGGTTCAAGTCTTTTGCCCTGCAATTTATTTTTGATCAAGTTTTAAGCCCTAAATTGGGTCAAGCTCATGACCCATTGGCACACCTAATTATCATCAATCATCATCACACAGCCACAATAACACCACAGCCGTGCCCCCCTTCTTTGTCTCTCTCTTCATTCTTTTCCTCTCTCTCCATTATTTACTTCTACTAGTTTATTTGGTGTTTATTTGGGAGTTAGAGACGAAGTATTCAAGTACAATTTTAAAGATTAATTTTTAGATTTAATTATTAGTCTACGTGCGTACTTCAATTCCAGGTTTTAATTTTAATTAATGCTTTGTTAATTATTAGTATAAATTTTGCATGCTTATGATTTTATTTATATTTTAATTTATGAATTTAAATAGGCTGTTTTGTTTATGTAATTTATTATCCATGAATTTAATAGATATGTTTGGCTAGTTCGTTAATTAGGGGTCTGTAAGGAACGAGTATGTCGACACGGTAGTTTTTCATACCCGACTTCAATTTTAATTAATTTTTTATTGGTTAATAGGTCATTATAAATCTGATTTTTATTAAATTATTATCCTAATATGTTAATCACATATTTTTATAATAAATTTAATAAAATCTTTTCAACAAAAGAATCAAACTAGTTTGAATTATTGTTTTTCGCTAAACCTTACTCGGTGGAGTTAGAGAGCGGTCTATACTCTCTAAATTAATTGGTTATGTATTCTTTATAATTTCAAACTAGAGCGGCTATTTCGGTATTAGTTTTAATCTTTACTTTTTGATATCGAAATCACAAATTTTATATTTCCACTGCCCATTTTAGTTCAAATTTGATTTTAATTATGTTTTAACCTATTTGAATTAAATTATAGTTTTTACTTAATATTTCTAAACTCACTTTTAATAAAAGGTTTTATAATGTCAAGCACTATTTCACTTTAATAAACAAGTGTTTTCTGTAAAATTAAGTAATGTGAATCCATTCCATAATTAGTATTGGTACGTATAGTTCATATCACGCATGAATTATTGCGAGAAATACGAGTTTATGAGATCAATTAGCTCATGAAAAGTAGATTGATTTTTAAAGAAAAGTGAATTAGAAAAGGATTCGCGGTCCATTGAATTGCCCGTTGTGTTGTCCAAAACTTATGGATACCCCTAGCGCTTTTTATTCTTAATTTTAATTAAAGTTTTTTACGCGTTTAATTAATTTAATACACTCTTTTTATTAGTTATTTTATTTAGCCCTTTTTGCATGTTCATTTTATATTAGTTTGGTTACTTTTTGGCATGGGAATTGGGATAGTAATGTATCGCTACCTTTAAGTTTAGTTTTATATGCATGTTTTATTTAGTTATATTGCCTTTAGATAGTTTAGTTGTTAATTATCATTCAATTCTCTCCATATTTCATCTTTTCTTTATTTTTTTTATCTTTCTCCTCAAAAAGACTTTCCTAACTCAAAGAACTACCCTCCTCCTCATGAATCGACCTCGGACTTACCGAGTATTTATTACTTGACCGACCATCTACACTTGGGTGTAATAACTCGCATTTTTTTTTCAAGTCCAGAGGCTATGTGGATTAGTGGCGCGCTCTGCCGATACCACTCTATTTGTTTTTGCTTGTGCTTGTTGGTGAGTGTTTTTTCCTTAATTTCTCCATATTTATTTCTTGTGTGAGTACTTGCAGTCAAACTAAATAAATTCTATCAGTTGCTTTCACTTTGTCTCAAATAAATAGTACTTTTTTTTAGACATTTAAATTGATAATCTCATTCTCAATTTTGAAATATTTTAAAGTGGTAATCTCATCTCCTTTTTAAAACATAATCAATGTATTAAATTTCATATTAAAAAATGAATTATTTCTGAATCATTAATTATGTTAAAATTAGTATTTTTTTTAAGTTCGAAAATAAAATAAAACTATCAAGTTAAAAATATTACTAATGTGTATCTTCAAAAAGTATTAAAATCAGACATAAATTTTTCGATGAAATTTGGTAAAGTTGATCTACTTAATCATGGAGATCATCTTCACCAAGTTTCATCAAAAAATTCATTTATTTACTCCCTCAAAATGATTGCTCCGCATTTAAGGATAAAAAAAAATTAGTCCTCTTAAGATCCTTCCCCATATATATATAAATAAATATAAGAGATTCTCTTACTTTAGCGGAAAAAGGAGGTGGGGGATTCCCATTTAAAGGGGTAAATTAATGAATTATTTTTTAGAATTTTGCAGAGATGATCTATATTATGAATAGATCATCTCTACCAAATTTTATTAAAAAATTTAACCTAGAAATAGGTGAGATGGTCATAAAAAATTTCACAGGTCAAAAATGCGTATATGTATATCTATTTTTCAATACAACTGCTTCTACATTGAGTTTTTTAATGAAATTTAGTAGAGGTAATCTACTCAGTATATAGATCATTTATACAAAATTTAAAAAAAAATTCATCTATTTACCCCTCCAAATAAGTATTATTTCTTTTTATTAAAGTGGGGGAATCTCTTTTTATATCATCACTCATATATATATATATATATATATATTTTGTTTCTGGTACGGACCAGACCCTTTTACGAGGTTTTCTCATCGTAAAAATATTAGAGATGCTTTTTACAACAAGAAAATATTGTAAAAAGTCCAGTCCGTACAGACCGATCCGTACTTTAAAATTTATATATATATACTAGTTTTTGTACACATACGTTGCACGTGATTTTAGTTACTGACAAATGTAATTAAATCCATTAATGAATATATATATATATATATATATTAAGAATTGAATAATTAGTATGAAATAAAAATAATAACATATAAACAAAATATAGAATCAAGTGTAAAATTCATCAAGCAAAATAGAGTTTAATATACGTACCGTTATGGTGAGCTTTGGAATGAAATTCTAACCAACGCTAAAAGTTTTCAAATTTTAATATGATCTATTAAATAACCTAATTCAACATAAACACTAAAGTCTACATTGTTTAATAATTTTAGCCAATAAAGTAGAGTTTGAATTTATTTGGAATAATAATACTAATATAAAATATATAGAGTTAAACTCTTTAATTTATACTATTTTATTTAATGTAAATCTAGTTTAAAATATTTTTTAATTATTTTAGCGAAATAAAGTAGAATTTGAATTTATTTGAAAGACTAATACTAATATTAAAATATATGGAGTTATAATATTTTATTTAATGTAAATCTTAAGATCTTTTGTCTAAAATCAAGGATCATGTTTGTCTTCATAAAAAAAGGGAAAAACACTTAAATTATTCATATTTTTATATATAGTATAGATATAGATATATTTATATATATATATATATATCACTTTAAACCGATATGAAAAATTTGATAAAAGCCAAAAGGTTGTGTTGTCATTGCTAACGACATTGTGTTATTATCCGATCCACATGTTGCTGCTGCAGCAAAGCTCAACTGCACCTCAACTTGGTATATACTGGTCAAACAATGAAGTTAATAACTCAACTTCATACACAGTGTCGACTAGTATTTAGCGTCTAAGGCCATCTCCATTGTGTATGTTAATATTGTAGGCTAAAAAGGCAATTTTACCATACACTACCGATAAGCATTTGCAGCGCGTAGGGGGGAATTGCAGCCATTTAGCCACACGATGGACATTGTGTTGTGTGGCTTGCCACGTCACAATGTTCCCCACAGCGCAATGAACATTGTGGGGATGCTCCAACGGCTCTTTGTTTAACTAACGGTAGGATTTTAAAATCTTTTATACTTCTCTCCCCCCATTTTAACTATATTGCAAATATATTATTTCTCTCACTCCTCATATATATATACACTTAATTTCATTAATCATTCTCTCCCAATTTCGAGGTAGACCAGTTTTTTTGAAGATAACCAAGGTATTATTTAATTTTTGTAATGTTTTGATTTATTATATATAAATTTATTTGTTTGTTTCATATTTTATATTATTTTAATTTTAATAATTATATGTTTAAAATATAATGTCAACTTATCTATAATATCACAATAAATAGTTATTTTGATAATAGTACACTAAAAAATATCTACCAATAACATGTTGTAGCTAGGGGTGTTCACGGGTCGGTCAACCGACCCGTTGACCGATTTTTTGGACCGGACCGACTACTTCGGTCCACTATTTTTTTGGACCGGACCGGACCGAAGATGTATATAAAACCGGACCGAACCGAAGAGGCATTTATCGGGTCGGTTTCGGTCGGTCTATCGGTCTGGGCCTGATATATGGGCCTATTGCAAAAATAAAGTTGGGCCTAGAATAATAAAAGATATCTTAACAAAAAAAGGGCTAACTTTTGCAAAAATAAATAAATTAATACACAACAACAAAAATACACTTTTACAAAAAAAATAAAATTAAAAAATATAGTAGTATATAACTAATATTAGTAAATATATATATATATATATTTAAAAAAATATAAATACTCGGTTCGGTTCGGTTTTATAGGGTTTTTGAGCTAGAGGACCGAGGACCGGACCGAATTAAATCGGTCCAAAAAAAGTTGGACCGAACCGACCCGCAGCATATATAAAAACCGAAAAAAAGCCTACGGTCCGGTCCGGTTCGGTCGGTCTTTTCGGTCCGGTTCGGTTCTTGCACACCCCTAGTTGTAGCATAATTTATGTCTAAAATCAAATTACTCACACCATAAGTTTATTCTTGTTCACAAAATCTCCAGATGATTTATGAACTAATCATACACACACCCATACACATTACCACACACTTCAATATAATAAGATTCATTTTCTTAAAATGTAATTTTTAAATAAAACTCATATTTAGTATTTATTTAAATAAAGGTTTATATAAACTTTTTCTTTTAAATAAAGGTTTATATAAACTTTTTTGTTTAAAAAAAAAGTTTATATAAAATTAAAAATGCATTATGTGCTAACAAGTCATAGTTGTAGAATAATATATGCGCGTCATATATAAACTTTATTTGCATTTTATGTAATCATGTTATATAATTATTTCTTGTCAGCATAATGAAAAGAATTCAAAGATATTTCGGGAGATCTAGTGTCTCAAATCCTCCCAAAGAAGGCGGTTCTAGTACACAAGCTGCTATACCTAACTCTGCAAGACGGCGATCGTCGAAACGTCGTTCAAAACTCGAAAATGAAGGAGGTTCTAGTACACAAGCTGCTAGGCCTAGCACTGCAAGAAGGAGATCATTCGAACATCGTTCAGAGACCGAAACTGAAGGAGGTCCTAGTAATAATCAAGGTGCAAGTTCATATTCCCCTTTTGCTAATTATAAAAGGGTTGTTGACAATAGTGATCATATTTCTAAAATGAAAAGAACGCCTGAAGGTAATTTATTCTACATAAGGTCGACTTGGCATACTGCACGAAATCTGTATAAGGATTTAATAGTTAATCCAGAGGTACAAATGTTACTTGATAATACTGGATTGTGTGATTATTTAAACGACAAATGCCGAATTCGGATCGTACTGTTGTTAAAGCATGTTGTCGACGTTGTTGGGACACCACCCATACATTCCACCTGCCTACGTGCGAGTTAGGTTTTACACCTCTTGACTTCACAATGTTAACAGGTACATACATAAAACTAAATTTAGTTATATTCATTTTATTTTTACATTTATATATTTAAAATTTGAGTAAATACCACAAATGGCCATCCAACTATTATAAAAGTTTTAAATTGGTCACCGAATTAAGATTGGTTCCAACTTACCCACTCAATTATATAATTAGTTTTAAAATGGTCACTCCGTTAGATTTTGCTGTTAGATATTAACAGAGACGAGTCACGTGACACACACATGCCAAACTCAAGGGCTTTTTTGTCCTTCTCACTCCTTTCTTCCCTTTTTTCTTCAACCCCTCGAAACCCTAAAAATAGAAAGGTCCAGTTCTCACCACCACTGGAATGATGGAGTTATAGCCATCGGAGCCTCAGATTAACGGCGGAACTGAACCACTAGTGGTAGTTGTTTCCACCGAGAACGTCGGAGCAAAACGCCAACGTCGGAGCAAAACGCCAACGTCGGCCCAGCATTCTATTAGGGGATATCGGAAATCCACACTACGATTCTCACTTAAATCGGAGAAACAAGTAGTGGAAACAGCCTGTGAAAGTGAAGGGGACGAAGAGGGGCTTGATTACGAAGCGAGTGAGGTCCAATTGGATCTCCAAGGTCCAAGGTGAAGGGGATAAGAAATTTAGCGGCGATGAAGATGTTGATGATGGATTTAGGGATTTCGATTCCGATAGTCCTTTAAAAAAGCAGAGTCTGCTTAATTCGATGGATAATATGGATTTTGATAGGGATAGAGGGCATTATCAGCGAATAGGTGGTATTAGGGTTAAGGTTTCGGAGGGTAGAAGAAGAAGAAAGGAGTTAGAAGAAGTGGAAGAAATGAGTGAGAAAGACAAAAAAGCCCTTGAGTTTGGCATGTGTGTGTCACGTGACTCGCCTCTGTTAATATCTAACAGCAAAATCTAACGGAGTGACCATTTTAAAACTAATTATATAGTTGAGTGGATAAGTTGGAACCAATCTTAATTTAGTGACCAATTTAAAACTTTTATAATACTTGGATGGCTATTTGTGGTATTTACTCTTAAAATTTAGTAATGTATTGTAATTTTAAATTTTTTAATAGGAATTTCCATTGGTGGCGATAAATTACTGATTCCTCAAGTACATGATGACGCAGAATTAATGAGGAAAAATGGGACAATAGCTACTTACTTTCCATTTTTCCTAGATGAAATAGAATTCGGAGCGATGAAAGGTTCTATTATCTCTAATTATCTGGGCAATGACGATATAGTAGAAGCTATTGGGGCTAAATCCGTAGTTAGATTATACTTATTCTACATTTTAGGGTATGTATTTTTTCCCATAGGTAATAGTAGTTGCCTGATTTTTTGGCTAAATTATGTCATCGATGTTGAAAATGTTGGGTGCTATGACTAGGGATCAACAATTTTGGCAAGAATGTATTCGGGTCTGAATGTTGCATCTAGAAGAAAAATTAAAAGCTTAAATTTCTTTTGGCATCCAATTGAGGTACATATAAATATATTTTAATATGTATTGTCATTTATTTATATAACATTATAATTATATTGACATTTACGTTTATTAATACTTATTAATAAATTGCAGTTCTTTTTTTACGAGTACATGGCAACTCAATGTCCGCAGCTTATCTCCGAACAACCTCAAATATGGCCTAGAATCCACCGATGGAGTTTGGACAATGTGGAGACCGCCAAAAATTCTGTGAGGTTCAATCTAAAAGTTGCGGACCAGCACTTGGAGATGCGGTCAATGCAGTCAATTATTTGGCAATCATACATAAATGATATTGCATTGACGTTCCCGGTCCAAGTAATTTCGTTAAACCTCTCACGATGCTGGTATCTTTTACTTGATCCCCAAATCGGGGAAAACTAGTATTTGGCCGAACGGCGCTACCGTCAAATATTTGGGGGCATTGTTATTCCTAAAGATCCTTCGAATAAAATGAGTAAGATCCCTTGAGATGTTTACGATCATTATGCCCAATATGATTGGGAACTATGTATTGTGTATCTATCTGAAGTGACAAAAGAACTTTATGAAAAATATTGGGCATATGTAGCTGGCGGTCCCTCATTACCACCAATTGGTAGAGGGGTTAATATCGACATTGTTGGATATGCGGCGTTGGTAGGCCGTGATGTTGAAATACCATGTACGCCACACGAGGTGGTAGGAGGAGTTTATAATAGTCAAGGTGATTCATCCTCCGCACAAGCGTTGGCACCTGATTGGAGTTATACCTTTTGTACATCGAATTTTGAAACAATTCAATTGCCTTTGCCACGAGATAGACCTTCAATCGAAGCCCCGCCAGCTATGATGCAGTCACGGGGTATTTGGCGTAATGCTTACATTGACGCAATGAATTGTGCCAATCAATTAAAATATCAATTATTTATGCATTCCGCTGACATGGCATAACAATTAAAGGAGAAAGACTGTCAAATTTTGGAAAAAGACGTAGAGATAGAATGGTTGCGTAATAACTCGCAATCATATTCGCAATGGCCTAACATTGATGATGATTAGTTCAATTACGTCATTTAATTATGTTATTATTGTTTACTTTGCAATGTTCGTGTCATAAGTAATGGAATAATTGTTCGAACCATTTCTTTATATAAATTATATATTATTAAAATCGCATATATTAATGTGTACACTATCCTAGATTTAATTGTGCACGCTATCCCACCCAATGCATTGGACACACCATTCTACACATAATTTCTTATAAATGAACACATGTTCACACTATCTTTAAAAGACAATTATTCAATCTATTCCTAAATACTCTATTTGTTGTTAAATACTTTAATAACACTATATATGTCTACTTCAAGAGGTTTTTACGGCCAAGATACAATAGATGATGAAATTGTTTTGCTATCTCAGCAAATGGCAAACTTAAATAAAGATGATGATGATGATGATGAAGCTGTTGCATATAATGAAGGAAGGAGGCAAAAGGCTATATTTAATATTAATATTTCGGAGACGACTGAAGTCACTATAAAGAGATACAAATACCGACAAAGACAGGTTGCTCATTCAAGGCTGTGGAATGAGTATTTTGTAAAAAATCCAGTTTATTCCGAAACAGATTTTCGGCGTAGATTTCGCATGCGACGAACATTATTCAACCATATTTTGGAAGCTGTGGCGAACTACGATAACTACTTCGTCCAAAAACTCGATAGTTTAGGCTGTCTTGGCTTAAGCCCCCACCAAAAAATTATTACAGCACTACGACATATGTGTTATGGGGCATGCGCTGATATATGGGGAGAATACCTTGCAATAGGTGAGTCCACTTCAATAGAGTTATTAAAACGATTGTAATGCTATTATAATTGTATTTGGCAGTGAGTACCTTAGAGCGCCTATGTCAGCAGATGTATAGTGTCTTTCAACTGAAAATTCTGCTCGTGGATTCCCCGGGATGCTTGGAAGTATTGATTGCATGCATTAGACATGGAAGAATTGTCCAGTTGTGTGGCAAGGGTCGTATCGTGGTCATAAGCACACTCCAACAATTATATTAGAAGTTGTTGCGTCCTACGACACTTGGATATGAAATTCATATTTCAGTATGCCAGGTGTGAATAATGATCTTAACGTGTTGGCGAGATCAAATATTTTTGAAAATCTATTACATGGTAGATGTCCGTTAGTAAACTATGAAATAAAAGGCAATCATTATAATATGGGATATTATTTGGCGGACAGTATATATCCTAACTACGCCATTATTGTGAAAAGTATGAAAACGCCAAATTCAGAGAACAAAAAAGTATTTTCATCAGCACAGGAGAGTGTTAGAAAAGACGTAGAACGGGCTTTCAAAATTCTACAAGCCCGATTTGCTATCATACGATAACCGGGGAGATTATGGAACGAGGCGACTTTAAGCTCCGTAATGCAAGCATGTATAATACTGCATAACATGATTATTGATGATGAAAGAAGAATTGATTGGGATTGTGAGTATGATCAAATTGAAGAACTTCCACCGTTACAGCGAGATCCTACAGTGGTCTTTAATAATTACATGCAAGGTCGCAATGAGATGACTAATTCTACCACGCACAATCGTTTGCGTGTAGATTTAGTTGAACATATTTGGGCACTACATTCTGAATCCTAGTTTAATATGTTTTAGAATTCGACTGTATTATTTTTCAGTGTATTTTCTGGCATGTTTCTACTAAAATGTATGTTTTTTAAGTTTTATGAGTTTTTGTATTTTGTATATTTTAAATGTAATGTGCTCTTTAATAATTGAATGCAATGTTTATCATTTGTAATTTAATTATCTTAATATATAATGTTAATTTATTATAATAATAATACCTTAAACTTAAAATATTAAAAATATATATAATCTATATGGTCACGTGAAATGAATCATTAATATTCAAATACGTGTCATTAAAATTAAGTGTTATATCACTTGTAACATCACTGAACATGTTAGTGTATTGTCAAGTCATCTCAGGAGACGTGTATGGCACATGTAGATATTTTCCATATTTTCTTATCCTTTCATACCTACTTTTAGATTGCGTTTTATCATAATATAGATTTTCCTTATCCATATTTTAGATTTTCCTTATCCCTATCTTAGATTTCTCATTAGGTTTTTGTCATCTATAAATAATGCTCATTTTATCTGTAAAAATGAAGTAAGTAGTATGGGTGAGGAAATAGAAGAGAAATGGAGGGAAATAATAGCAAGTTATGAAGAAGGTGGTAGGATAAGCCCACATGTATTTGCAATAAAAGATCTTTGGAAATATCATTTGTCTCGCTGGGTTAAAAAGAAGATTAAATTGTATAGAACAGGGGGGAAATAGTGGGTAGATAATTTTTTCTGGAAATATGTCCCAACAGAGTTATTGTCAACTCTGTTGGAAAATCCTGAATTCGATCATAAATATCGATTACTGCCTTCATTAGCCGAGTAAACATCAATTTTTGTGCTTCTACAACGACGAGCTGAAGAACTTAGAAGGCGTGCGGAACACCAAAGAGAACTAAGGCGTATAAATCCAGGTTTAATATTTAATGAGGATATTTTTTATCGAGATTGGGAAGATCACGCGTTTGAAGAATATGAAATTGAAGAATCAAAAACCTATCCAGACGATGTTTCTTCATCAGACGAAGGTGACGAATAATTATTATTAATTTTATGTAAGGTGAAACCTTTATGAAGCTTTTATGTATGTTTTATGAAAAAATGTGCTGTATATTACTTTGTTAATCCGTATGAAATGAAAATCGATATTTATTTCATTAAAAGTTCACAACAGAAATACATTAAAATAACATCGAGAAAAACATTAAATGAAAGCATAAAAAAAACACCACTCAGAAGTATTGATTGCCCAGATTGAACTGTGATGATTGTTGGTGTCTTCGATTTAGAAACTCTTGAAGACGATAATTGTACAACTCCCGTTGTTGATCATTCATACGCGTTAAATCCATTGACATTAACGCATTTTCTTCAGCAAGATCAACTTCTCTGTTTCGCCTTGCCTCGTCACGGATATTTCTTTGTCTTTCTTCTTCTTTGAAATTCTCTAAACAAGACTTGTGAAGGCGCATTTCTGAAAGAGATATGTCCTAGGACTATTCATAGATTATGATTTGTACTTGGATATCTTATGCTTATTGTCATTAATAAAGTTTATTTCATTTTACTTTATATTCTCTAATAAATAATATATTAATACTAGTTCATCAAGTATGTGACTTGATTGTGGGATGCTAGTAATGTTATAATAATATTATTTAAATGTCCCTAATGATTTATCAATAATCTAGGATCACATTGACATAATGATTAGAGTATGGGTCAGTTGATGGCTATGTTCCACAAGTCATGGATATGGAGATATCAAGCTGAACACACTAATACTTGTTAGGGAACAAAGTATTGGACCGACCCGTTTTGGGGACATTGCGAGGAGTGTTATATAATGTCATCAGTGATGTTCACCATTAGTGATATCGTATTATCCTCAGACCTGAGATCGTCACGGTTACCAACATAGGGATTAGCGTGTCAGGCATCATCAAACGTTGCTCTTGATGGGGTAATTATAAAGATGATGATCTAGCATACTATAAACTATGTAGAGGTATGTGGTTGATCAAGATGGGATTTGTCACTCTCATATAATGAGAGAGATATTTGGCCCCTTGATAAGTATAATTAATATTTGCATGGCCATGCACAAATGAGGTGTCATTTGTATCAAATTAATTATACTTAGAGATCAAGAAATAAAGATTGAACTATACAAGAATGACACTTGCCTAGTCTTGTATTCAATCTAGATATCGGTTGACAAAAGGATTTAATATGTGGAATATCAATTTAATGTTGTATCGTTTTAACCTTTATACCCTTTAGGTAGTAGTAATGTTTTACTAGAGACCGCTTACTATTCGTATAATAAAACGGGCTTTTAATTATACTGCCAAAGAGTATAAACCTACGGGGTCGCACACCAAAACGAGTTGGATCAAAACGAATTGAAAACGGGCCAAGTTGGACTTGGGCCTAATTCGTTTTGTTGCTTAGGGTTTCTCACTAGGGTTCCCCTTTAAAAGGGAATCGTTGTTCTTCTTGGCCGTCTAAGGTGAGTTATAGAGGTAAAAAACGAAATAGGTGTGAGAACCCTAAAGGCGCTAGTACACCAAGCAAGGATCTCATCTCGTTCGTGTGTGCATACCGTAGAGGCGTTGTATTTTCGACACTAGAACAACAACAACAACAGAAGGTTCTATCCACTGTGTTCATCACCTTTAATTCGAAATCTCATACAAGGTATGTCTTCTATCGATTTTTATTGAACAGTATAGATCCTAGAGTTTAATGATTAGTGCAGAAATTAGTGTATGTGATGCATGATTACTGCCCTAATTCCCTACAGTGGTATCAGAGGGAGGTTTTATTGTTCTTTAATTTTCGATTATGATTATTGTCGTTTTATAACATGAAGATATGTTCCTGTTTAATTTCGATTAATATCGTATTCGGATTACTGTATCATGCTAGGTTTTATTAATATCGATTAATGAGTTAATCATTTTCTATAGCATGTTTTTGTTTTTGTCAATCAGTTTACATATACGATGTGTCTTTTTATAATCTGATTAATAGAGATCTGATATGTCAAAAACGTGATTACTGGATGACTGTTATCGACATGTTCATGATTCTGTTAAAACAATTTCGATTAGGGTTCATGTTTTGGGATGTTATTCGATTAATATATTTATGCAATCATTATTTTAATTCCGCAATTATCATGTTTAGCATGTCAGAATCGTTCTGTTAGGGTTCTTCACGTTAATTTGATTAATGAGATAGGGCAGATTAATATGATTAATCTAGACGAATCTGTCTGATAAGATTAATGTGTCCCCCCCCCCCGGACCCCGGTTGGGGCGCTGCCCCTCGACCCCTTAATGTTTATTTAATAATTGATCAAATCCAATTTTTGCATTTATGAGTGTATGCAATATGTTGTGTTATGGGATAATACTAACTTGCAGGATTATAATTAATAGTGATATAGTATGGGCAAACTAAATACGGTTTACGTGTCGTCTTGTATTTTTGTAATATATAAATACGACCTGCGTGTCGTTTTGTGTTTTGCAATGTAATTTTATATTACTAGTCTCTTGTATTAGGCTGTACAATTTTTGTATATTACCTCGCATAGAAGATGGAGGATCCCTTATCAGAAGAAAAGATAGTCAAGAACTTTGGAGTGTCCAAAGCTACAAAGGATGGAGAGCAAAGTTAATTAGTAGCTTTAAATCTTTGGCCATGCTATATCACATATTTATTGCTTTATGCTTGTTTAAATATTCTGTTGTATAATTATGAGACTGCATAATTATGTCCCAAGAACAAAAGAAATTATTTGTGCTTTTCCAACACTGATAACTATTAATTTTATGATTATTATAGAAGACGCCTGCCAAAGCAGGGTTATCTTAGATCATCATAAATTAATAATATGGAAGTCGGACATCCATAAGTCAGAAAAGTGTTGGTTTGATTTCACAAGGCCATCAAAACGGTTTTGGGCCTTGAGGCAAAGTGTTGAGAAGCCGAAACGTAAGATGTAAAACTCAACAAACCAAGAGTTGCATCGAATGTAATTAACAAATGTTACTTACCTAATTAACAAAGTTTTAAGTGAAAAGCCAAAGCTTTCTTAATACCTTGTGTAATATGGATCTTGGACCTACTATGTCCTATTAGGACGATTGCATGTAAGACATAGTAGGAATTTTTAAAATAAGCATATTAAATGTTTGTATATGTTATTTTGCTGTAGATAGATGACGAACAATAACACAACCGCTTTTTCGTTGCGATCTGTCCTTGAGAAGGAAAAACTAAATACAACCAACTTCCTAGACTGGTTTAGGAATCTGAGAACTGTTCTCAAGCAGGAGAGGAAAGATTATGTCCTCGAAAATGCTATTCCTGAAGAACCGGCAGCTAATGCCCCTCGTGCACAGAGAGATGCATATCAGAAGCATCTAAATGATGATTTAGATGTTTCATGTCTCATGCTTGCTAGCATGAATGCTGATCTGCAGAAGCAATTTGAAAATATGAATGCTTTCGACATGGTTAAGAAACTGAAGAGTTTGTTTCAGGAACAAGCTCGAGTCGAACGCTTCGAGACTACTAAGTCTTTGTTTTCATGCAAGCTTCCCGAGGGAGGCTCAGTCAGTCCTCATGTACTCAAAATGATTAGGTACATTGATCACTTAGAAAGGTTGGGGACAACCATTAGCCAAGAGTTGGCCACTGATGTCATTCTCCAGTCGCTACCTGAGTCATATGATGGTTTCATTATGAACTTCAATATGCACAGCCTGGAAAGGACATTAACTGAGTTGCATGGGATGCTGAAAACAGCTGAGCAGAACATTGTTAAGAAAGGTAAGAATAATGTTCTGATGGTTCAAAAGGGAAAGGGTTTCAAGAAAGGTGAAAATGGCAAAGGAAAGTCCAATGCCAAAGGCAAGGGTAAAGCTCCAGTTAAGAACTTGAACAACAAGAAGAAAAATTCTGAGCCCAACCCTAATCCACAAGCTGAAATAATATGTTTTCACTGCAATGAAAAGGGCCATTGGAAAAGAAACTGCAAGAAATATCTTGACGACAAAAAGAAGGGACTAGCCCCTTCGTCTTCAGGTACTTACGTTATAGAAGTAAATGTTACTTCAGCTTCTTCTACTTCTTGGGTGTTAGATACTGGAAGTGCATCTCACATTTGTGCAAATGTATAGGGACTCAAAAGGAGTAGGAAGCTGGCTAAAGGAGAAGTGGACCTACGCGTTGGAAATCGAGCAAAAGTTGTCGCTCTAGCTTTAGGAACATTTGAGATTCCTTTGCCTTCAGGATTGATTTTAGAATTGAATAATTGTTACTATGTGCCTGCTTTTAGCAGAAACATTATTTCTATTTCTTTGTTAGACGAAGAAGGTTTTGAATTCAATTTTAAGGACAAACGTTGTTTATTTTCTTTGAATAATATGCACTATGGTTTTGGACAATTATTGGATGGTCTTTATATTCTAAATCTTGAAATACCTGTTTATAACGTAAGTAACAAGAGAATCAAGTTTGATGATTCGAATCCTACTTATTTATGGTATTGTCGTTTAGGCCATATAAATAAGAAACGCATGATGAAGCTCCGTAAAGATGGTCTTCTAAATTCATTTGATTTCCAGTCTTTTGAACGATGTGAATCTTGTTTATTGGGAAAGATGACTAAGAGCCCTTTCAATGGTAACAATGATAGGGCAAGTGATCTTTTGGCCCTCATTCATACTGATGTATGTGGACCACTAAACACAACTGCCAGAGGAGGATATCAGTACTTCATCACATTTACTGATGATTTCAGTAGATATGGTTATGTTTACTTGATAAGACATAAATCGGAATCTTTTGAAAAGTTCAAGAAATTTCAAAATGAGGTACAAAATCAACTTGGCAAGACTATTAAAGCTCTTCGATCAGATCGAGGAAGAGAATACTTAAGCCAAGAATTCAATGATCATCTTAAGAGTTGTGGCATTGTTTCCCAACTTACTCCACCAGGAACACCACAATGGAATGGTGTATCTGAAAGGAGAAATCGAACACTGTTAGACATGGTTCGATCAATGATGACTTAGACATCTCTTCCAATATCATTTTGGGGATATGCTCTTGAAACTGCAACGTTCACACTAAACAAATCTCCATCTAAGGCTGTAGAAAAGACACCTTATGAGTTATGGACTGGAAATGTTTCAAGTTTGTCTTTTCTGAACATTTGGGGTTGTGACGTTTTCGTTAGACGATTAATCACAACTAAATTGGAATCCAAATCTGATAAATGCTTCTTCGTAGGATATCTTAAGGAAACTAAAGGATATTATTTCTATAATCCAACCAAGAACAAAATGTTTGTAGCTCGGAATGGAGTTTTCTTAGAAAGAAAATTTATTTCCAAAGAGAACAGTGGGAGCACGATACATCTTGAAGAAATTCGAGATGATCGTAATGATCTTAATGAAGAGCCTCAACAAAGTATGCAAATAGTTGTAGAAACTCCTAAAGAAGTTACAGTCTTATGAAGGTCAAATAGGCCACGTCGCGAACCTGAGAGATTATCACTTTTCGTCTCAGATGAGCAAGACATAGTGTTGTTAGACAACAATGAGCCCTGGACTTTCAAAGAAGCAATGGAAAGCTCTAGTTCCGAGAAATGGCTAGAAGCTATGAAATCCGAAATGAAATCCATGCATGACAATCAAGTATGGGACTTGGTTGACATGCCAAATGGCTGTAGAGCCATAGATTGCAAATGGGTTTTCAAAATTAAGATTGATAAAGATGGAAAGATCGATGTCTATAAAGCTCGATTGGTTGCAAAAGGATATCGATAAATCCATGGTATTGACTATGATGAATCCTTTTCTCTAGTTGCCATGTTTAAATCAATCCGGATCCTTTTAAGCATTGTCGCATATTATGACTATGAAATATGGCAAATGGATGTCAAAACTGCTTTCCTCAATGGATACCTTGAAGAGGATGTGTACATGACACAACCTAAAGGTTTTGTCGATCCAAGAAATGCTAACAAGGTATGCAAGCTTAAAAGATCCATATATGGTCTTAAGCAAGCATCTCGGAGCTGGAATCTTTGTTTCGATGAAACTATCAAAGAGTTTGATTTCATAAAGAACGAAGAGGAACCTTGTGTATACAAGAAAACTAGTGGGAGCGCGATAGTCTTTCTGGTATTGTATGTAGATGACACACTACTCATTGGGAATGATATTCCTATGCTTGAGTCTGTTAAGACCTGGCTGGGAAAATGTTTCTCAATGAAAGATTTGGGCGAGGCAACCTACATATTAGGAATTAAGATCTATAGAGATAGATCAAGAAAACTAATAGGACTAAGTCAAAGTACCTACATTGACAAAGTTTTACGTAGGTTTAGCATGCAAGACTCTAAAAGAGGGTTCTTACCAATGACACATGGCACAACACTCAGCAAGCTGACTCAGTGTCCTCAGACACAAGATGAGCGAGATCGCATGAGTAGAATCCCATATGCTTCGGCTATAGGTTCTATCATGTATGCTATGTTGTGTACTTGTCCCGATGTAGCATGCGCATTGAGCGTGACTAGCAGATACCAGTCAGATCCAAGTGAGAGTCACTGGACCGCTGTCAAGAATATCCTCAAGTACTTAAGAAGAACTAGGGATATATTCTTGATTTATGGTGAGGAAGAAAAGTTGGTTGTAAATGGGTATACTGATTCTGATTTTCAATCAGATAAGGATGATTTCAGATCACAATCCGGTTTTGTGTTTTGTCTCAACGGTGGAGCTGTGAGTTGGAAGAGTTCTAAGCAAGCCACAGTTGCTGATTCTATAACAGAGGCTGAATATGTTGCTGCTTCAGAAGCAGCAAAGGAAGCAGTATGTATAAAGAAGTTTATCACTGAACTTGGTATCATTCCTAGTAGCACCAATCCAGTAGATTTGTATTGTGACAACAATGGAGCTATTGCTCAGGCTCAAGAGCCAAAGTCGCACCAAAAGTCCAAACATATTCAGATACGTTATCACCTCATTCGTGAGTTTATCAGTAATGGTGATGTAAAGATATACAAGGTTCCCACATACGAGAATGTAGCTGATCCTTTGACTAAGCCACTTTCTCAATCTAAACATGATCGTCATTTTAGTGCATTAGGCATTCGTTTTATGAATGAATGGTCCTAGTAAAAGTGGGAGACTGAAAGAGATATGTCCTAGGACTATTCATAGATTATGATTTGTACTTGGATATCTTATGCTTATTGTCATTAATAAAGTTTATTTCATTTTACTTTATATTCTCTAATAAATAATATATATTAATACTAGTTCATCAAGTATGTGACTTGATTGTGGGATGCTAGTAATGTTATAATAATATTATTTAAATGTCCCTAATGATTTATCAATAATTTAGGATCACATTGATATAATGATTAGAGTATGGGACAGTTGATGGCTATGTTTCACAAGTCATGGATATGGAGATATCAAGCTGATCACACTGATACTTGTTAGGGAACAAAGTATTGGACCGACCTGTTTTAGGGACACTGCGAGGAGTGTTATATAATGTCATCAGTGATGTTCCCCATTAATGATATCATATTATCCTCAGACCTGAGATCGTCATGGTTACCAACATAGGGATTAGCGTGTCAGGCATCATTAAACGTTGCCCTTGACGGGGTAATTATAAAGATGATGATCAAGCATACTATAAACTATGTAGATGTATGTGGTTGATCAAGATGGGATTTGTCACTCTCATATAATGAGAGAGATATCTTTGGGCCACTTGATAAGTATAATTAATATTTGCATGGCCATGCACAAATGAGGTGTCATTTGCATCAGATTAATTATACTTAGAGATCAAGAAATAAAGATTGAACTATACAATAATGACACTTGCCTAGTCTTGTGTTCAATCTAGATATCGGTTGACAAAAGGAGTTAATATGTGGAACATCAATTTAAGGTTGTGTCGTTTTGACCTTTATACCCTTTAGGTAGTAGTAATGTTCTACTAGAGACCGCTTACTATTCGTATAATAAAACGGGCTTTTAATTATACTGCCAAAGAGTATAAACCTACGGGGTCGCACACCAAAACGAGTTGGATCAAAACGAATTGAAAACGGGCCAAGTTGGACTTGGGCCTAATTCGTTTTGTTACTTAGGGTTTCTCACTAGGGTTCCCCTTTAAAAGGGAACCGTTGTTCTTCTTGGCCGTCTAAGGTGAGTTATAGAGGCAGAAAACGAAATAAGTGTGAGAACCCTAAAGGCATTAGTACACCAAGTAAGGATTTCATCTCGTTCGTGTGTGCATACCGTAGAGGCGTTGTATTTTCGACGCTAGAACGACAACAACCGAAGGTTCTATCCACTGTGTTCATCACCTTTAATTCGAAATCTCATACATGGTATGTCTTTTATCGATTTTTATTGAACAATATAGATCCTAGGGTTTAATGATTAGTGCAGAAATTAGTGTATGTGATGCATGATTACTGCCCTTTCCCTACAATTTCTTCATTAGCTTTTGCATTCGATGCAACTTTCTCTTCGTACATTTTATTAAATGCCTCAGATCTTTCTAATTTCGCCATTTCAGAAGCTAATAATTTAGCTTTGCCCTTCCTTTTTTTGTCCAATTTCGCAGCATTTCTTCCAATTGGCCAATTCAAATCTGGACCTTCAATAGAAATCGGGGAAGAATCGTCGCCTAGGTTAATTGAGGAACCAATGGTATCTTCAGATGGCCCGTAACGGGAGTGCTGACTGTTCGAAGATGTTGTTGTCAAACTAAAACGTTGTAGCCCCTTTAATATTTGATAACAATGATCAAAAGAAAAAACTTTATTCTTTTCTAATTGATATGCTATTTGAGCTTCCCTGACCTGTTTTGAACAAAAAAAAAATAACACAATAAGTAAAACGTTTAATAAAAGAATGAAGAAATAATATAAAAAATTTAAAAATCAATTATTATAAAAAACAAAATAGAAATTTACCCAATCCATTTCGTTAGTTCCACTACCAGCATTATTCATTGCGTGCGATAATTTCGCAACATAAAGCGTAACAACAGTAGTAATTACAGAAAATCGAGACTGAAGGGATGATAAGGTCCTCCGAACTAAAATTTCGGGTTGCTCGTGGTATTTGACAGTAATAACTTGCCACAATTTTTCTAAGGTTTGATTAGTACCTTGAATTGAATCGACACTTGCTCCTCGATTTTTAGACATAATTAAAAAATATCTTAACTAATATAGATCAATGGCAGAAAGAAAAAATTGAAAAACTAAGAGCAATTTTTATAAAAGAAGTGCACTGCCGAGAATTGTAGAAAGAAAGGGACTATTTATGAAAAAAATTGGATGAAAGAGCCGTTACACATAACGGACGGAAATTTAAAATTAGAAACACCACACGATGGACAGAATGTCATGTGGTGAGCCACGACATTCTGTACATCGTGGCTCCAATTTATGTATCACACGATTGACATTCCATTGTTGGAATGGTGATTGGACATCCCACGATGGACATTCCATCGTGGGGAAGGTATGGTAGGCGTATGGCAATTTTACCATTTCACTACAATTATAGCCTACACTATTGGCTTTTACACTATCGACTGCAAGTAAAAAACTGGAAAATGTGCTATTTAGCCAATGCATTGGAGATGGCCTAATAAAAAAATTTACTTAAATTTAATTTTATCATACATATATTTTATAAAAAAATATTTTATTTTATTAAATTCAACCTTCGTATGCTTCAATAGAATACATACATATATATATATATATATGGATGAGTTTTCAGTGGTTACCTTCTCTTTCTACTTATTGATGGGTACTGATAATAATTAATGCACATTGGTGATGTGTCAAATCCTTTAACCTATTATAGCAGGTTAAGATAACCTATTCTATTTTTATTTTTTTAATTAAACTTTAGCTTGTGTTGGTGTTTAGTTGAGATTTTAAAATCAAGTTTTTAAAAATTTTTACCAAAAAGTCAACTTTATTTCACACTTCCCAAATTACTTTACTTTCTCTCTCATAAAATTTTTAAAATACCATAACTTTAAATTCAAAAATCGGAATTAGATAAAAAAATATATTTGAAATCTAATCATCGAGATCTATAAAACAAGATCCATTGTTACTATTTTTTTAATTTTTTTTACGAGGTTTTTTGAATTGGTTGAAAAAAACTTAAACAAAAATTAAATTCACTTTCAAAACATGTTTTAAAATCTCAACCAAACAAGATTCCTTAAAGATCTTGACCTTTTTTCTTTTAAACTGCAGACCGATGGCGATGACAACACTATTATGTTTCTTATAAAATGACAAAGCCCGCTGCTTCACTAAGAATTCAAGATCAGCGGTACGCATTCTTTCTATTCGTGTTGTGTGTTCATGCGTGTTTATGTTTTTGTATGTGTAGTTTTACTTGCAAATTTGCCGGTTGGAAATTTTGGCTTTTGTGTTTATCTAAGACGTAAATTTTAGGATATCTAAATGAGTAATCTTGCCCACAAGATGTGTACAAAGTATATGAGAACAATCAAATTTCTAACCATGCTAATAATATATTATTGTATCTAATTGGGTGGGTAATTATTACTCACTATTGGTCAAGTTATTGCATGTTTGAATACCTCCTTCCATATGTGGTTTGGGTTTTTGTTAAATTCAATTGGTACCGTTAATGTTAAGCATGTTTGTTAATATTCATCACATTCGATCTATCTTGCTTTGTGGTCTATATCATTGTAGTTGTGTGTTCCTATTTTTGCAATGTTGTTGGACAAAATCATCCGGTATCTCTACTCTCCCGGCCTGACGTTCGAATAAATGTTCAAGTTAAAAATAGAATTACAAATTTATTGTTATTTATGTTTAATTATTGCTAAGGAATTTTCTGCAATATTTATGCCTTTTTTGTTGATTCTTTAGTGCCTACTGACTTACGGTTCATTTTGCTATTGTTATAGTGATACTTTCTTCCACTTTTGTGCCACAACAAAAAATTGTTATCATTTGGAACAAATGTATTGCTGTCACACTCCTTTTTTATAACTCTATTATTTCTAGTGTTTGCTTTAGTATTTTAACAAATAACAATACCACTCCACAAGCAAAATTAAAATTTCACAATATTCCTTACCAATAAATTTGCACATATGGTCACTGTTTGCACAGACATAGCTTATAAGTCATTCAGAAATAGCTTGCAGGCATCTTACTATGGTTACACTAAACTTATATGCAGATGATATGAATAGTGAACTTTCTAGAGAAATTTGATAGATTTTTCTCTTACTTCAACTTTATTTTTCTTTTACATCTATCTTTGTAATGATTGATGTCCTAAACACATCTTTCTGCAAATTTTATTGTGTTTGTGTTATCGCAAATACATGCCATTAACTTAACAAGTTGCATAATATATTGTGCTACACAAGCAGACTCTGGCTTTGTACACCATTATCCCCAATTGACACGTCCTGATATATAGTCCCAAAATGTGAGGGAACAAGATGGGCCTTCCCCTCTCCTGCTGGTATTTGACTGCTGTAAGGTACACGCCCTTTCTCTTTCTAACGAACTGCTCTGATAAGACCATACGCATGGAAGTGATTTACTGGGATTACTTAGTTCTATTGGATCAAGTATTCCTTTTTCTACCCTTTCAACAAACCTTTTAAAACTATTATAAAATAAAGTTCAAAAGCTCACAAAAGATTAAGCGAGAAAATTTTAGTTTCTCCACAAATGTTTGCTACAATTTTTAGGATTTATCATTTGAAATTGAAACATAGTTATTTGAGCTAATTGCATTCCTCTAATATTTTATAGCACATTCTTCATGCTTATTCAAGCCAATTATCAACATTGTCTGACCTTCAAGAGTTTCCCATATGGCAGAAAACCTTGCACAAAATTTAACATTATAGTATGTGAAGTATTGTATTTACTCTCCTATAAACAATGATGAATTTTTAATAGGTAGGTGTTTTTCATATTAGAGTAATTTCTATGTATTTTATTGATATATAATTGTAGTGTTATATCCTGTTTGCCATCTGTGAGGACTTAAATATCTTTTGACATAAATGAGTTTAGTATCGAAGTAGAACGGTAACGGTGTTTAAAAAATATATACAATATTAGTGTTTGATGAGTGGTAGTTTGGTTGTGATAGTTCTTCGTTTGCAAATGTTTTTCTGTAAATCATTGTATTGCCTTAAATGTAACTTTATTAAGGGGGGTGTATTGGATTTAGAATCTATAGGATTTTTATGGACTTTTAAAGTTCATGTGTATTCAATTGAGATTTTAAAAAGTCTTTTAAAATCATGATGTATTCAATTGAAATTTTAGAAAGTCTTTTAAAATCTTGTTGTATTCAATTAAGATTTTAAAAAATACATCTAAATCTTATGGTATTCAAAAGTCTAATAACTTAGTAGGATTTTAATTAGTGGTAGATTTTAGTAGATTGTAAAGCCTTTTTTATACATAAAAATTCATCTTGAAATCTTCTCACTTGCCCAAAGATTTCAAATGGATTTCTAATTCCTTTAAGAACTTTACTCAACATTCTCTCTCTCCCCCCTTCCCCCTCCCCCCCTCTCTCTCAAAATCCAAATTTTTTAATATGTGATGAACGCATTATAATTTTTTCTTCGTCCCTATAAAGTCTTTATTCTATTTTTTACTAATATGGTTATCACGCATTAACATAATTTCAAATGGTTAGACCGCTAATATTAATATAAATAAAATCACCAATTTTATATAAGTAAGGAATAGGGATATTCTGTATTAGAATTACAAAATCATATAATGAAAATCTAATTTATGGTTCCTTAAAATTAAATAGAAAAAAAAAATGACATGTCATCAGGTAACAACAAATTACCCACTTAACCTTGCATTTAATACTTTGTATTTCTTCAATGTATATTAATTATGTTAGTCAACTACACATTTGATCTCAACCATTAATTTTTCAACCAATGGTTAATATTATAATAACCATTCATAGATAAAAAGATAAGTAACCATTAAAACATCACCCATATATATATCTAGTGTGAATATTGTTATAACTAACACAGTTAATCATGCAAAATTTACAAGTCAAAGACTTGTTGCCTATACAATCCCCATTGACAACAAAACCAAAAAACACCGATCATACAAATTTGCTTATCAAGCTAAAATACAAACTAGAAAACTACTTGCCACCACTGCGTAAGTCCAAACGTCATATATTTCCACATATATATATCCCTACACGCCCATGCACCTCTCATGCATACCCCCCCCCCACCCACCCCCCAAAAAAAAAATCCACTCACATCTCTCACACAAACACCTAGTCTCTTCAAAAGACAAAATCTCTCTCTCTCACACACACATACTAAATAGACATGGCCGGCCCTCGCATCCTCGTATTGACATTTCCGGGGCAGGGGCACATAAATCCGTCCCTTAAATTCGCCAAGTGCGCCTCATCAAAATGGGCGTCGAGGTCGTCACCTTCTCCACCAACCAATCGGCCATTAATCATATAGCCAAAACCAAAACTGACACAACAATTCCACAAGGCCTAACCCTCTCTCCCTTCTTCAACGGCCTACAGCCTCGTGTTGACATCGAACACTACATATCCGAGGTGAAAAACCATCGATCACAACACGCGTATAGCTGAACTTGTAACCATGGGAGACGATGGTCTACCCTACCCTAATTTGTAACCATTTGATAAGTAAGGCGTGCCCTCCTGAATCGATAGTTAGCATGGATGGAGCGAGGAATTTACCTTTTAAGGGGGAGTATATTGCGGGGCAAAAAAAAATTTGCCATTAATGTTGTAGTGGCAAAACTGCATTTTATTTTTATTTTGCACTAAAGTCTTCATTAAATTTTCATTTGTCACAATGATATTTTAGTGCAAAAAATATATAATGCTACTGTTTTATGACATAACTGCCTCATTATTAATGACAAATTTGTTTTGCTCCTACACATTCTTTCGAAAAACATGTCATTTTGACTATAGATAAAGTAATATTCTAATATTTGTACTTGGGGGATACTTGATTTGCTTAAAAAAAATGAGAGGGAAGAATTCCTATAATTTAAATTTTCATAATTAAATAATAGTATAGTAGTATAAATTTTCAAAGCTCTCCAACTTTGTATCAACAATAATTTACAGACATACATACACTCATTTACTGATTCACATTCTAATGTTATTGTTCCACTTAGACTTCTTTATTTCTTCAAATATTCTCCAAATTAAGTTTAACACAACTAACTTTATATCCAACCTAAAAATCTAAATGATGAATTAAAGCCAGAGAAGAAACCATAAACAATGATATGATAAACTCACTACGTACTCATTATTGCAAGAACCATTTCAGAGCTCTTGAACAAATTCCTTAAGATTCTTGTACGAAGATCCACCCTCCTTAGAAGCTTCTCGTGCCAAAACCTTCCATTTCGTAGCGTTCCTCGTCAATTCATCCCCCTTTTCCCCATCACCCATGACCATTTCAACACACCTACTAATCTCACCACTCTCAACTATCCCATCTTCATTAGCCGTCACCCTCACCCCACTCCCCCACACATCCTCAATGAGCTTCGCATTCGTCCCTTGATCCGTCCATTGGGGAAACGCCACCACTGGCACCCCACATGTCAAGCTCTCCAACGTCGAGTTCCATCCACAATGAGTCGCAAAACACCCCAACGAAGGGTGAGACAAAACCTCCAACTGCGAACACCACTGCACTATCGTCCCTTGTTTATTCAATTCCACCATAAAACTAACTTTATCTTTCTTTTCACTCTCCTCTTTTTCGTCGCCCCCTCTTATGACCCACAAAAATGGCCTCCTAGTCTCCAAAAGTGCCCGCGCAATCTCCTCCAATTGCACGTCCTTTAACACTAAAACACTTCCAAAGGATATATAAACCACAGAAGATTCACGTTTTGAGTTTAGAAATTCTATATAGTCACTAGATTTTTGATACAAATCGCCTCCAAAAGAATTATCCGACGGATCCTGACCATCCAAAAAGGTAGACGAAATCAACGGCCCGATTCCAGTCATTTTAAATTTAGCAAGAACTCTTAAAGCGTCTAGTTCTAATGCATCAAAAGTGTTTACAAGAACTTTTGGTTTTTCTTCTTCTTCTAATATCTCAAATTGTTCTTTTAAAAATTTGAGTGCATATGTGTGCGGATCCGAAGGTAATACATGTGAGGGGAGGTCACGTGCTTTGAGCAAGGGCAATCCGGGTAATTCAATAGACCAATTTGGATCATTCCCATTGGTGCAAATAATTTCATCATAGCCATTGAAGTAATGGTAGTAGATATCAAGGACAGAAGCGGGCTGTACCCAAAGCAGCGCCGACGGCACGTGGAATTCATGCGCCACCATGGCTGCCCAAGTGAGGAAGAGAGTGTAGACCACACAGCTGACCGGCCGGCCCTGCTCGGCGCTGGAGGTGATTATTTTCTCAACGGTGGGTGACCCACGGGTCTGCAACTCGGAAATCAGGTGGTCGGGGTTGTCAACACCTATCTTGAAGCCGTCATCATATCCATCAGAGAAGGCGGTGAAGGTGAGGCCGGGGGCGGCGGCAGTGGTGGAGATGCGGCGGTGGATGAAGAGGGTGGTGGTGAAGGTGACGTGGACGCCCATTTGGAGGAGGCGCTTGGCGAATTGGAGGGAGGGGTTGAGTTGGCCTTGGGAGGGAAATGTTACGAGGAGGATGTGGGGGTGAACCATACTGGTGGTTACGGCGGCGCGTGGGATGAACTTAAAAGGAAGATTGTGGGGGTGGGGGTGGATTTGGGTTATGAATTTGAGTGTCAATCTGCAAAAGGAAAGGGACATATTTATAGGATAAGGACGTTGGCTATAAGACAGCTATATAAATACTTTCTATGGTCGAATAATTTAGTATTTAAAGTATCTATGCGATAAAGTACAGAAAGTAGGGCAAATTTATTGTATAATTATTACGCAATAGTTAGAGTGAGTATTTTATAAGATAATATTTATATTTTTAATTTCTAGACTCTTTCTCAAAAAAAAAATTTATTTCTTACTTTTATTCTATCTATTTATACTCTTGTAAAATAATATACAATATTAAGTTTTTATTACTCTTTTTATCATATTACTAATCAACAAACAAGTAAGTGAGGTATTTTAGTTACCACACAACTAAGTATTTTATTGTGAATTGTGTTAAAACATATTTATTACTTGTATAAATGCATTGCCACATAAACGTATGTACCAATGTGTAAAAAATTTAGTACCCCAATGCTTGTATAAACTAACTTGCCAACGCACCTCCACCTTTATCTTTAGGTCTAGAGTTCGACTCATGGGGGTGGGAGGAGGGTTTTTTTTGTTTATGAGGTTAAGGGAGAAATTTAGATCTCCCTTAATTTTATGTTCTTTGACCCTTATAATTCATGTCAAATTTTAGGGTGAGATTTTTTAGCTACATATTAAGGATACTCATATTGCCAAATCATAAAACTGCTTTAAGAAGCTATAATGTCTACTTTTAAAATTGTACATTAATTTGGTAATATAAATAATTTCTTTAGCAATAATGCCGCCCTATATCAAATATATCTCCTCTACAATCAAAATAATAAAAACATTTATAAGCTCGATAATCAAAATGGTTGGCCCACTATTTCTACTTATCAAAAGAAAACACGAATATTTTAAAATTTGGATAATCTTTAGCTACATTTTTATAAAATTTTAAACTTGTTAATTTGTAGCCAATCTAAATAGTTCACCAGCAAATTTTTGAGAACATAATCATTATGCAGGAGGGAGGTTGTTAACTTTAAAAATTTACTAAATAATAATCAAAGTTATTTTATTTATATAATTTTAATTATGTCATGGAGATGATCTCTCCAATAACAATATTTGAATAGTTGAGGTACTTCTAAATTATACACTAATTAATGCGTATACACGTGTATCATCTAAATTAAAATAAAATAAAATAAAAAAGAATTGATTATTGATAAAGCATCGCATATCAATCCGAAGATCATAATTTTAAACACATTTGCTTGTATTCTTAATAAAAATAGTAATACTTGGAATAAAATAAATTCATTAATTTGACTCAAAGTCCTAAATAACCATTATTTAATGTAGAGAACCTCACGTCTATTCTTAGAGATACTAGTATATATATATATATAAACATCAATTTCAATTTACCTCTTTTTTTATAATAAATTTTCAATTCCGTGTCAACATGTCCAGCTTGTTTTGAGTTTTATAATCGGTACATATTAAAAACATTTTTTTATTAAATCTTGGGAAACTATACTTTATTTGATAACATATATAAAATGGTATTTGATCAACGGCAATTACATGTTTTAGTAGGTTTAAGGTCATAGGTTTGATTTCATATTTAAGCACGAATATTTTAATGTAACTTTGAAAGCGTGAAAGATAATTTTAATTTGTAATTTTACGGATTTACTAAAATCCCTTCTTACACTTTATATAGAGTATATATAGATGATGTGCTTTGAATTTTTGTCCCATAAAATACAATTCTTTAGGGAAAAATATTCTTGGGTTTATCAAATTAGTGTATTTTGGTAAATATATATGTTAAATATAACACAAAATTAATATAAAACAAACCTGAATAGAAGAATATTCCTCGTAACTATAATTTTAAAATAAAAAAAATTAATATAACACAAGTTCGAGTAGATATAACTAGCATATATATTTTGGCAACACTTAATTGCTTGAAAACTCACTATAGTGAAAATTATTATCAACTAAAATTGGCTTCTTCTTTTTTTACAATTGAAATTTCTTACAAATGAAATGTATGTTTTGCCTATTTGGTATTTAAAAAAAATTAAAAGAAGAAGAAAAAGGCAATGATGATGAAAATCAACTACAATATTTTTTGCTATATAAAAATAAATCATAATGTTCTTATATATAATGCCAACTAAATAAATTTCCTCAGTTTTCCCTTGTGAACCAAAATCATCTCTTAACGTTTACAAGTAATCAGAGATAACCTTAATTATTGGATGGTTTTATTGTCAAAGTAATTATTGATATTGTTAATGTAATGTATAACATTAAAAGCATACAACAAAACTTCTCACAAGAGTACTAAACTCTAAAAAATGTATAATTGCTTTGGCAATATTAGTACCTTGATTATTACACACCAACAATTCGTCTCGTTTCATCTTAATGCA
This sequence comes from Lonicera japonica, assembly GCA_021464415.1. Taxonomy (NCBI): domain Eukaryota; kingdom Viridiplantae; phylum Streptophyta; class Magnoliopsida; order Dipsacales; family Caprifoliaceae; genus Lonicera; species Lonicera japonica. The sequence continues at coordinate 26,302,808 of CM038468.1, forward strand.
TTGAATAGCTGTAATAATTACACAAAACTTAAAGCATCTCCAATCAATAGGTTAACACACCTTTCAGTGTTAGATGCTTAGCTAATGTTATAGAAGGTTACTCCAAAGCAATGTTCTAAAAGGCACCATGCAGATTTAGGGCAGCAACCTTGTGCCTAGTTGGGGCATAGGCAATTAGGTGTTTTTAATTTATTATATTTTTTATTTTTCTATGTATCTAAAATTATATATACAAAATAAAACACGAAAAATTCATCAAATCAAACATTCTGTAAAATTAACTTTTGAGTGTATAAAACTCCCATATCAACAGAGCTAGATTCATTGAATATTTATAGTACATCTCATGTAGCTTGTATAATCCTAATAGAAGTCTTATATCTCACTTGGTTACAATTTGATAATGAAACAAAATGCTAAGATATATCTATACAATATTTATCCAAATGTAAATTATCATTTATCCAAATATAAACTAAATTTGTAATATCATGTTGATATTATCTAATACTCCCCCTCATGTTGGGTTTTATATGTCAATAACGCTCAACTTATGAATGAGACGATGAAAAAGATCTTTGCTTTGTGGCTCGGTAAATAAATCTGCAAGCCATTGGAAACGTAACAAGGGGAAATGAGCTTAGATTGAATTTTCTCTCGGATGAAGTGACAATCAATTTCAATATGCTTAGTGCGCTCATGGAAAACAAGATTATTTGCTATGTGAAGAGCAGAGTGATTATCACAATGAAGAGGGATAGGATGTGAACTTGGAACACGAAAATCACGAAGTATCGACATGAGCCACTGTAATTCACATGTAAGCAATGCCATGGCCTAATATTCTGCTTTTGCTAAAGACCAAGAAATAGTATATTATTTTTTAGATTTCCATGAAATGGGAGAAGTACCAAGAAAAATGCAATATCTTGTTGTAGAACGGCGAGTGTCAGGGTAGCCACCCCAATCTGAATCACATTAGCCACTTAGAGAAAGATTTCTATAAGATGAAAGAATAATTCCTTTACCGGTTGAGCCATTAATATAGCACAACACACGGTGAGCAGCATCCAAGTGTGAAGATCATGGAGATTGCATAAATTGATTTAACATATTAAAAAAGTATGTGATGTCGAGTCATGTAATAGTAAGATAAAGAAGACGCCCAATAAGCCGCCGATAGAGAGATGGGTCAAGAAGCAAAGTACCATCGTTAGAGGATAATTTTAAAACGTTGCTCCATTGAAAATTTAGAAACATGACCACCAAGCATACCGAAATCCTTTAAAATATCAAGGGCATATTTTTACCGGGAAAAAAAATTCCACGGCAAGAATGTGCAACTTCGATGCCAAGAAAATATTGGAGCCTGCCAAGATCTTTAATTGAAAACATGTACAACGACAAATAAAGATAAATAAAGATGAATTTCCTTGAATTTTGAAAACAAAGAGTAATCTAATTTAGACCGTGTAAAACCTACTTGAAGGAGAATAGAAGAAAAAATCTTAAACCATTGACGAGGTGCTTGTTTTAGCCCATAAAGAGACTTGTGAAGCTTGCAAACACGTTGCTCCCCCATGCGAGCAAGACCCAGAGGAAGCGCCATATACACTTCTTCATTAAGATCCCCGACTAAAAAAATATTGTTAACATCAAGTTGGTCAGAGGCCAGTGTCGTACGGCAACAATATATAGCAAGATACAAACAATTACTAATTTTACAATATCACCAAAAGTATCGTGGTAATTAATGCCTTTAATTTGTGTAAACCCTTTGGCCACCAAACGGGCCTTATAGCACTCAATAGATCCGCCAGCTCGATATTTAATTTTCTAAACCCATTTGCAGCCTTTGGGTTTTTTATCTGGTGGCAGGGTGGTGATGCTCCAAGTGCGATTTTGATCAAGAGCCTGAATTTCTTTAGACGTAGCTTCACGACAAAGTGGAGATTTAACAGCTTGAGAGAAAGAAGTTGGTTCTTGTGTAGAATCTATAGCTGTTAAAAAAGTTCTATATGATAAAGAAAAATTTGCGTAAGAAACATATTGATTGAGGATATTGTTAGGAACAAACTAGATGCTACTAGTTTCCAAGTGGGATCTTGGGATATAAATGACAAAAGAAATTGCACAATAAAATTATTTGGCACAACAATATACCAATCTCACAGCATAAAGAATTACGTGGTATCGGCAAATTGCCACTAGTCCACAAAGCACACCAAATTCACTATATCAAAAGAGTGGTTTACAAGACTGGTCAACAGACCTATACATTCACACTGTGTTTCTCTCAACACTCAAAAATAGACACTGCAATTTTTCTCACCTAAAAAATTGCTTCTATTTTTCTCACTCTACACTCTGAAAAATTAAAAACTGCAAAGCTATCACGTAGACACTTCACTTTTAATTTTCTCTCTCTACTCTCTCTTTTGCTCTCTTCTTAATGTAGAGCTCTTGTTGTTGATAATAAAATGCATACAAGTGCCCCCTATTTATACACCAACAAGCATCCAACAATCTTGAAATTTTACATCCTTAATTTGCATATTTTGAAAAAAATTCACCAAACCATTCAAAAAATCAACATTTTCTAGAATGTGTAGAAAATTGGCCATTTGAATTTTTCTCCCATTCTAGAAAAATATTAACCATTGAATATTTGTTTGATTTTTATTTTTTCTTCATTTTCTAACAATCTCCCACTTGGAGAAAAAATAATATAACCAACTCTGTCAATGATTAGTGTATAGTGGTGCACTCATCTTTGTCTTTAGTTTTGAAGACTTACTGAAGCTGTGCACAACTCCAGTTTATCTTTGGTCACTGCCTTGGTTAACATGTCGGCTGGATTTTTACTTCCTTGAATCTTTTGAACTGTTAATACCCCATCATCTAGGAGTGATCTGACGAAGTGATATTGAAGTCCTATGTGCTTAGTCCTCGAATGAAATGCCGAATTCTTTGCTAGATGTATAGCACTTTGACTATCACAATGCAATGCATTCTTCGTCTGTCTAAAACCCAATTCTGCTAACAAACCCTTTAACCAAATCATTTCTTTGCTTGCCTCGGTCATGGCTACATACTCTGCTTCTGTAGTGGATAAGGCAACTATCTTCTGTAGTTGTGAGAGCCAACTGACTGCAGTAACACCTACTGTAAAGACATAACCAGTAGTGCTTCTTTTGTGATCTATCTCAGCAGCAAAATATGAATCTACAAATCCTTGAAGTCTCAGCTCGCCTCTGCTGAAACATAAGCATTTGTTGGTAGTACCTCGTAGATATCGCAATATCCACTTAACAGCATCCCAGTGCATCTTGCCAGGATTTGTCATGAACCTACTCACAGCTCCCACTGCATGAGCAATATCTGGTCTTGTGCAAACCATAGCATACATCAAACTTCCAATGGCTGAGGCATATGGTACCTTAGCCATGAAGTTTTCTTCTTCATTATTCTTGGGAGACTGATCTTTGGATAATCGAAAATGATTAGCCAAGGGTGTGCTAACTGGCTTAGCATCACTCATGCTGAACCTCTTTAGAACACGGCTAATATACTCAGCATGAGACAACTGCAAGACACCCCTTTGCTTGTCTCTATTGATCCTCATCCCAAGAATCAGCTTCGCTGCACCCAAGTCTTTCATGTCGAACTCATTCGACAACTGTTTCTTCAACATTCTGATTTCATCCATATTTGAGCTTGCTACTAACATGTCATCAACATAAAGTAACAAAATGATGTAACTGGATTGAAACCTTTTGAAGTAACAACAATGGTCAGCGTTGCACTTGTAATAGCCATTCATTTGCATAAAGCCATCAAACTTCTTGTACCACTGTCTTGGAGCTTGTTTTAAGCCATACAAGCTCTTTTGCAATTTACAAACAAGTTTCTCCTTTCCCTTTATTGAGAAACCTTCAGGCTACTGCATATATATTTCCTCCTCTAGATCATCATGGAGAAATGCAGTTTTTATATCTAACTGCTCAAGGTGTAAATCTTCTACTGCAACAATACTCAAAACTGACCGAATAGTAGTTAGT
>CM038468.1:26309368-26489368 GCA_021464415.1 Lonicera japonica
GGGTGGTGCCGGATGGACGATGGTGTGTGAAAGTGTCAAACTGTGAATGAGATGAAGTGGTTGCAGGTTGCGGTTGCTGCTGTGGATTTCTCTCTCTACTTCAGATCTTAAATATATAGTTAATAGTTTTACACTTTTCTTATATATATATATATATGTACAGCAGCAGCAGCAACTATACTACAACAAAACTTTATATATATATATATGTACCATATATTAATATATATATATATATATGCACCATATGCATATGTGTGGCCAACAAAATTGACAGACTGCATCATATTGGCATTTTTGAGACAGGCACATCATACAACACTAATTAATAGCCAAATTAATATATTAAAATTATGGTCGGTCGGTTCGGTTTAAACCGAGCCTCCCAAAATGCATACCGTAACCGTTACCGATTTTGGTCGGTTACCGGCCGTTCGGTTACCGATCAAGTCGGTTTTTGAGTTTTCGGTTACCGTTCAATTCGGTTCGGTCGGTTTTCGGTCGGTATTCGATTTGCGGTAAGAAAATGCCACCCCTACTCACAGCCGTGACAGTAGCATTCCAGCTTTCTGGTAGAGAGGACAAAAGTACCAATGCTCGTATTTCTTCATCGAATTTAATTCCAACTGAACTCAACTAGGTTATAACTGTGTTGAGTTCATTGAGATGTTGAGCTACCGATGCGCCTTCTGTCATCCGCAAATTGAACAAACGCCTCATCAAGTGCACTTTGTTTGAGGCCGATGCCTTTTCATACATACTGGAGAGAGCTGCCATAAGACCCGCCGTGGTCTTTTCCTTTGCTATGTTGAAAGCAACATTGCGGGATAACGTCAATCGAATAACTCCGAGGGCTTGTCTGTCTAGAAGATTCCAATCTTCTTCCTTTATAGCCTCTGGTTTCTTCCTTGTGAGAGGTTGATACAGATTTCTTTGATATAGATAATCCTCTATCTTCATTTTCCAAAACCCAAAATCTGTGCCATCGAATTTCTCGAGTTTCACCTTCCCTTCATTTGCGGCCATCGCTCCCACTCAAATCTGACTTCTTCCGGATCGTTTCTGACTATTTCTGCGAACCACCGTGCATTAGAACACCTCCGTCCACAAACCGATATCGTCGACAAAATTTTACTATTCACGAAATTCACTATTCACATGAATAGTAACCTTGCAGAAAATTGACAGAAATCACCAAAAAATCCTCTAATACCAGTTGTTGGGAACAAACTAGATGCTACTAGTTTCCAAGTGGGATCTTGGGATATAAATGACAAAAGAAATTGCACAATAAAATTATTTGGCACAACAATATACCAATCTCACAACACAAAGAATTACGTGGTATCGGCAAATTGCCACTAATCCACAGAGCGCACCAAATTCACTATATCAAAAAAGTGGTTTACAAGACTGGTCAACAGACCTATACACTCACACTGTGTTTCTCTCAATACTCAAAAATAGACACTGCAATTTTTCTCACCTAGAAAATTGCTTCTATTTTTCTCACTCTACACTCTGAAAAATTAGAAACTGCAAAGCTCTCACCTAGACACTTCACTTCTAATTTTTTCTCTATACTCTCTCTTTTGCTCTCTTCTTAATGTAGAGCTCTTGTTGTTGATAATAAAATGCATACAAGTCCCCCCTATTTATACACCAACAAGCATCCACCAATCTTGAAATTTTACATCCTTAGTTTGCATATTTTGAAAAAATTTCACCAAACCATTCAAAAAATTAACATTTTCTAGAATGTGTAGAAAATTGGCCATTTGAATTTTTCTCCTATTTTAGAAAAATATTGACCATTGAATATTTGTTTGATTTTTAGTTTTTCTTCATTTTCTAACAGATATAAGGAGTATCTGAAGAATTAGATTGTGCTGGTAAGGAATAATTTGAGACATGAGAACAATAATAATCGAACATCCACGCAGGTGGCTTACAATTACGTAAAGGACGTGAAGATTGATTTTCTAATTGATGTTGAGAAGAGGAAATTGCCTGAGATATATCTGAATGAGAAGAAACATCGAGAGAAGAAGATGGATGTAATGATAATAAATTACATCACGTGAAGTTATAATTTTTCATGAAGCAAGACCATAAACACGATATCCTTTTTTAGCATACAGATAACCAACAAATATACCCGGTTTAGCACGTTGATCGAACTTACTTTTACTATGGATATTCCTCACGAAACATAGACAACCAAAGATCCTCGTATTAGAATAAATGGGCTTGGAATTGAAAAGCAATTCATGTGGTGATTTACCCAACAACATAAGTGTAGGAATTTTGTTGATGAGATATGCAGCGATTAAAATACATTCACCCCACCCCAAAATTGCAAAGGCAAATTGGCTTGAAAGCGTAAGGCACGAGCTACATCTAATAAATGTCATTGCTTACGCTCAACTATCCCATTTTATTTAGGGGTATTAGCGTTGCTTCGTTGATGGAAAACACCATAAGAATTAAAAAAAATGAAGTCCATGAGATAAAAATTATGTCCCAGTATCTGAACGTACAACCTGAATTTGAGAAAGAAATTAATCACCCCACCTGAAAATCAACTCTACTTTTACACTTCCCAAAAAAAACTTAACTTTACTTTTTCTCTCTAGAAAAACTTTTAAAACACCATAACTTTAAATTCAAAAATCAAAATTAAATTAAAAATATAAAACATACTCGTCGAGATCTATAAAACAAGATCCATTTTGACTATTTTTTGAAATTTTTTTATGAGATTTTTAATTGATTGAAAAAACTCAAAAAAAACCAAATTTACTTTTCAACATACTTCTAAATTCCACCAAACACTATATTTTAAAAATTCAACTTAAAAACTCAACTCAAAACATCCACCAAACAGGCCCTAAACATTTTTGCATAGGGTTGGAAGATGATGATGGAGAAATAAGAGATGCACATGAAAGATAGAGAGATGGAGGAAATCAGGAAGATGATAAGAGTAGCTTTCCCCAACTCATTAATTACTGACCTCCATTACCAATACAAAACCCAAACAAGACCATTAGAAAAGGAGGAACTCTACAAAAGGAAGCAAATATTCTGATTAACAGCAATGGAAAGGATGCAACAGATGAAGAGAAGGGATATGTCAGATTTTTTGGGTTTGTTTTTAGAGGCAAATTGACATAAGTACCCCAATTATATAAAGCATTTACAAGTTTTTTAACAGGTTTAGTAAAACCAAACACGATTTATTAATAATTTGTTTTAAACGAGTGAACTCATTAGTAACCCGAATTCGTTAAACGCTTTACATGTTAATTTATAATTTCATGTTGGACTATCATGTATTTGTGATTTGAATATCACATATATCTATCTGTTCACCGTATATCAAGAGAAATCTCATTAACTGTAAGTGGGTCATTAATCTCCCTCTTCCATTGTATCTAGTCGAACCCTTCTCCATGCTCTCCCAAATTAAGCATTTTAATTTGAAGCTAATTCTGAAAAAAGTCTCTTACAAAAGTTAGTTTGAACTTTCAACCCAACTCATATTTATGGCTCGTTTGGTTCAAGATTTAAACCATTCCGGGAATGCTAAATTCCATTCCGAAATGATTCTCGCGTTTGATTCAAGTTTTAAGTCCGGAATAAATGATTCCAGGAACAAACCTTTCCTCTCATGTTCTCCCATTTAAATCATAAGGAATAAACCATTACCAATGGGCATCTTTGTTAATTTTTTATGTTAGGACTAAAATAATTCTCTTCCTTATGAATAAATAATTCTTTTTCCATCTGTGTATGAAAATATTGTTTGGAACTTTTTTTTTAGTTACGCTATTGCACAAAAATGAAAAAAAAAATTATTTGGAACTTTTTTCTTTTCTTTTTTCCTGTTGGAAATTTTTTTTTAATTACAAAAATTATAATTTTTGTAGGATAGTTATTAGCTAGGCATGTATAATTTTTGTAATTTATTATAGTAATTGTCTCTTTTGAAAAATTAGTAGGAGATGTCTTCTCATCTTATAAAAAGAATAATATTTTTGTAATTAATACTTTATTCTATTCATATTCCCGCTTAAACCAAACATCGGCATGGCATCCTAGATGTCAGAAAAAAAAAAAAAAACTATTCAGGAATCAAGTTTGCCTATTCCATATCCATTCTATTCCCAAAACTCGAACCAAACGAGCCCTTAAAGTAAATACACAACACAAATTAAAATTCAAATCACACACTAAAAGTTTTAAAAAATTCAAATTACAATATACAGCTTCAGGTGGTGTAGTGTAACTTACGTATGGGTATTTTAGTCATTTATGCATTTCTGTTAACAGCGTGCTTTGCCGATGCCATCAAATTTGCTTTTGCTTGTTGGTGAATGTTTTTTTTCTTAATTTCCCCGTATTTATTTCTTGTCTGATTACTAGTAGTGCATGATTTTAATTGCTGTAACATAGTTGTTTAATTTCTTTCTAGATCCTTGGCTTGCGTGAATTAGTTTAAAGCTGCTTTAGCACAACAATTATTCTTCCACCAAACAACTCAAACCCAAACTACGAGTCCTTTTACATTTCTTTTTTTCTTTTTCTTTTTTTTTAGGGTGGGGGAGGGGAGGGGGTGTATACGAGTAGAAATTGTTAACCTTCCTTTAAAGAGGGCCATGGTGACTCTTACATTTAATTGGTGGATGGAATAAAAGAATAATAAAATAGTTTGGTGAGCTCCACATTTTTATTACATCCACCAATCAAATGCAAGCGTCATCATGAACCTCTTTAGAGGATGGTTAACAAATTCCTACTCGGGTGATGTAACTGCGGTCAAACTAAATGAATTCTATCAGTAGCTTTCACTTCGTCTCAAATAAGTAGTCCTTTTTTTTACACCTTTAAATTGGTAGTCTCATTTTTTATTTTAAAATATTTTAAAGTGGTAATCTCATCTTTTTAAAACATAATCAACATATCAAATTTTATATTAAGAAGTAAATTATTTCTAAATCATTAATAATGTTAAAATTAGTATTTCTTTAAACAGCTCAAAAAATAAAATAAAACTATCAAGTTAAAAATATTACTAATATATATCTTCAGAAAGTATTAAAATCAAACATAAATTTTTTTAATTTTGCAACAGAAGTGTGCTCCTATTTCTCCCTTCCCCACTAATGGCCAAATGAACCAAACTTGTAAACGGAATAGACAAGACAAAATAAATATTAATATACATATATATACTTTAAACAGATAGACAAAAAAAAAAGTTAATAAAAGCCAAAAGGTTGTGTTGTCATTGCTGACGACATTGTGTTATTATTTTTTACTTTTTTTGTGTTATTATCCACATTGAAAGGGACAAAAGCACTTGAACATGGTATAAACTGGTAAAATAAGTAAAGAGTTTTAAGTATATATTGATACTTAAACGTTTGGCGGCGGCATATTTTTTCACCCTTAAACGTTTATCACTCATTCGACCCTCTCTAAAGTTAATATGTCCAGCACATAATAAGAAATTTAGCCAAACTTAATTTTATCATACACATATTTTACAAAAAAGTGTTTTATTCTACCAAACTTAACTGTTGAGTGCTTCAGTAAAATATATATATATATATAGATAGATAGATCTTACTCATTACGGATGCTCTACCACAGTTAATCATATGAAATTTACAAATCAAAGACTTGTTGCCTATACCAATCTCCATTGACAACAAACCAAAAAAACACCAATCATACAAATTTGTTTATCAAGCTAAACAAACAAACTAGAAAACTACTTGCCACCACTGCGTAACTCCAAACGTCATGTATATATCTATATATATCCCTACACCCCCATGCACCTCTCATGCATACCCCATCCATACATCTCTCTCACACAAACACCTCGTCTCTCCAAAAGACAAAATCTCTCTCATATACTAAAAGACATGGCCGGCCCTCGTGTCCTTCTAGTGACATTTCCGGGGCAGGGGCACATAAACCCATCCCTCCAATTCGCCAAGCGCCTCATCAAAATGGGTGTCGAGGTCACCTTCTCCACCAGCCAATCGGCTATTAATCATATAGCCAAAACCAAAACCGAAACTACAATCCCACAAGGCCTAACCCTCTCTCCCTTCTTCGACAGCTACGAAAACGGCATACAGCCTGGTGTAGACGTTGAAGACTACATATCCAAGGTCAAAAACCATGGTTCACAACACATAGCCAAACTTATTACCACCAGTGCAACCGAAGGCAAACCTTTCACCCAAGTGGTCTACACCACCCTAATTCCTTGGGCAGGTCGAGTGGCTCATCGTCTATGTATGCCATGTACCCTTCTTTGGATCCAACCAGCCACCATTTTTGACATCTATTACTATTACTTCAATGGGTATGGTGATGTTATTAGTAAAAGTGATAATGACCCCTCGTCTTCAATTCAATTACCAGGATTTCCACCCCTCACTAGCCATGACCTTCCATCTTTCCTTCTTTCCTCAGACACATATAACTTTGCTCTCCCATCTTTCAAAGAACAATTTGATATCATTGAGGAAGAAACTAACCCTAATATACTCGTAAACACTTTCGACACGTTAGAGTTCGAATTCCTAAGAAATATAGAGAAGCTCAAAATGAAGGCGATCGGACCGTTGATGCCTTTGGCTTTCTTGGATGGAAAAGACCCTTCGGACAAATCATTCAGTGGAGATCTCTTCCAAAAATCAAGAAACTACATTGAATGGTTGGATTCAAAAACCGAATCATCGGTCATTTACATATCATTCGGAAGCATCTCAGTATTATCAAGTAAACAAATTGAAGAGATCGGGCAGGGGTTGCTTCAAAGCCACCGACCATTCTTGTGGGTGATAAGAGAAGATAGGACCGGGCAGAAAAAACAAGAAGACGAGATGAATTTTAGTGACGAGTTGAAAGAATTAGGGATGATAGTGCCGTGGTGCTCGCAAGTGGAGGTTCTATCGCATAAATCAGTCGGGTGTTTTGTGACGCACTGTGGATGGAACTCGACACTGGAGAGCATGACATGTGGGATACCAATGGTGGCATTCCCTCAGTGGACGGATCAAACGACAAATGCGAAGCTTATTGAGGATGTGTGGAAGACAGGGGTGAGAGTGAAGCCAAATGAAGAAGGGATAGTGGAGAGGAATGAGATGAAGGAGTGCATAGAAATGGTGATGGGAGATGGACAGAGAGGAGATGAAGTGAGAAAGAATGCTAAGAAATGGAAGGATTTGGCAAAGGAAGCTGTGGAAGAAGGTGGATCTTCACGTTTGAATCTAAAGGCTTTTGTAGATGAGATTTGAGAGGTCTATTGTTGGTAGTTTGTTCTTGTGGAGTACAATGAATTATTGAATTCAACTGTACATCAATTATTGGCCATTGGGTTATGTGAGACTTTAGTGTAGTGTTTTGTTTTGTGTAAAATTCACATCAATCACATGGGAAGGATTAATGCTTATTTTTTTGATAAGGACGTGATAGGACTATAGGAGTATCTTTTACTTTTCTTGTTTCTTTTATTTTTGATGAGGATATGCAATAGGATAGTTATTTTGTTTGTTTCTTACTACTTAAGTAAATAATAGATTAAGATAGTATTTGGCTGTTCGCTAATCCGTAAAATACGTGCACGGTTTTAATCGGGCAACTAAATCATAGAAAATTCTAGTACAACTTGCGTTAACTCAATGGCAGTGAATTTATCATCAAGAAATACAATAGATTATTAAAGAAATTAACTTGCCTGCAAATGCAGATTCTCCTTATCTACAACTCACAGTATATCAGTTGCCACCAACAAGGAATCCAGAGACTAGTCTAAATGTTGTCAATGTAAATAGTAAAAACCAAATCAGCGCAATACACAGAACACGACAAGTACAAATATTTTGCCGCAATGATGAATAGTGTCATAAGCACGGTCATTTACAACATGGATAGTGCGTAGACAGGTGATTCTCTGTAAACATAGATATATATGGGCAAAATTTGTAACCCGGATACTATGCACAAACATAAATATTAATTATGTATAAATGTAATTACTAATGTAGGAAGCATGCTTATACCTAATGTAGATGTTTCATTCCTGGATCTATTACTAGTAGGGCTGTTGGGAAGTCGTCCCACAGGGCTCAACAAAATAACCTCGACCTATACGATGAAGATGACAGACAAGTCATTATAAGGACAAACACGCAGTACCTATATGGATGTTCAATTTTTCATCACTTCAGAGTAGAGTTGGAAATTCTGAACCGTTGTATTAAAGTTTGACGATTCACAATCTAACTCCTCGCTAGAGTCTAGAAGAATATATTCAGTCTGATAATGATTCGTCTAAATAGAACTGAGAACTCAAAATCTGAACCATCAAGCTTAAATCTAATATTAGTTTTCCGACTCTACTCTAAAGTGATTTTCCACACACAAATAATTATCAGTTCAAGACAAAATCAACGCCCGAGAAACATGAAAAATCTTCTCACTAGGAAAGTGCCTAGACCCCTTGACTCTATTGTACACTGCTCTGAGTCTCATAACAAGAAGTTATATAAAATTTCCTGCCCTATGTTTGGATCTTAGAAAAAAGCGGAAAGGAGATAACATACTGGAGTGTACAATTAATATGGGGTCAAAGTATCTAATAAATCTCGGATATGAGGCCCGAGTATTTGAAAAGTATGTGACATTTGCTAGATATTAAAAACCTTTTGTTCGAATTTTAAGTACATTTAACACGAATCAGATACTTAGTTGTGAAGAATCGGTTTTTCATATGGACAACTACATGAATATCCTCCTTGTAGAAGTATTTGAGCCTACATGGGTTTGCTTCCCCTTGGATCCTCTAAGTCCTTTGTCAACCTATCAAAAAGGAAAATAGAAAACAAACACAGGTGGTGTCAACTCCATAACAGAATGACAGGGGCGAAAAAATAATAAAATATCAAATTTGAACTCGCCAAGAAAGAAAATACAAGAGATAAATGAAATCTATTGTGAAAAGAATTCAGACACATGTAAAAATAGCATCCAACATAATGCTCTACTCCACATTTTCTTCATCCCTGTTCTACAATTTAGTGGTCTACTCGTCGAACATGAATGTTAATTATAATATCCAAAAAAAAAAAATCCTTCAATCAATAACTACCAGAGAACAACCTAAGTATACCTTCTAAAACATAAGCATGGTTTATTACTTGTGACCAATTGAGGAGGGGTTTGACTTTGCCTTGTATTTCCTAATCCTTAGACCTTGCCCTCAAGTGATCATGTGAAAAAAGGGAGCCATGACTTATAAATTTTTATGTAATGCTATCGACTTAGTTTATGTGATCCTTTGAGATACATACCGAGTTCCAGGGAGCGTCCTAAGATTCAAGAAAACAGGTGGGGTAAGTCCAAATGTCCAATTTCGACAACTAAACAAGGGGCAAAAAATGCACATCTTAATAATATTACAGGCAAAATATGTACAGAGTAAATACAATTAATTACCTCGGTGATCTTCCTCTTGACAGACTCATATGTACTAGGACTTCTCCGGCGCCTTCGTGGTTTTGCCAAGCATAAATCCGCATTGCATATTTTGAACCAGCACTAACAAAGATCTTGTAACCCATCTCCATCAACTGAAAAGCTCTCATTGAGACAGCCATCATGTTCCAAATCAACCGACGACCTCAGCCCCCAATATCCTCTTCTTCCATTAGAGGCAAAATTAAGCAGCACGTGGTTGAGTAGATTAAATGCCTCATCACAAGTGGGCCTGTTAGACAAGTAAGCAATTATAAAGAAGTGCACAATAATGAGATATATCTATACAGAGAACTAAAGAGAGATTCACTCTCTTTTATAAAAAAGAAGGGATGTCCATTTAAAGGGATAAATAAATGAATTTGTTCTTTTTCACTAAAATTTTAAGATATGATCTATTAATAAATCAGATCCCCTAAATTTCATTAAAAACAATATGATTCTAGAAATGGGTGTAATGCAAAAATTGATATATATGTGCATATTTGACCATTGAAGTTTTTTATGATCATCTCACCCACTTCTAGATTGAATTTTTTGATGAGATATGGTGAAGCTGATATACTCCTCACATACATCATCTCTACAAATTTTCATAAAAGATTTCATCTATTTACCCCTCTGGGTCTCCAAATGGACGTCCCATCTTTTTGTAAAAGAGAGGGAATCCTCTGCAGAGCCTAGCTCTATATATACATAGAAGTTCATTACAAGCAAGAAAATAGAAGTGCAATGGGAACGTATACAACAGCAGTCTCTTCATAGGCCACCAGCAAAACCAATATTTTACATATAAAATGACAGTTCCCCAAAATTTCAACAAATGCAAAATTACAACATCAATAAAATCCTCAGGAGGAAGGCGCCTACACACCTTGACTTGCACGGTGAGTAGTGGCTAGTGTCCTAACAACAAGCTATTGGCAAAAACACATGCCTTCAAATCTTGCAAACTTAAAACGAAAAAATGTACTAGAATTTACAATAAAATATATAAAAAATTATTAAAAATTTAAAATTTCCTCTCATTTTTCTTTGTACTTTCCTAATTATCGAACTTCATATAGATACTGGAGCTGGACTGACTCTGCAAACTTCAGCATTGAAGCCAGAATCCATTAGAAAGAGAAGCCAAGCCCGCTGCTGCTCTGACAGACGGTCCCGGGGCCCTTTAACTTCCACGAGCTTGGCCTCACCACTGTAATCTCCATGAAAACGCCACAACAATAGATCGGGCATTCCACTAGACCAGCTCCGGTAATCTTGAGCCAGGTGGCGGCAGATCAAAGCCAGACATGGCCCACGCACACAAGATACGACGACTCGAAGATCGGTCAATGAATGCCTATCCCAGTTAACTCCTCGACATGCTGTTCCTCGATTTGCTTCCCACGAGGTAATGATGATCTCTTCAGCCATTCCTTCCTGAATCTTTTGTAGTACAGGCTCTATAATGCTCTTCCTTACTTCATAGAAGCTGTCAGTCTCCATATCCAAGGGTGCCATCTGCAGAACAAAAGAGAAATCCAGGAAATCAGTCATGTTATGACGACATACAAACTTTAAGATTTTTTAATTATTTCATCTGAAGACAGAATGAATTGACCCTGTGGTAATTCCGAGACCATGAGAATATTAGTCGAGAATCGAAGAGCACATCCAATAGAATAACCAAAATTGGATAAGTAAAATAGATTTTGAATATTCATGTAGTACATCGTTAGAGTTAACAGTGTTACTCTTACAATAGTTATTTTTTGTCAATAATCAAAATTGTGGTGCCCACTATTTTGATTGGCCACAAATTAATCAGTTTAAAATTTCATGGGAGTAAAAAGATCATCTTATTTGAAAAGATTCTCTTATCTTTTCGTTTGACCAATAGAATTAGTGGGCCTCCATTTTGAATATTGAGAAAAGTTGTTAATTTTCATTATAGTGAACGTAGATTTGATTATAGGTTAAACGATTACTAAAATTCCACTATACCATTGGAGTGTAGTTTGGGGCAACATTTCTAAAATTGATTACGACTGCTATTTGATTATAATGCTCGAGATACTTTAAGGGTTTACTTCTTAGCTTATTTGTTTGATAGAGTCAATTCTTAGATTCAGCAATGGGTAGTTACTTCTTAGTGTATTTTGTACTAATTTCTCTCTTGTTGATATATCATACTCCTTGTGTACATGGGTTTGCTTCCCTTGGAGCCTTCATATTGCATTTTCTCCTAATATGGGACGCATCAAGTTAATAACACAACGGAGAAGTATAATCAGTTTATAATTTGCCCAAAAGAAATATGAACTAGAAGAGTACCTGAAATCTAGTGCGAAAGACATTAGGCACATCAGCAAAAATAATATCCCACATAAGAAGCCCAAATATAGTCAACCAAATGCCACTCTCTGTATGAACACCCTGCCAGCACCCACCTTCTTCTCCAGCATAATACTGTAGAGCTAGCTCCTCTACTCCGCACTGCTCTCCATCTTCCCCATAAAACCTGCTCTTCATCCCTGTGCTACAGTTTAATGGTCTCCCTTGAACATGGACCTAACATATGATTGCCAAAGAAAAACTCTTTTTAGGTTATAACTAACGAGGACACCTTTAAATACTTAACCTACTAAAAGATGAGCATAGTTTGTTACTCTTAGAAATTTGAGCAGCTTTGTTTTACTATGCTCCCAGTTTTAGCATTGAAATTGGACTTGTTACCCTGTTTGCATGCAGGAGAATCTAGAAGGATTACTTAGGGGTGCAATTCCCAATTCCTTTTGGGCTCATTTGGCTCGAGTTTTAGGAACAGAATAGGCATTTTAGACACCAAGAAAGCTCTTTTCCTGCCATTTGAAATTCCTT
The DNA here is from genome assembly GCA_021464415.1 of Lonicera japonica. Lineage (NCBI taxonomy): Eukaryota > Viridiplantae > Streptophyta > Magnoliopsida > Dipsacales > Caprifoliaceae > Lonicera > Lonicera japonica. The sequence goes on from CM038468.1 coordinate 26,321,798, forward strand.
GCAAATGTTTGGTTAAGGCTGGAATTCTCCTTTACTCACATTGAAAGTAACATGCTAATATATTATTAAGTATAACTTAATAAAAATTAGTTACCATATGATAATCTGTGGTTGAATATTACTTTATTATAATGCAAAAGAAAATGTTTTGTAATTTGTTTCAAAACAAATTATTTTTTTTAAATTCATTAAAATAATGGTAATTTTGTCAAGACAGAAAAAAATAAATGAAGGAAAGGACTATGGGAATCCTCTTAGCTTGTCACCCCAACAAATATGGGAATGGATGTAAGGGACTCCCCTTTCCTAGGAATCCGTCATTCATACGCAAAACTCCAACAAAACATCGGAATCTTGAGTGAATGAGACCTTAGCATTCCAGGATCGAACCAAACATAACCTTTTATGTAAAGTAATCAAAAGAAGCCCAATGAGATCAAAGGTGAAATATCTTGTAAAGTATATTTAAGTAGTTACCTCCATGATCTTCCTCTTGACAGACTCTGAAAAACTAGGAGTTTTCCAGCGCCTTGGTGGTTTACCCAAGCGTAAAACCCGCCTTTGCAACGATACTCTTGAACCGGCGCGAACATATGGATCAAGTAGCCCATCTTCAGCAACCAAAAGGCTCTCATTGAGACGGCCCACATGTTCCAAATCAACAGACAACCTCAGGGTCCAATATCCTCTTCTTCTATCAGAGGTAAAATTAAGCAGCAGTCGCTTTAGTAGGTTAATTGCATGATCGTACCTGAGCAAAGTAAACAAGTTCATTCATAGAGCTAAAGGTATAACTGATTGCAAACAAAGGAAGGACCAGGCCAGCATCATTATCCAAGCAAGATTTCAAATAAGTACACAGAAATTTTTTAATGGCTTGCACAAACAGAGCCAGAGTCTATGTTTTAGGGTTAAGCCGTTAATATGACGAAGCAAAACAAATAAAAAGGACATAACATCCTATTAAAGACTAAATCTACATGATCCTTATTTGTAGGAAGTACAGAAGTTACCTAGTAATAATAAATAAAATATGATTTCTAACAAATATCAACTGCAGTCTCCCCACAGGTTGTCCTTTGCATAAAGTAGGACACAAACAAAGGAGTCATGCATTTGGGATATACACATCAAATCCGTTGTGTATACGAATTGCATAATTGAATAAAGAAACAGAGAAAGTATATTACGGGAAGATGGGACCAATGGCAGAAGCATCATGCAAAATAGTAGAGTCTACCCACATGCCCCCTAACTATGGCCAAAGTTGCAAAATGCCCCCTGCACTAAGAAACGCGCCTCCTAAGCCCCTAAACTGTCTCTCTGTGTTTCACTTTGCCCCTTCCATCCATTTTATATGTTAAAGTTGACGGAAAATGGTCATTTCATCGTAGATGACCATTTTAAGGGTATTTTGCTGCTACTACTGAAAATGAATATTACCCTCCATGAGAACAAAAAAAAGAAGAAAAAGCACAAGAGAGATAGAGAGAGAGCAAAAAGGAGAACATCGATTCCTTGCATCGCTTCATCTTTTTTACTCTCTTGTGCCTTTTCTTCTATTTTTTTCACTCTTGCAGGGAATTGTTTTTATTCAGTAGTTGGACCAAAATACTCTTATACGTCATATGTGTTGCACATGACCATTTTCCGTCAACTTCAACAATGGACTAAAGGGCCAAAATGAAACATGAGAGATAGTTTAGAGGCTTAATAGTGTGATTTTTAGTTCAAGGCGCAATTTGCAAGTCTGTCTATAGTTTAATGGGCACGTGGGTAGCTTGCTCAAACACTAAAAGATTACCCATACTTCAGCCTCCATACCTATTCTCGTGCTCAAGAAATGAAACACCCAACAAAACCACCTTAGAATAGACCCATGAAGCTGAAAAGCATGAAAAGAATGAGGCCATCGATTCGGACTTTATTGATGGTACTAATTTCACGGATGAACTGGACATGCGGGAGTTAGATATCTCTATGCATCTCAATACCATCTCGGAATTGTTTTCATCAAGAAATTGATCCATAATTTGTGCTATTTCAATGGCCTGTTTACACAAATCTTAATGTTAAAGGCAGCCAAAGGCAGAAATATAATTAACAAAGCCATGAACAATACCTCTTCATAAGAAAGCAGATCACTTCTACAAGAGAAAATCTGGTCTGAGATAATACAATTGTAAGTTGGGTACTTGACAATCCCCAAATCTACAAGTAAAAATGCTGAAAGATCCTGCTCTCCGTTAAGAAAGAAAAGCCTCTACGAAAAACAACATAAACCAAATACATCAGATTTAATACCGTTTCACAGGTTTGCTAACTTATTACTTAGGGACTTAGGGCCTTCGGGTGTGTTTAATTAAAAAATATATATATTAATAATTGAAAACGCCACTAATTTTCATGAGAAGTTGGAAAAAGAGACGAGTGATTTGATGAAATGTCCTATTTACATTTTCTGTTTTCCATGGAAAAAAGGAAAAAAAATGAAGAACGTAAATCACAAGTCTTTTTTCCCAACTTCTCATAAAATTTAGTAGCGTTTTCAATCTTTTCATCAAACAGACCCCTAGATTTAAGAAAATCACCTCAGCTCGCCAAACAAGAGACACAGCCTTTAAAGACAGTTGAATACAAGCTCCAGTTTTCTCCAGAACCAAATTTGGTAGGAATGGGCTGTGGTGAATAATGGAAACAAAAATTTAAAAGAAAATGGAAAAACACTCAAAAAATTAAAAATTTAGAGATAATTCTTGATACCATGATCCATGTCCCGACGAAGAAAGAATCGAGGAAATAAAATCTTGCTTTCTTAAACCACAATTGCGTTTCTGAAGCATCAACCAATGAAGACTTAGCACAACAGCTTAGCACAAGGAATATTCTGAAACCACTAGATGCAATCAAACTCAAGTTTAGCCTTGATCGAAAGCCGAAGGGAGAAAAAGAGAAGATAAGATTGGTCATGTTAGAGGAGCACAAAGATACAGTATAAACAATCAGTTCAAAGACCATAACACTTTCATAATGATGAAATTCGAAAAGTTCCTAGAAACAGTGGTGTAAATGCACCCTCATGAAAACCACTTAGATCCGATTGCTAAATTGACTGGTTTGAGGTATTTTGAATTCAGGATCGGATTCAATCATGGTTGAGTAACAATTAGGGTAAGATTACACCACATTATAAGAGTAAGGTACAACTTCAGAAACTCAATAAGACTATTAGGGAACCCTCTATTAAGGCCACATAACGTATAATAGTAGGAAATGTATGACCCGTATCTGTCCACACAGTATGCCTCGTACTGTGTAGTCATCAGAAGCCAATATTAATTACTTTAGGAGCATTACTATGGCATCAACCAAGTCTAGAAGGAACCACCCATAACGCTCCATTTAGTATATATTACAAATGTAAAAGGGTCAAATACAATCACTGTTGATTTTCTCCACTAATAAGAAGCTCGAAATAGTATGAATAATACCAATCAGGAAATGGTATAAATCTAGCGTCAATAACGTGTGCTCTCAAACTGAATCAGAGAATAAAGGATTTCTTGTGCGAAGGTTGGTGGGGGAAAAAACAGATCATTCTATAGAACTTCACATTTTGTTGGGTAAACCGTTGTGGAGATTACCTCTTTGAAATGATTTTTTTTAAAAGCTGACTTGGAATTTAGGTTTAAATCCATGTAGGACTGTTACAGCCACATAGAATTTCCATTAACGTGTTAATCATGACTGATGGACGTACTAAATGTACACAGAGAAAGTTCATTGTTATTTACGTTGAAAATTTTGTACAACTAAATGGAAAAAAGTGGTCAAGTATTTCATACTTTTCGGTACAACCCTTTTTAGTTCAACTGGCTGCAATAGAAGATCTCAAGATAGTAAGGCAATGAGTGCTGTCACAACAAATAATGAATGCATGTCTACATAGACAATGAAATCACAATGAATACTACTTGAGAAAAATCAAACCTTATTTATCATACAATATATTTCACGGAGCTCACCAACAGTGAGTAAATTCAAAATCTCCTCCAAATCATACTTCAGTAGTTCCTTTGTGGATTGAATGCAACAAGCATAACCTGCTGCTGAATAATGAAAAATACAAAATTTCATCACAGATGAATTTGTCCAATATGTCATCAAAGCATAAATAGCATCAAGGACTAAAAGTTATAATAAATGGGATTTGGTTACCAGAGAGTCCCTCGCCTGCTTGTTGGCAATCAGATATTTCAGCATAAGAAATATTTGACATCCGAAACCATGACCCTGAGGCAACAAAAAAAAAAAAAAGAAACATAGTCAATCTGCAGTGTAGAATATAGACAAAACTATCCAATTCATCTTATTTCCCCACTCTTTTATTGATATATTAAAAACTAACAGATTCAAGTAGCTTATGAATGTGCAAGAACATATCAGCCACAGTCTATAAATCACCACAGAATGAAAGGTCCAGTCCATAGTTTTTGAACGTGATTTATTAGTATAAGAGGAAACACAAACAGATCCTAGCCAATATGCACCTACAATTACAAAACCAGCCCACTCTTCCAAATACACGGCACAAGTTTGACAAGCATACGACCATAGTTGTTATTAGAGGTGTGCAAAAACCGAACCGGACTGAATGGACTGACCGGACCGGACCGAATTATAAGGCTTTTTTCTGTCTTCATAGGTACAACGGTCCGGTCTGGTCCGGTCTGAATTTAAGTGGACCGAATTGAAACAGTCCAGTCCTCGGTCTAAGGAACAAAAGTTAGATAAAAACCGGACCGGACCGAACCGAATATATGAATAGATAATTTTTTTAATATATATTGCTCATATAAATGATGTATTTGCATTTTGTGAAGATCTCTGTAGCATTAGGTATAAGACAAGCATATATTCTGAGCGTCTTATACCGTAAAAACTGAAAAGTGTGAAAAATGAGCTGAACATGAGCCACAAAGTCCAAACAAAATAGGCCCATTGAAAAAAGCCTAGACCGATTAGACCGAACGAAACCGGACCGTTCAAACTGGTCCTGTCCAGTCCGGTCTAGGCTAGTGTTTCGGTCCAGTCCAGTCCTAAATATTGAAGGACCGATTTCACCGGTCCGGTCCAGTTGACCGGACTGCGCACCCCCCCTAGAACTTGTCATATCTTAAACTGTGTTGTGAATAAAAAATGTATGATGTATTCTGAATCGTATCATTCATTTGATTTGTAGAAGAAGATTGGGTACAAAGTGAGAGAAATAGTGAGTTATATATAAATACGTTAGAAAAACAATAAATGCCTGTACTTATATAGTTATATTAAAATAACAGGGGCTTATAATGTAAAATCAAAATCAATTATAGGATGCGATTGCATCAACTAAATAGACGATACTTTCCTTCATGACACAAAAAAAAAGTGTAGCTTCACATCCCGATTATGATCAAGTTCCAACTCACAAATTAAATATGTTTGTCCATAAAAGCAAAATTTATAACAAGTATCAATAGTCACGAGTAAAGAGTGACAAAGATGATTGGAATACTGCTTGTCCAAATAAGAACAAGTTCTCAACTTTTCTGTTCATCCACAAATTAAAAAGTGGTATTATTGTTCTTCAAAAGGCATGATTTTATTGGTAACAATCTAAGAAGAAACTGAGGCTGGTCAAGCATTTGAAGTATCTATTGTTAGAGCAGGAGACCAATACGTTCCATCGAGCTTGCGGATGTATTCTTTTGAAGAGAAGTGATGATGAAGTGGTGGCAAGTTCATTGCTATATTATTTTAGTCATGTCAACTTAAATTTTTAATTCGGTGCAATATCCCTTATTTTTTGTTATAGGAATTTCAGAAATTTTAGATTCGTAGTTTGGAACTTCTGGTAGGCACGAAATTTAGCAATTAGCGTGCAATATTATGATTCCTTGCATAAAGGATTTGATTTGGAGTAGCCTCCAAGCAATTCTAGTTATTGAACGTAGTGATGTTAATCATATAGAGAAGTTGTGTCCCTTGATGTAATAATTCAAGTTTTGTCAACATCTCAGATTTGTCTCCTCTTCTCTCCTTGTGGATTGAAATATTTATATAATGCCGAGATTAACGTATGAAGATTGGCCTTCCCATTTTTATGGGCCACCTCCGTATCAAGGAATGTCTGGATTCGATCATAGAGGGGCATAGCTTATTTAAGCTACTAAAATCCACAACCTCCCTTAAATAGTTAAGATTGCTTGGAAGCTACTCAAAATCAAATCCCTTACACAAGGAAACCAAATTATTCCGATCTACTTGCTAGAATTAGTGTCTACCAAATCTAAAGTTTTAAACTTGCAAAAGTTCCTGTGAAAATGACCAAACAACTTAGAAGTACCAAGGAATAAATACACACTCACAGCAGCATCAAAGCCTCCTCTAAATCCATATCCACAGTCAAATGGTTGGCAATCACTCTTCTAAAATATTATTGTGATACGGTCCTGAGATGTGGTTTATAATCACATCAAGAAAAATGAACACTGAACACATGCACACCAAACACAACTCTCTCCCTCTCTTGCATGTATATTTTGAACTATAAACATAACTCTCTCTTTCTAGTTACCATTACTATCCTCGTACATACTATGTATATCAACATATGGAAGCTAATTGGGGGTCCCGTTCTCATGGACATGTTTAACATATTACAGAATCAATCTTCTCATGTTACAAATGTGGATAGTGGCATATGCAAGAAAAATTCCCTAGAAACAAAGATAGTACCGTAGAAACAGGTTATACCTAGTATTTTATATGATTTATGAACATATGCATCCACCCTTTAATCTTGCATGTTTTTTATATGTATATTTTCATATTATATCATCACCAAGAATAGAGTAATATTAGTATATTTTATAATTGAAGTACAAACAATTAATATGTTATCATAATTTAAGAAATTGAGAAGTGGCATGGCTTTATGACATTACTCCTAGTTTAGAGAGCTTCATTTTATATTTTACTTCAAAATAATTTGGCATATACACATATTTTCCCCAAGCATTTGCTCTAATGGACCCAAAGAATTTTGTTCAAGGCTGTTTTGTGTTAAGATGAGTTGCTGCTATGAAGTAAAAAAACTTATTATGTCAAAAGGAGTAACTGGTCAACGTGTCAAATTATTAGATTAACTAGTAAAACCAGGATAAGAGAGAGAGAGAGGGGAATCAAAACAAATATAAGACCTTTTCGTGTATAAAGCCGAACAAAAAGCCTTTGACTGTCGTCTGAAAGTGAGAAAAATGTTTCTGCAAACAAAACAAACATAATTAATGGAAAGGTCTATAATCTATAACATAGATAACAAATCTGAATGAGACACCAAATAGGCACCTAAGAACGTTTTTTCATCATCCGTGAGGAGATAAGAATTAGTCCTCATGACCTCTTGTATTAACAGAACAAAATTCTGTTGATATTTTGACATTGTCGGTGGACAAGTCTTCATAGATTCAACCATTTGTATAGCCTTTCTCCATAAAGACTTGAAAAGTTGAAGCTCTTCAAATTCTTTTTCACCAAGATCTAACTTGTTTTGGCACAAAATCTGAATCGGGACAACTGTAAAAGCATTGTCTGGAGCAGAAGATATGTTTCCCTGCAACAAAAAACCATGGTGGATGGCCATTACTCATTAGCACTAGAATCTACATATCATCATAACAATCAGGAAAGGAGCATAGTCAGATGCTACTTACAACCCTGCCTAAGGTAATTCAAGCAATACTTATTCCAGGGGAAAAAGATATAATACCTCAAATCTCAAGCCAAACTTGCCCATTAGAGGCGACATATATTGAGCCAACTCTCGTGGGAGAAAACCAAACACTTTACCACATCCAGAATCTGCAGATAGAACCTGACTGAAAGGGGTGTCAATTCTTTTGAAATTTATAATCAGAAAAGGGAAATCAAAAATTGAATACCAAATTGGAAAGGAAGTGAACCTTGACAGCATTAGGATCCTTAGGATTATTAGGCTCTCTCATAAGAGATATGCTTGCCCCAGGATTTATCTCCACTTCATCACCAAATTTAAGACCAACAATAAAAGTTTCTAGCAACGCCCCAGATATGTTGTCCAAAGATTCATCCATATCATCATTAGGCACCTCATTCTCACGGACCAGCGAAGGGGAGTCAACTCGATAATTGACTTTCACATCACTGACTTGGCAATCTACTGAACCATCCACATGATGTTTAGGCTTCTCATTCTCATGGACCAGCAAAGGGGAGTCAACTCTATAATTGAGTTTGACATCACTAGCTAGGTTTTCTACCGAAGCATCTATGCCTGTAACCATAACATAAGCTGGCTTTGAGGGTGATTTGCAATTGGTACTGTTGTTCTCTTCAGACCCTAGGATTCTCAAATTGTTGGGACTAGTCTGAGCACTAGTTCCTATAAATTGTGACCCCTTGGACTGGATTTCCTCCTTTGGTCCTGCGCAGAAGTTTAACTGAAGAAGGGTGCGCTGGCTCAATTTGCGTTTGGTCCCTCTAGTTAGGCACGTATCTGAAACCATTAATTAAAGCCGTAAGCACTTATAAGGTTCTAGTTTGCAGCATGAGAAGCACAGTACTATATTCAAATGATGAAAATAATAATTTTTCACTTATATGAGAATAATAAATAAAAATGGAGGTTACCTAGACCAATAGTAGAGGTAACTTCTGAACATAGAAAATGCTATTAAGTGCTCATTTGGTTCAAGTTTTTGTTCGTTCCGGGAATTCTAAATTGGTAAATTCCCGCAAGGAGTATTACAGCTCATATCAAGAGGTTGAATCATAAGTTGATGAGCTTCAAACTTTCCATGGGAAATTACCATTTCAGATTCGAGAAGCGGCAAGCAACACTAAATGTCGTATGTAACTTAAGAAAAAGCTTTCGCACTTTGCTCAGGAAAACAAATTCAGCATTCATTGTGAAGAGGCAAGTCGTGTGTTGAATGCTTAATTTAACTTTGATAAATTTTATTCCAATACTACCCCTATAATCTTCATTCATTAGCTACATATATCACAAAAATAAAATTGAAACTGTAAAATGCAAACTCATTTTTCAGAGATTCCCTTTGCCATTAAGGGGCTGTTTGTTTTGCACATCTGAAGTCTGAATGGAAGCTATTCAGATTTCAGATGTGCAAGAATTCGATGTTAATTAAGCAACCAGAACCCAATCAATGCCAACACCAAACTGAAAATCGCATATATACCCAAATGTGAATTGATCATGTAATCTTCGCCGCGAACCTTGTTCCCACACACGGGACAAGTAACCCAATCACAATCTAACAACTCAGCCAAACTTTCACCAACTTCATTCGAGGATCCTTCGATCGATGCAGACCCCCCATTTCCATCTTTACAGGGACTCAAAGTGCCCTAAATTTGAACAAACAACATCAACATATGTATGTATATATATATATGTAAATGAGGAGATAGACGGGGAGAGAGAGAGAGAACCTGGATGGTGGGGGAGAGGAGAGAATGACGGTTGGGGAGAAATCTCCGGCGCTTGCCGACCAATCGGAGCAAGCTCTCTCGTCCGGTCAGCATCTATCTACGTATGTAGGTATAGAGTGAGAGTCGACGCAAAATGCCCTAATTTATTCCCAAAATTTATATCGATAGCCTCCTCCCGCCAAAGGTAAGGAACTTCGGTGATTTTATTTTCAAATATTTCATAACCAATTTGATTCTTGTTTAGTACTTTTGGCTTATACTAATATATACCTAAGGATTACCCCTAAGTAGAACTGCACAAATAAAATGTAACATATGATCAAGAATTATTATTTGTGTAATTAACAATAGAATAAGGGTTGGGTTATTGCCACCTTCCCAACATTTTAACAATCTTTATTTGACTCGGTGTAATAGAACTGAATATGTGTGCATTTATTTAGTGTAATAGAATCAGGTATTTGCATATTATTCAATATGGCTAAGTCAGCGGGTTTTTTTTTTGTTCTCAACAATAATTTAGTTCTATTACACCAAGTTAATGTAGGGAGTGTTACAAAAAACTTTGGGTGTAGCAATAGCCCCACCCTAAAATAATTATAAAATTAATGATATTGAATTAAGAGGGAGGTTCCAAAAATTAATGACATTCAATTTTTACACGTTCAATTTGAGGTCTTTTCGGTTTCAGTTGATGTAAAAATTATGAGATCCAAACTCAAATCGGTTTCGGTTTTCTAATTCTTCTAAATTCAAACTCGAACTAAACTTTTGTTTCAGTTTTTTTGGTTTTCATATATATATATTTTAAAATAAATAAATTGTAAGATAACACTTATTTTGGTCAAAAAAATAATAAATCTATACTTACTCATGCCTATTTTGGATAAAAAAAAATATTAACTCTTATATTTACAATATAACTCCAATAGTTATGATAGTTCAAATAGTCAATATCTCACTAGACTTTGTAAATTTTAAAAAATTTAGATAATGAAATAATATTATTTTTGAGTCACGTGTGCAATAATTCGGTTTAATTAGTTCGGCTTGGTTTGGGTTTGCCCCAAACCCGAACCAAAGATATTCAGTTTGGGTGTCATGTTTTTTCGGTTCAAAATTTTAAGGATCAATTTAGTTCGGTACGGTTCAATCGTTCAGTTTTCGGGTTTGCCACAACACCTATGTCCAATAGATAACATTCAAATGAAAGAGAGATGTTCAAGTTTTACATGCAATAGGCCGAAAAGAGTTATAGTTTCTCCCTATCTTAGTTTAAAAGTTATCAAACTTGTGTAGTGCAACCCAGAAGACCACCATAAAAATCATTATTTAAACCAATTTAATCAACTTACATAGTAATAATTAAAAAAAAAGAGAATCAATTCAAATCCAATCATCTATATTATAAGGGAAGGAAATATTACATCATTAATTTATCAAATCAATGCCTCACATTTAGTTAAAAGAAGATAAATCTTGAGTCATTATATGTGTTTCAAAACATCCGACCAGAAAGTCATCAATTTTTTTTATCTTTTTTATTCTACCAATCTACTTTATTTTGCTCACTTTTTTCCCTCATTATATATTAAATTTAAATAGAAAAGGCAGAAATTATTAAAATTTGTATATTTGAAATCTACTTATCCATACATATGACACAAAATTCATTACAACTATAAAGTTAAGTGTAAAAGAAAAGATTAATATATATATATATATATATTGTAACCCACTTTTTATCTTGATCTCTAAACCCGTTTTTTTCCCATATAATTTATATTTAAATCATTTTACACAATGTATTTGTTTCAAATTCAGTTGCATCACAATTCTTCCTTTAGTGTATATATTTTTATTTAATCTTTTATAAACTTAATTGATTTATTTTAAAAACATATTACTTTTATAAGCCAATGTTACTACTATCAGCACCGTATGCTTAAAATTAAAATTTTGAAAATATGTAATGTTGTTGTAATAATAATAGTGTAAATTAAAATTTTGAATATTTATTTTAATATGTATGGTAAATAATTAGGGATGGCAAATGACCAAACCCTTCTTTTAATTTTAAAAAAAGAATTGTTTGATATTTTACAAACTTAAATAGCTTTTTTTTCTTTTTCAAGACATGTTACTTTTGTAAACCAATGTTAGTACCAATAATACCATAAGTTTACAATTAAAATTCTAGAAATATATAATGTCACTATAATAATAATAGGGTACATTAAATTTACCAAATATATATATATATATATATATATGGTGAATAATTAGGGATTACATAGTGGCCCAACCTGGCCTTCATTTGAGGTGACGAAACAGGTTTGAATTTAATCTATCATAAAGGTGAAAGATTCGAGTTTTTTAATTGAAAACCACTGCAATTTTGTCGGGTGGAGTATATATTTTGGTATAACCCTCCCCCTCCCCCTCCCCCGAGCTTGATGGTTAGATTGGTTGTCATCTTTATTTATGATAGCTCATTTATATATGTTCAGAAAAAACCCACCCTATTACAGTGTGATTTGTTGTGTATACAATTTTTTTAATGTATATTTTAAGCACATTATTGAGATACTAAATATTTTTTTCTAAGTTCACTTTTTTTTAATAGTTAATATTTTTTATGTTACCGTGCCGTTCAGCACAAACAATATCTAGTTCACTACTAAATAGCAAAAATGTTATCCAAAAGTTAACAAAACCCACATACATACTTGGAAAAATATATAGAAAAACAGACCCACAAACATAAGGGGAGAATTCAAACCTAATAAAGATATTACAAGAGAGCTATAATATAGTCTATGCCGCTAGGTAGACATTTTTTTGGGCCTTATGCAATGGATTTGTACACATTTGACAACTTTAATCAACAAATAATATCAAATGCTTTTTTCATAAGAAAAAAATTAGTCTTTCAAATTTTCACAAAATAAAATACATGACCCAACCTATTAGACCACCTGGCCACTAGCCCGGATCCCAAAATTGAGAAGGTCATTAATTTGTAAAGGATCAAAGAAATTAGTCTAAACATTTGTGCGACTCTCTCTTATGTATATAGAATATATATTTATTTTTTTGGTTACAACTCTTTATCATTCTATTTTGACCGTCAAGAAGGTTAAAGGATTTTTATAGTTATTTTGTTTTAGCACTGTTCAAAAATGCATTGACTTAGCTAAATTAATTTTATTTTATTTTTCAATAATAATAAGCTGGAGCTGAACAAAAAAAATTGTCATCAAAAGCCAAAAATAAAATCCACGTGCATACATGGAAAAAACTACCAAAAATAAAAATAAAATTTAATTATACTACATAGGAAAAAGTCACACGTACATAGAGTGAGGGTGTTTACGAACAATATAAATTGCATACAAAAAATGGTTATACACCCACGCATACATATACATGAAAAAAAAATTTACTTGAAAGAAAGAGAAATCAATAAAACTCAAACATGAAAGGTGAGACCCAATAACAATATAACAAAAACCCAAACCAGCCATAAATTACATGTGTGTGCGTGTGTGTGTGCGTGTGAGAGAGAGAGAGAGAGAATACGCTTGATTTTAATAGAGTGAACAATAGAGAGTGTTTACGACAAAAAAAATATAAAATAACCATGGAGCTCCTTAGTGGAGAGAAGAGAGACTTTTTGAGAGAGGTTGAGAGAGAGAATGTTAGAATATGAGCACTTCAATCATTTTCGATTGAAGTTTGGATCGATTGGAAATGATCTTATTTAAAGGTAACATCTAGGCTTTAGTTCAAATGGTGTCCGTGTTCGAACCCATTCTTGCCTCTTTCCTCAAACCATCCGGATCTAAACTACTTACACCAGAAAAGAAAAAAGAAAAAAAAGGGAAATGAAACACTCGATTCCACTGCCACTAAATTTAATATAACACTTCAATTCCACTATGACTAACTTTTGTACAAAGAAGCACCTAAAACAGGGGGTTTATCTTCTTCAAATACACTCATTGTGAGCAATTCAGTCTTAGTACAAAGACCCCTCAATGTCATACATTTCTCACTATACAAACAGTGGCACCAAGTATAACGTCAAGCAGTGATTCACATTTAAAGAAGAAACTTTACACTCTGGGGATGTTTTACCATCAAATTTTCTCATCAAAAGTTGCTCTTTTCCAAATTCGACGAGGTCCTTCCAGCGAAGCAAGTACATCCTGAAGCTCCTTTGCATGTCTAGTCATTTTACCCATCGAGTAGGCTTTAATCATCGTTCTGTAAGTAACTTTATCGGGATTAAACCCATTCCTCTCCATCATTTCAACCGCCCCTTTCATCTCCACAAAGCAACCCATCATCCCATAAGCATCCACCAGGCAGTTGAAAAACACGCTATCAAGTGTGACATCTGAATTCTCGATTATTCGCAAAACACCTCCTATCTTGTCAGCTTTCCCAGCTTGACCATAAGCCCTCACAAGCGAACAAAAAGTGATACAATTTGGTTTTACCCTCTCCGTCTGCATGAGCCTAAACAAAAACTCCATCTGTTTAAGATCACCGGCCCTTCCAAATGCGTCAATGACTACATTGTAAGTGACAAGTGTCCACGAGAAGTGGTATTTCTGCATGTATTCCATAACGGCGCTCATTTTCTCGTAATTCCCGGTTTTACCATAGGAATCTAATAGTATGTTAAAGGTCTTGATGTTAGGTTGAATACCGGCACTTTGGAATTTCTCGTAGCATTGTTCCATTGTTTCTATTTGCCCACTGCCGCCAAATGCTCTGAGGGTGGAGTTCATGGTCCAAACATCAGGCTGACATTCTTTCTGGCGGAGCATTTCGACAAGTGTTGATTCCATCTCTGCAAACCTATTCGGGGATAAAAAAGCATCGATCCAATTAGATATAAAGAAATAATGCTCTATTTGGTTGGCCAAAAAAGGGACAAAAACTAAACTCTTCCCACGTTTACATCAGTGGAGAGAAAAAAGAATAGAAAAGAAACCTTGTGTGGGATATGAGAAGATAATGAAAATTCAAGAACACACCTAGTTACATCTCAATTGTCACTTTAATACATATATGTTCCAAATTTACTATATGCTGCATTACACAATATCCAGACTTCTAACTGCTTAGGGCAGGTTCAAACCATGTAAGAGGAAGTTTCGATTCCCTCAATGGACAGATGACAAGAGAGAGGTTACCCCCCATTGGCATAGCCTACAATTACCATTTCCTAATAAAATTTCACTCTAGTCTTCAAGTCCTTGACTAGAGTTTTGAAAAACAAAAATATTTTATCCCAATTTCTAATCCAGGATACCTCCAAATACAAGAGTGAAACAAGCGTTGTCTTATTACATCCACTTCTTCTCTTATTCTATTCGTACTTTATATCCCTGCAGGCTAGAGCCATATGCAATCTTACAGTATACTACACATACTAGGTAAAATAAATTTTCATTTTATTGTTATCATTTATATTACATTCCCTACAAGCATACAGGCATTGAAAATCTGAATCAAATCGTCGCAAGAAATACCTTTTTGCCTTCCCATAGGCATCAATGAGGGTATTGTACGTGACTGTGTTGGGTTTGATTCCCTGAGATGCCATGTCAGCAAGGAGAGGTTCCACTTTGTCAAATGCGTAAAAGTGCATACACGATTTTAATAGAATCGAGTATGTGAAGACATCAGGCTGACTGTTAGGAGTGTTCTTCATCTTTTCTAGGAGGAGAAATGCTTTGTCCAAAAGGCCACTTCGACTGTATGCAGATAAAAGAGCGGTGCAGGATTCATGGTTCACAACACAGCCTTCATCAATCATGTCTTGAAATAAAGAATCGGCTTTCTCAGGTTGCTTACATTTTCCAAGCATGACAATTAGCTTGATGTATATACTAGGGTTGGGCCTGTACCAAAGCTGCTCTCGAAGCAGTTCAAAAACCTGAGAGCACAAATATTATTATAAGGGTTAATTAAACATCAACTAATCATAATGTTGTTGCTTTCAAAAATTGTGTAATAATCAATATAAAATACCATAAAGTTAGCTATAAAAAAGAAGCATGAAAATAATTGCCTGTTAGACGCAAACTGTACATTTAGACATTTTTTTTAATATATATCTAATATTTCCACTGATTTTAGGCTTTTAGAAGAGACGCGACCTGTATAATTTCAATAGATCCCAACAGGTGTGAACACTGAAACCTTTTCACTATAATTAAATTTTTGAATTGCTTTGAAAAGCAAGCACAGTCCACTGATAATTCATACCAAATTGATTTATGCTTGGCCAAAATTTGCTTGTTACAAGCTAAAATGAAATATAATTTTTACAATTTAGACGGAAGAACATCAATTGTTTTGCTATCATTTTACTTTGGTTATCAAATGGAGCATTAAACAAATAAAAAGTTCAAAAATTTAACCTTGAGAGCAGATTCCCAACGCAAAGCAGTAATTCGTTCGTGAAGGGCTTCGAGGACAGTTCGGGGCAAGAGCTTCTTAGAGTTATTTTTGCCTCTCTTCGTCTCGATGACGGCCTTGGTTGCCTCCCTTCGCAAAATAATTGAGATAGCTTTGTGCGAGGCTATCTTGTTGTTCACCTGCTCTTTCCTCTCTATTTCTTCTCTCTTCTTCACCTTGTCCTTATCCTTGTCGACTAGTATTCTTCTTTTTCTTTCTCCCCTCTCGGTTACAGTATTTGCCGGCTGATCAAAGGAAGAAGATGTTTTGGAGTCCATTCGCCGATTCAACGCCGGCGGAAATGGATTTGAAGGACCAAATAAGGAGGCCATGTGTTGTTATCTTCTGTGGATAATGATGGGGCGCCAAAGATATCTCAAAGAAGACTACACTAGAGAGACTGAGATTACTTCACTTCCGATGTTTGGTTGGTTCAAGTTTGAAGAGCCTATACATCGAATTATATTATCGTTATTATTGTTACAAATACTATATTTATGCATGAATATGCTAGAAAAAGAAAAAGAAATCATAGTAACAATACATGATTAAGTGAAAATAGAAATACAAAAGATTGGTTATACCAAAAACCTTCACATGTGTGACCGAAAATTCCTTCAAACATTATTATTCATTTACTAACCAATAGTACGTTCCAAAACAAAAGAAAACAATGTAGAATGAATATATGAAGAATATAACATTGCTTATAGTCTCATGGACATTGACGACAAAAAGTTGGAATAAAATTCTAGAAACACCTCAATCAGAGGGGCAAGGTCAAAAAGTTTTAAGCATTTAGAACTTAGGGGCAAGGTCAGTGATGATTCTCAAGCTGGTACGTGGTCTATTGAAGTTGTCTGCACTAAAATATTAAACTAATTGCAATGAAGCCTGCTTAGTCAAAAGAAGATGGATAAAAATTGACTAAAATGGTAAAGATGGGGTTTTAAAGTTTAAAAATTGACTACAATGAAGCAATATAGAGTAAAGATACTGTTGTATTGATCTTGAATTTCTCATGTTTTCAAATTGTATTTATAAGTTTGAAAGGAATTTAATTAATAATTGTCTAAGGCAGCATCTCTATATATATAACTGTAATAAAATTGTCACAAGGGAAGGTGATTGAAATAAATAATGAAATATATGCAACAGCTTATTTGAAAAAAAAAATGAGTGACAAATATCAATTTCTCTATGGATTGAAAGAATAAGATTGTCCTTTTGGCATTTCATCAGATAGTTCATGTGCACCCCCATAGCATAGTTGTGAGAGCATCAATCAGCTGAGAGTGCTCAATCTGAACCAACCATTTCAAAATTACTTTTTTTTTTTTGGTTAGAGGGTTACCCCACGGGGTGTCCGGGCCAGCTTTCGCGCACCTCGACTAATTTCCAGTCGCGGTGCATGGCTATTGCTAGCCAAGCATTATTTTGACAATGCTAGGAATCAACTTTGGGAGAACCAATTCGACCCCTAGGTTGTCTAGCGGCGTCCTTATACCAATGGGCCAAAATTACTTAATTTAGAAAAACTAATCCTTACTATACTGAAATGGAAGTAAGTATATCGAGCAATATATGAAAATTTCTTCTATACGTTGAAGGAATTAGTTTACACCAAATTAGACAATGGTGATTAAAATTTAAATCCTAAAGAAGCAATAATTGAAAGGAACAAAAATACTAATAAGCTTAAAATCAATCCCTAATTAATTGTGAAAATTGAAAGTCTAGAAACCCAAAATTTAAATTGAAAACCCTATTTTAGAGTAGAGAAAATTGATCGAATAGAGAAGACAGAAAGATTGTTGAGCCAGAGGCACCGGATACACAGAAAAGATAAGCTAAGGAAGAATCCAAACACCTCCCTCTATTCATATCAATCTAATTTAAAAGCCCTAAATTAGAAAGAAAAGATGGATGGAGGAGAGTGTACACAGAGAGAGGGTCCGACGTACCAGAGAGAAGCAAGGTGAATGAGGTTGAACGTGGTGCTAAGGCGGTGGGTGGTGGTCGGTCGATCAGTCGACGGAAGAGTACAGTGTGCGCGCACGACGGTGAAAATCAGATTCCGGTGGAGAGGAGATAATAAAAGTAGCAAGAAACGCCATTTTTGCGTTTGAGAGAAACGATAGCCACGACAATTATTAGAGATAAGAGAGGGAGAGAATGGGAGGGGAGCAGGGTAACAACTAATAAGTTTTCAAAATGATTTTTCCTTTTTCAATTTCTTCTGTTCTATTTTGGTTGCGTACCAACAAATATTTTATTTTATTTTATATTTTTTTGTCAGATGACAAGTGACTATATATCATTCGTTTGATAATAAGTGAGTAAATGTATTTTACTCGTTCAATAACAAGCGAATAATGTATTGAAAGTGAGTAAAAATTTTAATACCTTACTCGCTTGTTATCGGACGAGTAATATTCACTTCACTCGCTTGTTATCGAAATAAAAAATGAAGTATTATTAAATATTTTGTAAAGTACAAATATCACCCACCTTTATTTTTGTTTAGTGATAAGAGCACCGGTATATTAAAATATGGGTGGAGATGTTGACACTCAAAAACACTCGGTAACACTCTCACTTTCATTTTGTCCTTTCCAATGGGGTAATGTAGTTATTACTCGTTTCTTGAAGGCCGAGTACAAGCCAATATACTCTGTCATTGACAACACTTTCACTTTCATTTTATCCTTTGCAATTGAGTAAGATATCTATTACTTGTTTCTTGAAGGCCGACTATAAGCCTATATACTTTGCTATTGATAACCAAGTAAGACATTATTAAGTTTATATTCGGTCTTTTACAACCGAGTAACGTATACCTTACTCAGTTGTGGATGACTGAATGAAAGTGTGAGTATTACCAAGTATTTTTGGGTGCTAATATCACCACGCATCCTTAAAATATATTAGCGTAGGAGCACATTAAATGTAAATGCAATAAGATAATCGGTGACTCTTTAGGTTATGATTAAATAAAAATATTTTGTCTAGTGGTAATTAAAGATATTTTTCATTTTAAGGTTATGAGTTCAAAATTTTCTTATAACATTATCATGTAGTAATTTAATACATGATAGAGGTAATTTTACAAAAAAACTCTTTACTCACATTTAATATATGATATAAATATGAGTTTCAATTTACCCTAAACTCTTTACTCACACTCAAAATATAGTATAAATATGAGTTTCAATTCACATTTTTTTTATAATAAATTTTCGATTGCGTGTTAACATGTCAAGCTTTTTTTGAGTTTTATGATCGGTATATATTAAAAACAATTTTAATTAAATTTTGGGGGACAATACTTCATTTGATAAGAGATTAGTCACACATGTTATTAATATTGTATCACAGAAGATACATATATGTGCAATATGATATTTAATAATTTATCACTTTATATATATATATTTAAAAGAAAATAAATATATGAAATGGTATTTGACCAAACAGTGATTACATTTTTACTTAGGTTTAAGTCATAGGTTGATTTTATATTTAATTATGATTATTTTAAAGTAATTTTTAAAGTGTGAAAGATAATTTTAATTTGTAATTTTATACATTTACAAAAGCCCTTATCACACTATATAGAGAATAGATGATGTGCTTTGAATTTAAGTCACATAAAATACAACTCTTTAGGGAAAAAATATTATGGGTTTATCAAATTCAGTGTATTTTGGTAACTTATATTTTAAATATAACACAAACCCGATTAGAAACAACTAGCATACATATTTTGGCGTGTTGGAACAGAAGAACATTCTTTGTAACTATAATTTTAAAATAAAAATATATATACATACCACAAGTTTGAGTAGACATAACTCGTTTACATATTTTGGCAATGTTTGATTCTTTGAAAACTCACTGCCCTGAAAATTATCAAATGAAATTGTGTTTTTCCTACAAATGAAATGTATGCTGCGCCTATTTGGTATTAAAAAATAGATGAAAATCAATTACAATATTTTTTGCTATAAAAAAATAAATCATAATATTCTTATCTATAATGCCAATAAATAGATTGCCTCAATTTTTTCTTTTGAACAAAAATAATCTCTTAACGTTTTACAGGTAATCAAAGATAACCTTTGTTATACTCTTTAATAAATTAAATTCAACTTCAAACCAATATACCATTCTTCCTTTTAAAAAGATGATCAACAGTGTTTTCACACTTTGCTTTAATGGGACTCAAACCCATTTCCTTAAAGATAGGTGAGAACTTATTTACCACTAGACTATCCCTCGTATACAAAGAACTTCAATGTTTTTAAAAAAGAAAAGAACATAACAGAATTCACACAATCACACAAATGAAAACAATGCATTGTTGGTCTATCCCACAAACCAAAAAACAGTGCACTGTTGGTCTATCCCACAAACAACCATGTTGATTGTTGTCATGAATACATGATAGCTGACACAAACAAAGTGCACAATAAACTTTAAATAGATCCCACACAAACTTCAAAGATCATACACAAGCAAAACAAACTTCAAATGATAAACAAATCACATAATAAACTAATAAAATGATAAACCAATAATTTTGAGGAGCTTCAATTCAAAGGGAAAGGGCAATAGCAGCACTAGGCATTGGCCTTTTTATGAGCAAAAACTAAGAAAAACAAAGGAAAAATTAGTTTATATTAAACTAGCAACAAAATTCAAAAGTAAGAAGAATAAATATATCAAAAGTAAGAAAAACATGTGAGGAAGACAAAAATAAAGAAGAAACAAATATGATATTATATTGTTATATTCTCACATTTAACATTATGGCCGGGGTGGAGGTATAGTTTGTGTTGCACTTGATTGACTTAGCATTGGACTTACATATGAAAACAAAGTAAATGTAGACAAATAGCAATTAGTGCATTATAATTTACAACCAAAAAGTAAAAACAACAAAAGCAAATGTATTAAAAGAAAGTAGAAAACCACTTACATGCTTCCAATTCTTCTAATTCCTTATATAATTGGAGGTCGTTGTCTGTTGGCTCTTTGTAGAAATTGAATTCTTCCACGCTAAACCAATCACTCGTACACACTAATGCCTCAACCATTTTTGGTGTCAAAGAAGCCTTAATAGGATCTACAATCCTACCTCCAAGGCTAAGGGCATTTTCACTAGTTACTATTGAACTTGGAATTGTAAAAATATCGTAGGCAATTGTAGAAAGGATATGATACTTTGAATGGTTAACTTTCCACCAACCTGCCAACGGGTTGTGTTGAGTCCTGTTCATGTCGGGTCTTAACGAGTAAAGGTAAAAATCAGCCAAACATGAACACAATTCGTTAAGGCTAACAGGTGTATTTTTCGTATTCGCAAACGATTTGTTATATTAACGGGTAACACGAACATGATTCGTTTCAACCGATAATTTCTTAACAATTGATTTTTGTTAGTTCAAAATTCTTCCTGGACTTTTAATCCAACAACTAAGTTCAAAGATTGCAACAATAAAAGTATAAATCAAATAAAGATGAAGATTTTAAATGTGACGATGAATTCCAAGATCTCGCTTTTAAAAATCTAGATCTCTCAACTATGCTTTCTTTTGCATCATGATTGTTGTCCTCGATTTGAACTGCCATTCATCAACCATTGTTATGAGCTCGTGATGGTGTTAAGGGAAGATGGAGACATGATGCCAAGAAAGTTGAAGACATAAGATAACGAAAGATTATGAGAGAGACATTGTTGGAAAGCTTTGAGGGTGAGAGAATCAAAGTAATAGTGAGAGTTGGAGTTGGGGGCGGTAGAAAAAATGTATGTTAGCCTAGGTTTTACATTTAGGGGTTTTTTAGAGTTGAAAAGTTAAAATCCCCATAGTACCTTTAATAATATAATCTATTTACAATGGCTTAACGGGTTTAACGGGTATTAGCGGGTTTGGCCAGTAGACCTACACATGATTCATTAACAATTTGTGTCAAACTGGTTGACCTGTTAATGACCCGAATTCGTTAAGGGTTTACTCATTAACTTATAATATTGTGTAAATTCATGTTGGGTTATCGTGTCGAGTGTCATTTTGCCAAGTTCACTTTCCACCATAACAAAAAATCAAAATCAGATGTGTTGATTCTTCAAAAGGATTGGCAAGGTATATGTCGACTTCATTAGAAATCTCTAATACTTGTTACGCCCTCCTATCTTTTGTAAGTTACTTTATAATTAAATCTAGTGCTGAATTTTCACTCATTCTTGTTTAAGTAATTTCAACATTATTATCATATCCTTCACCAACAACACGAGCACTAGTAGAATTGGAATACTCCTTATACAAGTTATACATACTGATATGCCAAGAAATTGGTATGTTTCATTATGTTAATTTATAATTTAACGAGCATAAATTATTACTAATATTTATATTTTTAATGTTTTTCAGGTGTTAGATTCGAATTTGAAGAAGATTGAAAAATAAAGAAATTAAAGCAAGTGAAGACACATAAAAGTGTTCAATACTTCTGGATGCATAACTTTTTACTCGGAATTTCAAATGATGTGATTCTTGAGCCTAAATAGAATAAAATTTTAAGATCTACAACTTTCCAGTTCAGAACTTTTTCAAATTCATCCATCTAGAGGTCCGAAATTGCGATGCAAAATTATGCAGTTTATTATGGCAAAAATTCAATGAATTTAATTATGGGCCCAAGCAAGAAAAACCCAGCACCAAGTTTAATTAATGAACAGTTCACTGACCTTTAAAGATGTAAAGCCCAATAACCTATTATCCAAATCTAAGCCCAAATCCATTTATATTATCTAAAGCCTAGAAGCCAACTAACAATTATAACTAGCAGCCAAGGCAATCATGGAGAGCCAGCAGCCGTGCACAGGAACAGCAGCCGTGCACCCTTCTTCTTTCTCTTCAATTTTCTTTTGTTTTCTTCTTTTACTTTCAAGATTTGGAGATTGAAGACTTAATTTTATTTTTTTATTTATGTCAAGTAAGTTTTCTTTCAATTTTATTTGTTATTTAATTTTTATTATGCTAGCGTAAATTTGTGATAGGGTTAAAGATGAGTATATTTAATTGATTCCCTTGCACATATTCATGCCAATTGACGTTACCAATTTAATACTTTAATGTTAAATACAATTTTTCATATTGGATGCCTATTTTAATTGATAAAAAATAAAGTTGAATTTTCATTATTTTTTGTTGGATTTACCGTATGATTTGTTAAGAGCGGAAATAAGGTGTGTTTTGACAGATATAGTGAGCGTTTTGATTTTATACATTAGTTTGGTTATAGAAGAATTACAATTAGATTTTATAAATTAATTGAACTTGAATAATTTTATTTTCCGCATTTAATAGAGTCGAGAGACCAAATTAGTGCGAGATAAGAGTAGAGTTTATGCGCGTGAATACTTAGAAAGATGATATTAAATATATGACTCTGAAACCCTAGTGAATTAATTCATTAATTTTATTATCTTGCTTCGTATTATTTAATTTAGTTCCATTGTTTTAATTTACTTGCTTTGCTTTATTTTATTTAATTGGATTTATTTTATTTGTTTGATTATAACCAATTATTCTTGGCTAGATTAGGAACTAGTGAAAAATTAACAAGACAAAATTTAAACATATTGTGTGAGTCTTTGTGGGATCGACCTTGCTTATGCGCTATATTATAAATTGATTCGTGCGCTTGCGAGTATATTAAAATTTATCACAACACATACACGTCTTCACTCGATCACAGACGTTCAATTTTTTCAACACTTGCATTCAATAATTTATGACAAATATTTATTATTTGGAATTTATATCTAAGATCTAGTACTATACATTGGCAACATAGAGAAGATTGTTAACTCTTTCAAAGCTCCCCCAATATTTGTCAAACTTATTTTTCATTGAACAAGCCACTATTTGAATGCATATATATATACATATATATATAAACAAATTGTACATATACATATATATATGTATGTATGTATGTATACCAATGAATGCATATACACATGCACATATATAAACAAATTGTATATATAAATGTATATTCGAAATTTTTAAACCTTTACTTATCAATGTGTGTAGATTTGCTAGGGTGTTTTTGGGTTCGGTCAGGGTTGGGTCCTGGTACAACAATATTCATTAAGTGTGTTGATGGTACAGTAAAGAAAGATAAGCCAAGATTTAAGAGAACATATGTTTGTTTAGTAGCCTGTAAGGAGGGATTCAAAGCAGGATGTATGAAGTTGGTTGAGGTTAATGGTTGCCATTTAAAAGGGCCACATGGGGGTATGTTATTGGCAGCTGTAGGTGTAGATGCTAATAACTGTATGTTCCCCATTGCTTATGCCATTGTTGAAAGTGAGAACAAGAAATCTTGGGTTTGGTTCCTAGAATCCCTTAGTCAGGACCTGCCCATTGGAAACCAACATGAGTGGATTTTTATTTCAGACAAACAAAAGGGTTTGTTGCCAGCATTTGAGGTTTTCTTACCTTATGTTCACCATAGATTTTGTGTGATGCATTTATATGCTAATTTTAAGAGGGATGGGGTACACTGGTCAAGCATGGAAAGAATTATTGTAGAATGCAGCCAATCTTCAAATATGGCATTCTTTGAGCATTTTATGAGGAAGATATTTAAGGCAAAAGCAAGTGCATATGAGTGGTTCAAGGATAAACTAGCTCAAAATTGGTCCAGATCTTATTTCCCCTCATTCACTAAATGTGACATGTTAGTGAATAATATTTGTGAGAACTTTAATAAGTGTATCCTCAATGCTAGAGGCAAATCAGAGTTGGGCTTGCTTGAAGAAGTTATAAACTTTAACATGGGGAGAATGCAAGACAACAGGGTGAAAATGAAGAAATAGCATGGTCCAATATGCCCAAAGATTCAGAATAAGGTAAAGGAGTACAAGTTGGCTGCAAAATAATACATTCCAAAATGGTAAGGGGATCAAAACTATCAGATTCAATGTATCCATGGGGACCAATATACTGTGGACTTGGGAACTGGTACTTGCAGCTGTAGGAGGTGGGATTTGAGTGGTATTCCTTGCCCTCATATGATATCTGCTGTTTATTTCAATGAGGATCAGCCTGAGGATTATGTGAACATGTGCCCCCAGTCAATTAGCTCTTGTCTTGCCTCCAGTATATAATAGTCAGCCAGGGAGAAAAAGGAATAATAGGAAGAAGGGAGTAATGGATGAAAAGGACAATAATCCTAACAAGCTTGGAAAGAAGTATAAAAAATCTTTGAAATGTGGTCTATGTGGAGTAGTTGGACATAATAAAAGGAGTTGCCAAACGAATAAAGGCAATGCAGTTGCAAGTATTTTATTCATTTTGTTTCATTTAATTACATTATTGTTATAGCTACAAAAACTGACATAATTGCTAATAAATATAGGTGGGTGGACAGCAAAGTGGCCCACAAAGCAGCACCATCAGTGGACATCAAAATGCCCCACAAACTAGAAGCTTTAGTGGGTAAAATGCCCCACAACCTCAATTCAATACACGTGTAAGTTTCCATCAATTATAATTGTACCATATGGGGGTGGAATTATCATGTTTTAAACTATCTTCTATTCATTTCAGGTGAAGGGTGAAATGCCAGTTGCCTAACCTAGCTTCCATGCACCATAAACTCAAATAAGTGACTATGGTCCACCACAATCAAGTCAGTCATGGGCACCTACACAGTCAAGGCCACCAATTCTCACCAAAGGGGACAGTAAGCAATAGTGGAAATAATAGCTTGTTGTTTTTTTTTTTTAATTTTTTTTATAAAGGCTTCAATATCAAACTGTGGAAATCTAAGATGATATATAGTTTGCTTTTGTGAAGCTTGGTATTTTGTAGATGGTATCAAACTGTCCAAGTCTAAGATATATAGTTTGTTTTTGTGAAGCATGGTATTTATGTAACTTTGGTGAACTTATTGTGAATTGTATGAATCCTTGTATTTTGATGATAGTATAAATGTTGGTATTTGGATTTGGATGTTACAATTTGCATATATGTTTTGTTAAATAACAGAGCACATACACACTTAACCAAAAAAAAATATAACATAAACACATTTCACAAAAAAAACAGAGCACACATACATTTAAAAAAAAATAGAGCACACACACACTTCACCAAAAAAGGAGCACAAACACACTTCACAAATACAAAAAGAGCACACACACATTTCACTTAAAAAAAAACCCCCAAAGCAAACACACATTTCACCAAAAAGAGGAGCACAAACACACTTCACACAAAAAACAGAGCACCCACACTTCATACGCAAAAACTGTTGATTTTTTCATTAGAGTTAAAAATATATTACAGAAAATAGTTAACTTTGGGTTACATTTAGTAGCAAAACTAACCTTAAACCATTACAACACTAGAAGTGAACATACTTTAAACTAACTTCATCTCCAACACCAACACCAACAAACTGAAACAAAATTATCACTAATAGCAAACTCAGAAGAACAATCAAGAATTTCTCTCTTTTCTTATACCTACTAACTGCAATTTCACCTATATTAACCCTCCTTAAAAGCCTAGGAATTATCTGTGTTGATCTAGCATACATAGGTGGGTCAATCCACTGAAAGTAGCTGCAACCATTTACCTCATTTCCACAAGTTTAGAACCTCCTCCCAGGATTTAAGTCAATCCATGATGTCCTCATAACTGTCCTCCTTATACAGTTGCAACGATGGGAAGGGGGTGATTCATCACTTTAAATCTTTCACTTATTTCTTTAAGTTACAATGCTTTTTCTCTTGATACATATATTTGTATATATACTCACTCAGTTCTATTATAGGTGGGAAGCTGATCAAAAATGGAGGGAAAGTGCATTTAAGGAGAGAATGCCTAGTTTACCCATCACTTGGCTCGTGTGTGACCTATTCCGTTAAGCTTTTGGACGGAAATGGTGAATTTGGGTTAAAGTGCAACACGGTTATTACTTTGTATCTTTATGAGAGCAAAATGAATCTTTACGGACATAAGTACAACTCAGTGAAAACTTTAGCGGTGTTAAATGCTTTTAGCTCTAAAAAGCTAAAGCAAGAGTGCTGGAGGAATTTGAAAAGGTACTTTTGGAACACCTTCACGCATAAAATAAAATAAAAAAGAGCATTTGGGTTTTATATTATATATTTCAATCATGACCAAAACTATTATGTATTTATTACAAATGGTACGACGTTAGTGATATGTGTGCTGACAACCATGCATCAAACAAACCAAACATTAATTGTTTCATTGTATAATTATATAATCAATCCAAGAGGAAGACAATTCATACCAAGATTGGGACTGCTTTCCAGGAAAAAAAAAGAAAAAAAGGAAGAAATATTGTGAGGATTCGCTCTCAACAATTCTTTTTGATGGCGATATGTAAGAATTGAGGACTTCTTAAATTTTAGGTTAAATGATCAAAAAATATAATAATTTTTACATTTTTTTATAATTTTGGGTAACATATTTGTTTTTGATAGTTATGTATAATTTTGAAATTGTGGTTCAATAGCTATAAAAATACAAAATTTGTAAGATTTTGATTGATATATTTCTCAATATTCATTGAAATATATACATTAGTTTGGTTCATGGTTGTGTAATAGTTTTAAATATATTCTTATTAGCTCAATCTTCCTGGTCTTCTTCATTTTCTTTTGTTAAATGGGCTAGAGG
This sequence comes from Lonicera japonica, assembly GCA_021464415.1. Classification (NCBI taxonomy): domain Eukaryota; kingdom Viridiplantae; phylum Streptophyta; class Magnoliopsida; order Dipsacales; family Caprifoliaceae; genus Lonicera; species Lonicera japonica. The sequence goes on from CM038468.1 coordinate 26,349,541, forward strand.
GTTATTCTGTAGCTCAATCGCTAGCTAGATATATGTTAGGAATACTTCAGAAGATATCGTATGGCTTGAAGATGCTTCCCGTTTGGTTAAAGGAATCTCTAAACTTTAACGTACTTTTTTTTTTGAAGAAATAGAAATAGTCAGAAGGACTCACATTTTCAACATTAAAAGTGAGTGCAATTAATGTTTTTAATTTAAAAATTATCCATAGTTGTCTCTCACCATTATAACATTCAACAAATTTTAAAAATACCTAAAACATGGTGTCACATTTTTACCTCTTCTATTGGTTTTTATAACTTATGTCTAAATAAAGTTCAAAACTAATCCATTCACATAATAAAGCTTGAAAAGTACTATTTTGTACCAAAAAGTTTTTTTCCACACACTTCTCAAATTGGTTAAGCTAGTGGAGGCTTGTTATTGACTTTGAAGTAAAAAATATAAAATAAACATGATAAGTTCTCTAGTATTTTGATGACTTAATTACATAATTAATCACCCCTAATGTATATATCACTAGTCTCAATTTGGTACATAAAGTTTCAAAATGCTGAATTTTTTACTCAGCCTCAAAAGTGGATAGTCCTTTAAAAATTTGACAGAATATTATGTTTTCAATAACTAAATATGAATAAATTTGAATATTAAAACATATTTTTTATTTATATTTCTTTGTTTATTTAATATTTTAAACATCAGGGGTTAACATTGCAAGTAAACTCAAACTTCAAGATTTTTCATGTTTTTATCCCTTTCCTCTGTGTCAAAGGCGTGCCACGTAAGCCGCCACATAAGCCACTACTAGAGAAAAGCTCACTTACCAGAGCCAAAGCGCGTGGTAAATAGCTATTTACCACACGTTTTAACATACCACCGACTGTTGCAATTGGCAATGTCATAAAAGATTTAAATAAATGTGGTAAAAAAAGACAAGATAACACACCAAGAAGATACACCTCACCAAGAAGCTATTGTAAATGGAGAATTAATAGCATACACACACATATATAAGAAAAGCCAAAATAAGCTAGAATTTAAAAAAAAAAAGAAAAAAATGGCCCACAAAAAATTCATTGCCATGTGCACATGCATATATTGACTAAAATTATCAAAACCATCCAATAATTCAAAATCTCAAAACTCTTTCTCATTTCTAGCATTCTTCTAAAAAATAGTGAATATTCTACAAACGTTTAAGGTCAACCGAATTTCGTAAGAGATATGCAACCTTCACTTGATTCTAAGCTACTTCAATACCTTCCAAATCATCAAATGGCCTATATCTATTTGCATTGTTGGTTAAAGGATTTTCTACATATAATTATGCATCATTTGAACACATAGACATACCACGAAAAAAAAGGAAAATGATAATAAAAACTCTAAATAGGATACACTTTTTTGAATGCAACCTTGCCCAAAACTTCTTTATACTGCAAATTAGATCACAAATTCATAATACACATTAATCTATTAGGAAACTCATCATAACAAGTATACTTACCTGACCAAAATAAGTAATTATACACATTAATTTTGTCATATCAAATATATATAATAAGCAAGTATACTTACCTGACCATACCGACCTAACCACAATATGAATGAAGATCAAGTGCAATGCAAGAAGTATATGAAAAGCTTTGCACATCCAATCCTCCAATAAGCCGCAGCAAAAATCAGACTAAAAAGTGTAGCCAATCAACCCATAAAGCAGGGTATAATAGCACATGTAGGTGGTCATCAATTTACCACCTAAAGAGCACATAAAAGAGTGTATAATAGCAGCGAATAAATAAAAAAAAATAGCTCACAACTCATTCAATAATCAACACGCAATTAGTGTATTTCTCACCAAAAAGACTAAACAGGAACACGCACCTTTAACTTACTTTGATTTGGTTCTTGTGCATTATTTAATTATGCCTCAATGTGCTCCACAACAAATTCAATGAGCTCAACTCGAACTTCATTCAGCTCTTCCCGTGTATACCTCTCTTTACCGGCTAATTTCCTCATCTAATCATATTAAAAACTCCTATCGTGATTTAGTAAAACATGAAATTAATTGATGAACAAAAGTAAAGATTAACTACCTTTATTTCAATTGGTTTAGAAGGTTCTTCGATTAATTCTCTCATAAACCTCATCACATAATAGCCACATTGAATGCTATCAGGTTGTCTTGGTCCCTAGGTGAAAGCATGTAATAGAAATATTAGCATTTATTTAATACTGAAAAAAAAAAGAGAAAGTATCTTTGTACTTATTTACCATAATGACATTCCATGTTGGCATTGATTTTTTTCTCTCGTCAACAAGCAAAGGAAGTAGCCACCTAGAATATAAGAATTATATGTTTAACCGCTAATCGGGAATAACTATAACAAGAAGTAGAGATAGCGAGTTTACTCACGAATTCACATAAAACTTAGTTTGCTCATCCGGTTGAGTGTGCAAGGAATCCAACCAATAAACATTCATCGAAGAACAATCAATTACCATCAAGACCCAATGAAACCTAAAATGAAACAATTTTAACACTAGTTAATCATTATAATATATCAAGTTTATGTCCAAAAGTGAAAATATATATCAAACGAATACACTAACATTGTTTGAATGTTGTATGGAATGAAGCAAATTTGGTTTCCTGTTCCCTTTTCCAATTTTTTAGTGATAAGACGAGTTAACACTTTCTTGGATACAGTACTTATAGATGCCGGATTGACGAACTTGATAATTTCGCAAGACCTTTCAAATTTAGCATACAAGTACCTAAAGACAAAAATGAATTAAATTATGCAAAAAAAATGAAGTAACTTAAATTATTTCTCACCTCATGTATGTAGCAATTAAAGTAACATCCACGTTTTTCATTTCACAAAAATCGATCAAGTCTTGCTTGAAAACGTAGGATTCTAGATTCTCCTCTCCAAATATCTCTTTCTCAAGTGGAATCAATATTTCCTTTCTCTTCCTATACTCCATTGTTTGGGCAAAGGCTTGAATCATAGCAACATCAAAATCATCACCATCATTCTCGATTCTTTAATCAACACTAAGATCATCATTAACCTCTACCTAATTTGATAACAAATAGAATGTCATTAGTTTATTAAAAATTTAAAGGATTAAATAGCCAAGGATTCAAATATAATACCTCGACACCTAATAATACAAGCTCTTTTGGCCATGCAACTAGTGAGCCAAGGGCATCCTTATCCATCTCCATCTCACCGAGAACTGGTATAGGAAGTATATCATTGGGACAAAATACATTTTGAATAGACATGCGCACATTGTTTTCTCCCAAATGAATGCCGTGAACTTTTTCATTGGACCCGTTCCTCTCAAAGACAAAACCATCAGCAACAATGTTGGTTTTCGAATGAATAGCCAATCTACATCTTTTTCATATCTCCTTGAATCACGATTGTACGTAAAAAATTTGTATTAATTTCAATTCTCTTTCACATATTCCATAATGCATAATATAACTAATCGAATTTGATTTAAATCAAAATCAAGTAAAAATTCAAATTTAGCCTATAAAAAAATACTGATACGTGTATAGTGAAGGACCGAGTTTGAGCAATCAATCAAATTTGCAGATTCCACCTTTGAAGATTTTAATAAAATCATGGCAGAGGAAGATAATCAAAGTGAAATGAAGGAAGAGGTGGAAGATATTGCCACTTTTGATCCTACTAAGAAGAAGGTTGTAATTCAAGATCCTGCTGATGAGTCTGTTGATGCTTTGATTGAGAAAACATAAAATTTATCAATTTCTGATAAAATCGAGACTGCATTTTCTAGCTTGAAAAAGAAGAAAAAGAAACCAGTGCAGACTGATATCTTAGAAGAGGAGGCAGAAAATGTGGGTGATGATTTGAATGATCCCGCTGCAGAGGAGGAGGAAGGAGAAGGAATTGTACTGCAGCAACAACAACGATTGCCTTGGGAAGGGAGTGATAGAGATTATGAATACGATGACCTTTTGGGCCGGGTCTTTGGAACTTTGCAAAACTATGCATTGTGTGCCCGAGCATAGGTTGCAAAAGTCCAGACACAATCCTTTCTAAGGAGAACCGTCTTTTCTTTCTCAGATTAAGATGTGTGGTTCAAATCGATCTGTTGCCCAAATCAAGGCTGGTTTCCAAGCTCGTGTTGGTCGTTGTAGACACCCCGATCCGTGACCCCCGCAAGAACCCTAACGACCTCCGAGAACTACTATTTTGGGTCCAGGACCCACCCGAGGACCCGGTACTACACTAGGAGGGTTTGTCGCCCGACAAACTTGTTTTTTTAGAGAGATTGTCGCACGACATATCACATTGTCGCGCGACAATCCCTGATATGTCGCGCGACAATTCCACTATGTCGCACGACATTCCCCCTCTGCACCAGACCAACCACTTTCTGACACATCAATCTGTCAGAACCATCACTTCAGCCGTTTGTCGCGCGACATTCCCGTATGTCGCGCGACATATCACAATGTCGCGCGACATTCTCCTTTTTTAAGGAAATGTCGCGCGACAATCTCTCCCGAGCAGTATAAATAGGCCAACACCCCCAAGGGTTCAAAGGAGGCAATTAGAATCCGAGAATTTGGTGCTTTAGATCTGATTTTTGTCAAGCATTTCTTTACTATTATCTTATTTCTGAAGAATTCTCGAATCTATTTTTAACACTCGACGTGTTCCGTTTCTGGAATCGATTTCTCGGAAATATCTGAAGAAAGAGAAGATTACTATCGCCAGAGATCCCTCTGCCGTATTATATTTTCTTTCTTATTATTATTCTCGTCGGGAAGAATTCTCGAATCTATTTTTAACACTCGACGTGTTCCGTTTCTGGAATCGATTTCTCGGAAATATCTGAAGAAAGAGAAGATTACTATCGCCAGAGATCCCTCTGCCGTATTATATTTTCTTTCTTATTATTATTCTCGTCGGGAAGGTAAAGAAAGTCCCTTCTAGTATTTAAAATTAGATATCTGTGTACTTGTTTTACTTCTGTTATTCTGTCCACGTTTTATTTGAATAAACTTATTGTCAAGTTCCCAATAGTCTACCGTTTTCAAAACAAAAGGCCCTGATAAAACTACTTTTAAAACTAGAAGAGTAAGTACATTATCGTCCGGATAAACCGTGTTTTCAAAACCCCGGACCGATAAAGACTTATCTAGGAATTAAAATCCACATATCCTGTCTTTTTCATAGACTGCGACGTGTCTGATAAACTCTCCTCAAAGAGTTCAAATTCCATATTGAATTAGTCCCGACATAAAGATCCGAACCTTTTTCAGAATAATCACAACTCGAGAAAACCGTCATTATCTGAGGAAATAATACGGAACACTCTTTCAAAAATAAAAGGTTTTTGTCATTTGTCATTTACATCTTTTAAATACAAAAACGTCGGATCTCGGAACACAAAGGTTTTCATCCCTTTCCCCGTTTCCCCAAATTAGGGTTTTTCTTCATTTAGAAAGTAGTAGACTGTCGGTAAAAGCATCCAAGTTTTTCAACATAGAATAAACATATAAGACCACTAGAGACCGAAAGGGCGGAATGGGTGCTTAACACCTTCCCAAACCGTAATATAGTTTCCGAACCCTATAAGAATCCCGGTTTCGCAGACAAACGTGTAAAGAAAGGCTTGTCTATAGCCTTTCCTCTTACACGACCTTTTTTGTCCGTTTTCTCGTAAAACGTACTGGCGACTCTGAATGAACCCCCTTGCATCTAGAAATAGAACGTAGGGACACTTGATATGAATCAAATGAAAACGCTCCAGCAAATGGAACGACGGAATCAGTTCCGACGTCCCAGGACCCCCACCACCAACGGGGACGAGACCCGGGAGGTCGCATTTGCGGATTCTCACAGTGGCGACTCTGCTGGGGACAGTATTAGAAAACTAGACTCTTATATGTGGACCTTTGTTTATCTGTTGAAAACTTGCTTTTACTGCTTTCCCTACTCATGTTAATTGATTGAGAAGAAACCTTTTTCTAAAAAATGGGAGTTTTTCGAAAAGACGTAATAAAGATAATGATATTTGTGAAACCAACCTTTCGAACTTTACACGCACTATCACAAATCATGCATTGGTTCTACGAGTGTGAATTTACCCCAAACCCTCGGAAGTATTATAAGTGAGTAGGGAGTTGGCTTGCTTGGGCCAACATAAACCGAAAGCATTTACTTCCACTCTCCTTGGCCAAGTACGCCCCCGAGGTATATCGAGTGACGAGAACACTCACGTACCCGGGAAGTATATCAAAAGATTCTTGCACGTACCCGCCCTTGGGGTATATCGCAAGGTCTTGCCAAAAAGGAGGGAGCCTGAAGCCTTAACCGTTCGAACACCTACGCTGCATCTAAGATTGAGTCAGTTAAAACACTTGTCATACAGCTGTAGGGGATGTACCACCTTACGGCTTACTTTACCACACCTGTTTTCCGAGGTTTTCTCTCGACCATTTTTAGTGATTCTTTTGGCAAAAATCGAGTCACATCATAGTCTCCCTTCATCTTCGCCACGTGGTTTCGTCTACAGCCATAAAGCGGCGTCAGTCTGGAAGGTTGGGCCGGTCGAGATCATACCGGAAGACTAGTAAGACCAAGCATACCTGAAATGGCCGATGGACGAGAGAATCAGGAGACAAATCAGAGCCTAGCCGAGGCGTCTGCAGTTCAACCGACTTTAGCAGAGATGCACCGTTTGTTGATGACCGTCAGCATGAATTTGGCAAGCCTCACAAGTGAGCAACAGAACACCCGGATTCGAATGGAAGAGTTGTCAGCCGAACGGACCGCACCACCCGGGTTTGAGCAACTACCACCGAATCGAGATCCGAATCAAGGGCAATCTTCACAAGTACTTCCCCCAATCCAAGGAACCAATCCACCCCAAACGGGCCCCAACATGGCCGGTCCCGTTCAAACCGACCCCAACAATCAGAACCAATGGGCCCCGGATTCAGGCCCCACATACCAACAACAAGAGCCACCCATCGTCTGGCCACAACCTCAGCAAGGCCTCGATCCCCAATATCAACCATGGCCACAAGTCCCCGCAAGACCTATTCCACCAGCCCCAATAGCCCCTCCCAATGAGTACCCAGACATCAACCGACTCCGGGCAGTATACGCAGAATCGATGATAGCCCGGGAACAGCCCGATGAGGTGTCAAGAGAGAGCGAAGAAATGAAGAAATTGAAAGAGCAGATGAAGGTTCTGCAAAGAGGTGTTTCTCTGATGAAAGGGGCAGACGAGATCACAGACATGAACACCTTTTCCCTCTACCCAGAAGCCAGACTACCTCAAGGATTTAAGCTCCCCTCTATCACCAAATTCACTGGTACTACACCCCCCAAAACCCATCTCCAATCCTACATCAGATCCATGCAAGTGTCCGGCTGTGGAGAGCCGGAGCTGGCTCAGGCTTTTCACATGACTCTCACGGGGGCAGCCCTGAGATGGTTCTTCGACCTAGAGAAACACCACACGAAAACTTGGGGGGATATCGTCAAAGAATTCATGACCAAGTACGGGTCCAACGAGAATTTGGAAATTACCCGTAAACACCTGGAAATGGCCAAGCAAGGCGAGAAAGAAAGCTTCAGCGACTTTGTCACCCGCTGGAGGGAAATGGCATCCCAAATGTCCAAACGGCCCGACGAAGAAGAGCAGTTAGAAATCATACAGAAGAATTTTACTCCAGCTGTATTGAACTGCATGGGAAAGCATGTATTCCCACACTTCAGAGCCCTGTTGAGTATGGGGTCACAGGTAGAGGAAGAATTGGCCAGAAAGGCGGACACGGATACCAAGAAGGCCTCTTACACTGGAAGAAAGACGGCCACTCCAGCCGTAAACCAACTAAGCTCGTACCCATATCAACAAAACCCATTTCAGCAGTCACCGCAGGTCCCCCCAATGAGTTGGCCTACGCAAGGAGACTCTTCAAACACCGAGGTCAAGAAAAGGAGAAATTTCTGCACCCTCCCCACTACTCTGGTCAAAAGCCTGGAACTACTCCAAAAGGCCGGACTAGTCACCCCACTCAACCCACGCCCTCCACCAAATCCTATTCCCAACACTTGGAGAATGAATGAGAACTGTGCGTACCATCAGGCGGCAGGCCATGACACGGAACGTTGTTTAGCTCTCCGCCATCGTATTCAGGACCTCATTGAAGCCGGAACCATCCCCGCACCCGGCGGGCCCAATGTTACCAACAACCCCCTCCCCAATCATGCTCCACCTGCAGGAATTAACGCCTTAACCACTGATGAAGGCTTTGATCCCGTAGGACTCATTCGGGACGATTCAGCCTATAAGGCACCCGTTATGCTATCGGCAAAAGCACAAGTTGCCCCAGGCCTCAACCCAATAATTGACCAATGGATGGCCAAGATGAACTTCCTACCTGGGCAGGGCTTAGGAAAGACAAATCAGGGGATCTCGCAACCCCTCACCATCAAAACCAATCCTGGGAAAGCTGGGATAGGATGGACCCAGGACAAGAAAAAACAACCATGGAAACCCCGCCCCCCTCATAAGGAGACGATATGTATGACAGAAACCTCCCCCGGGACTTTTAGTTGGTCGGCAGAACCAGAGTCGTCAGAAACTTCAGAGGGATCAGACCTAACATCCCTTTGGATACAACAGATTACCCGCTCAGGAAAGGTATACCAGCCACCACCGATGGATGCCGAAAAATCACCGCCTCCAAAAGAAGTAGGAGAAGACCGAGTACTGGAACAGTTGAAGAAAACCCAGGCACACATCACCATTTGGGGCCTCTTGGTTGCCTCCAAACCTCACAGGACCGCTTTCATTAAACTCCTGGATGAGGCTGTCATATCGCCGGACTCCACGCCCGAACAACTGCCAAACATGATCGGGTCACTCACAGTCCAAAGAAGTCTGTCATTTTCAGATGAAGACTTGTCTCCGTTGGGGAGAAAACACAGCCTGGCTCTCCATATCACCGTCCGAACCCGAGGGAAGATCTTGCCACAAGTTCTCATCGACAATGGGTCGACCATAAATGTCTGCCCCCTAAAGACTGCCAGATGCTTGGGTATCTCAGATTCAGAGCTCTCACCATCCGCTGTAACCGTCAGGGCCTATGATAATACCAGGAGGGCCGTTCTGGGGTCTCTGAAACTTGATCTCATGGTTGGTCCCGGAAGCTTCCCGGCCGACTTTCAAATCATAGACATTCCTTCCAGTTTTAACCTACTGTTGGGAAGAGCATGGCTACACGACATAGGAGCACTCCCCTCCTCCTTGCACCAAAAGATCAAGATACCGTTTGAAGGGAACATAATTACCATCCAAGGAGATCCTGAAAGGACCTTGGCGGATATGGAGTTACCAGTTTTGGGAATCGGGAGCCAGAGCATACAGTTAGGAGGCTTTTCTTACGAGCCTCAAGTGCAAACTCTTAGCACCCAGACAATCAGGTATCTTCCCCCTGACAATATCCCCGGTCTCAGCACCAAGATTACAAATATGTTGAGAATGATGAAATACTTGCCTGGAGCCGGTCTAGGGAATGGGACAACCAGGACTACTTCAAGCATTGGAACCAGTAGCAAGGTACGAGAGGGAAGGTTTGGGGTACCAACACACTGAAGAGGACGATCAACAAAAAAGGGGTCGAGGGCATCAGTATCCGAGTTTCAGCTCTCTGAACGGGTTCTTTGTCAAAGAAGGAGAGGACTTCCCCTTTTGCGGCTTCCAGGAGCCTTGGAGAAACAGCGACGGAGAGAACCTTCCTGGGTGGGAAATCTTCTATGAAGAGGACCTATATATCAAAGAAAACACCGTACACAGCTTCGCTACCAAGTTGACAATCGGGCCGAAGGAAGAAAGTGAAGACATGAAAGGCGAAGAGGAAGAAATGATCGGAGATCTCTTCGACATCATGGCTCTGGGAGATGATGAGCCAGGAGACGACCCTGTACACTTGATATACGCTGATCCAGACTACCAAGGGGAAAGGGAAAAGAGCGAAATTGTAAGGGTGAGAGATAAGAGTGAGGGTAAGGATAGGAAGGAGTCACTCCTAAATGAACTTTTTAAACTTGTACCTGTAAATACTAGTATCAATAAAGAAGAGTCTATTTTGCGTTATCCTGTTATTTTTAATTCTGTAATTGCTTATATGGAATTGGAAAGAATGAACGAACACCCTGAACGGGAGGAGCAACGTATACAAAGCGAGGAAGGAGACACTCTTGTGATTAACCTCGGAACAGAGGAGGAAAGAAAAGAGGTCCGCATTGGGGCAAGCCTAAGTGGGACAGAGAGAGAAGAATTCACACAAACTCTGAAAGAGTATGTGGATGTCTTCGCCTGGTCTTATGCAGATATGCCGGGTTTGAACAGTCAGATAGTCATGCACGAAATACACACCAATCCAGAACTTAGGCCCGTCAAACAGAAGCTGAGGAAACTTACGCCAGAATGGTCCTTGAAAGTGAAAGAAGAAGTAATGAAACAACTGAGTGTGGGATTCTTACGGGTGATCGAGTACCCCTCGTGGTTAGCCAACATCGTGCCTGTTCCAAAGGCTAACGGGAAAGTCCGCATGTGTGTGGATTACCGGGATCTCAATAAAGCTTGTCCAAAGGACGATTTTCCATTACCCAACATCGATTTGATAGTAGATAATACTGCCAACCACGCCCTGAAGTCATTTGTGGATGGTTTTGCCGGATATAACCAGATCAAGATGCACCCGGATCACCAGGAGAAAACAGCATTTATCACACCATGGGGAACATACTGCTACACCGTTATGCCGTTTGGGCTGAAGAACGCCGGGGCAACATATCAGAGGGCAGCTACGGCTATCTTTCACGACATGATTCACAAAGAAGTAGAGGTGTATGTAGACGACATGATAATCAAGTCAAAAGAGAGGGAAGGCCACGTACCAGCCTTGCGAGCCTTCTTTGATCGGCTCCGCCAGTATCAGATGAGACTCAATCCGCAGAAATGTGTGTTCGGGGTAACCAAAGGAAAACTCCTGGGATATGTCGTCAGTAAGAAAGGAATCGAGGTGGACCCCGCTAAAGTTCAAGCTATCCAAGACATGCCCGAGCCTCGTACCGAGAGAGAAATCCGGGGTTTTTTGGGTAATCTGCAGTACATCAGTAGGTTTATCTCTCAGCTCACTCAAAAGTGCGAACCCATCTTCAAACTCCTGAGGAAGTCTTCAACAGGAGAATGGAACGATCAATGCCAGGAGGCTTTTGACAAAATCAAAGATTACCTCTCCAAGCCCCCAGTGTTAGCCCCGCCTCAGACCGGACTACCACTAATTCTGTACCTAACCGTCACTGATTCAGCCGCAGGAGCAATGCTAGCCCAACACCTCACCGATACCCGGAAGGAGCAGGCCATCTATTTCCTCAGCAAAAAGCTATCCCCATTTGAGATAAACTACACACCATTGGAAAAATCGTGTACCGCTCTCGTCTGGGTAACACAGAAACTACGGCACTACATGCTAGTTTTTCCAGTCATCCTGGCATCACGGATTGATCCGTTGAAATACCTCTTCGAGAAACCGGCTCTCTCGAATCGAATGGCAAAATGGTTATTTCTACTCTCCGAATTCGACATCACCTACATGACCCAGAAGGCAGTCAAAGGCAAGATCATAGCTGATTACCTGGCCCACAATCCGATATTGGGAGACATGATAGAAGAAGCCGAATTCCCGGACGAAACCATCATGAACGTCGAGATCAATGAAGACTGGAGGTTGTACTTTGACGGGGCCGCCAATCGGAACGGAAACGGGATAGGCATCCTGTTAGTCTCTCCAGACCAAACTCACTCCCCGGTATCATATCGACTGGACTTCTTCTGCACCAACAATATGGCCGAATATGAAGCCTGCATACTCGGGTTAGAGATCGCTTTTCAAAAGGGTATAAGGAGGATACAGGTATACGGAGATTCAGCACTAGTGGTCCATCAAGTTCTGAAGGAATGGAAGATCAGAGATGAGAAATTGGTCCCTTACCTCGCCCGACTAGAAGAAGTCGCAGGAAGGTTCGAGCGTGTGGAGTTTTACTATATCCCCAGGTCCCAGAACAGTTTTGCTGACGCATTGGCAACCCTGGCATCTATGATCGATATTCCGGAGGGGATGGAAGAAATAACCCTCACGGTACAAAAGAAATCAGGACCCGCGCACTGCATGACCCTTGAGGTGGAAATTGAAAAAGACGGTGACTCAACCGTTTGGTTTTATGATATCTGGAACCTGCTGAAGAACCATCAGTATCCCGAGAAAGCAGACAAGAGAACACGGGTCACACTCAGGAGACTAGCATCAGGATTCATACTCTGTGCCGGAAGATTATATAAGAGGAACTACGACGGGACTCATCTTCAATGTCTCACCGAAGAAGAATCAGTTAGAATGATGGATCAGATACATGGGGGCGATTGCGGACCTCATATGAGCGGGCATACGCTTGCCCGCAAGATCATCAGGCAAGGGTATTTCTGGTCTACCCTACAAACTGACTGCGCTGATCATGTACGCCGTTGTCACAAATGCCAAATTTATGCTAAGTCCCAGAAGCTTCCTCCAAAAGAGTTGTACAACATGACTGCTCCCTGGCCTTTTTCAGCCTGGGGAATTGACGTCATTGGGAAAGTCTCACCCAAAGCCAGCAACGGCCATGAATTCATACTAGTAGCCATCGACTACTTCACCAAATGGGTGGAAGCCGAATCTTACCAAACCCTGGATGCCAGGAAAGTTGCCCGATTCATCAAAAGGAATATTGTCTGCCGATATGGGGTCCCACACGAGATCATCTCAGATAACGGCACCCACTTCGAAGGAGAAGCTAATACAGTCATGGAGGAATACGGTATCACCCGACACAAATCTTCGCCATATAGACCACAAACCAATGGGGCAGTTGAAGCCGCCAACAAGAATTTGAAGAATATCCTAAGCAAGATGACCGACACCTGCCGGGACTGGCCGGAGAAATTACCATATGCATTGTGGGGATACCGCACCACCGAAAGGGTCTCTACCGGGGCAACCCCGTTCTCGCTTACATACGGGATGGAAGCAGTCCTCCCTGTCGAGTTAGAGGTCCCTTCCCTCAGAGTAATGCTAGAGAATCAGGTCAATGAACTGGAGTGGGTCCAGGCACGTTATAACGAGCTAGCCTTACTAGATGAGAAAAGATTGAAAGCCGCATACCACCATCAAGGATATCAGAAGAGAATCGCTCGAGCATTTAACCAGAGAGTGAGGACTCGGGGTATCACTGAAAATGACATCGTGTTGAAAGAAATTCGAGAGCCAGCCAGAGATCCGAGGGGAAAGTTCGGGCAGAAGTGGACAGGGCCGTATATCGTCAAAGAAATCAATACAGGGGGCGCCGCTATACTCACTGACCTAGACGGGCAGTTACTACATTCACCAGTCAACATGGACCGACTGAAGAAGTATTATCAATAAGCACGACATGTATAAGAACTACGTAAACCTGAGCCCCAACTCGAATATTGTATTTTCTGGAAAAAATCAAAAAGGGGGGAACGTAGGCAACCTGAGAAGTGACTTCAGGCCCGGTTTAAAGCTTTGTAAAGAAATTTATTTCTCATAAAAAGTCCCTTCATATATTATTAAAGAGGTGGTTCAGAACACCGAGAGTTACAAAGGAAGTACAGCATACAAAGAAGAAACTAATCCCTAGGGGTTGGCCACACTGGGTCCTCAGCGGCCAAATCAATTCGAGCCTCATCCAAAATCTGGTACGCAAAGACAATGCCATCCTCTGTAGGCTCAGAATCCATGAATCGGAACCACTCCATTTGAAAGGGGTCATCAATCAGCTCTCCTTCTAGAGATTGCCAGCAATAGCGGATAATGTCAGCCCGGAGGGGCCTGGAAATACCAAAACGGGCATAGTTAAACTGACGAGTCAGTCGAGCACGCCACATCCTCTCTACCAATAAAGAAACATGTGGGGTCACAAATTTAGACTCAGAAGAGAAGTTGTTCAGACCAAGGGGAACCTCCTGAGGAATGTTAAACTGCCGAAGAAGACGCCCAGGGAGGTAAAAGGAAGTAAACCAGAGCCCGCGGAGCCGAACGTAGTTCTGACCCCCAGTGCTAAGTACCATCGCCCTCAGCTTCCACCAAGGAATGTTCCACCGGATAGCCCGAAAGTTCTCCGAAAACCACACCGTCCAATCAGAGGAAGACATGGTCAAAGCACCAAAGAGAGGCCGATGGAAGAAATGAGTCGGATTGTCGAGCCGAACTCCGCTGAAACCCACCGATCGAAAGCGCTCTAGCAGCCACATGTATAGCAGACGCGGGCTCCCCCGGAAGAAGGGCGAGGCCCCCCGTTGAACATCATCAAGACCATTCAAGGTCTCTGCAAGAATGATCGGCACTATAGACTCCCCATTTCTAGCCTGGTAAATCAGACTCAAGATAGTCGGATCAACACGGGAAGAACCTGTCACCAGCAGCATATCAGAAACCAGGCAAATCAGGGCCGCTGCAGTACGCCCCACGCCGTAAGAGGCCCTATCTTCATAACGATGAAAGAACCTCACCATTTTGTGGAGGTCAAGGAGACCGTCGACAATGAAACCATCGCAGGCCGCTTGGGGAATGGCTAACAGAGCAATTAGCATGTCGCGGGGACCGATTCCTTCTATAGGAACTGCCATCGGGAGACGAACGTCAGAACGTAACAGCCAGGAGAACTCCTCATAGGTTGGGCAGAGCTCATCTAGTCCAAAACGGAAGAGATGGTCCGCAGGACTCCAGAAATACAAGGCACCTAAAAGAAAGGAGAAATCTACAGGACGATGGCACCAGCCCGCCAAAGGACTGAATGCACCAAAGTTCAAACCATTTTCAGAAGATATCAGAGCATCTCGAGCTTTAACATAAGAAAAATCAGAGTTGGTACGGTAGGAAGACATTTTGGAGAGGCGTGGGGATGAAGGAAGGAAGATGGGTGTATTTATAGCAAAAAAGAGGGTCCTGTACCTGTTTGTCGCGCGACAAACCCATTTTCAGGGGGAAGTGTCGCGCGACAAACCCATGACCAGGAGGGATTGTCGCGCGACAAACCCATCTGGGGGGCACCCTACTTGTTTCCTTATACATAATGGTCATTTTTGCCAAAAGAATCACTTCTGGATGCCTTTCTGTTCTCACTTTGTTCTTTTTTGCAGGAAACATAAGTATCACTACACTACAAGGTATGACTTTTAAATTACCGACTCTTATATATATATGTGTATATATCTTGCACAGACAGAATAAAAGTATAATCAAACACAGATAAAGATATTTTATAAAACCAATAAAAGAACAGTTTTTAAATATCTGTCTAAGCACATCTGTCCAAAACTAACGACTTAGTGCAGAAAGGGAAAACTAATCTACTCGGGCGCGTTTTGACACGCTCCCACTATCTCCCGAGCCCTCCTCGGGGGTAAGATCAACAACTGGGACGCCGGGAACAGAAGGAACTGCCGCCTGAGAAGGCCCCGTGGACTGGACCGGTGCCGTAGGACGGATCACCGACGATCGGGAACGCCTGGAAGTCCGACTACTGCTCCTCCGAGAATCCGTCCGGGCATGGGAGGAAGTCAGGGGGTCGTCCGGCCGTAAGGAGACGTCGATAGCCCTCTGATAGTCGCGCATGTATGCTGGAGGGTCTCGACCGACGTACTGGAGCAGGTTCCAGCTGTAGAAATACTGGGAATACCAGGCCCGTAGGTCTGCCACCCGTACACCCACTCTCTGTGAAAAGACATAAGATAAGAGGAGAGTCAGCACAGTCAAAATAAATAGATATAAACAGGAAAGTATCAGGAGAAGTTGAAGAAGATACCTCATCATCAGAGCGACCACCCAAGAAATCAAAAGTATCCTCGGGAAGGGGATACTCCGGGACAGAATATCGACATAGGCCCGCGCCGACATAAGAAATATCTCTGGGGAGTGGAGGTAGATCTACCCACGAAATAGATGACCCCGCAGGAGCAGCTGCAGAAGAAGACCCTCCCTCCTCACGAATGGGGAACAAGGGTGGACGAGAGGATGAGCCGCCAAAGCCCGGAGATCGGGCGGGAGGCCCCATGACAGTCGCCGGTAGAGGGGTCAACGTAGCATATGTTCGGACCCCCGGAGGATCCACCATGGCCGTCGCCCCCAAAGGAGGTACCCCACTAGAAGGAGTAGTCGCCGCCGCGGGAGGAGTCCGCCCAAACTGATCAAAATCTGCCCCAAGGTCCGCGGGCTCCCAGGACCTCTCAGAAAATCCCGCTCTCCCCTCAGCAGCCTCAGCAGCAGCAAAAAGGCCCCCCGGAGACACGGAAGGGCCGGTGGGAAACTCGAAGCCCTCAGCACGCTGCTCCCCCGCAGGTGTCGCCTGAGGTGACGGCTCCGGAACGGCTGTCGCATCACCTCCCTCGCCCTCTGGCCGACCACCGCCCTCAGCCGCAGCAGGAACATCCCTCTCTCCCTCAGGATCCTCATCCTCAGAATCCGGAATGTTGTCCCTCTGATCGGGGACAGGTGGCAGATGACCCGGAACCACCCTAGCTAAATGGGTCTGTCCCCGTATGTAATGAGGATCACCCCCCAATGCCCGATACCTCTCATAGAAGACCCGTCCCCGAGTCCCCTTCGGCTCCCTCATCAGGTAACGGGCAGCAAAAATAGCATAGTCTCCCTCCTCGACGAACGTCTGGAAGCCGAGTCCGTCAACCAAAGCCTGCACCGTCACCGGGTCGATCTCGCCCGTCCGCCTCATCAGAACAGGAGGGAACAATGGAACACGAGGCCACTGGGATGGCGTGTGCTGACGAATGACCCTCTCACCCAAGTAGAAGAGAAGGCCGTACTCATCCCGGATAAGCCGCCTGGTCCTCGAGGCGGTCAGAGCACGGCCATACCCATAATGATGACCCAGATCACCCCAAGGGGCCCACTCAATCTGAAAAGAGAATAAGATTTTATTTCAGTATTTTATATATTCTACTCTATCTGACTATTGAAAAGCAAGAAAACTAAAAATATTTTACCTGCTCCTCCCGCAGATCATGAACAGCAGCAGCTCCGGTCTCCCGAGTCCGGTATACATAGGGAGCCCTATAGTTCCCCGCGATGAATCGGCGGAGAAAAGGGAACTGGTCCTCGTTCTCAACGAGGAGATCCACCTGGGCGCGACCCAGACGGGTATAAGCTACAAACCAGCTCTGAAAAGGAAAGATAGAAGAAATCAGCAATGATCAACAAGTAATGAGCAAAGAACTGAAGCAAAGACAGAAAGACTAAAAAATGTACCTCCCACAGCAAAGAAAAGCCCTTGAGGTTCAGGGCTAAATGACGAGAGACCTGGTCCATGGCATCGTAAAGGACTGCAAGAATGAAGCCTCCCCAGTCGTAGTCAAACAGGAGGCTAAAGTCCCGAAGATAGGGCAACCACCAAAGATGAGCCGTGTCCCCACCACGAGCCTCGAATAGATCATGAAGTGTCAGTAGAAGGAGGACGCGGGCATACTGACGCGCCTCCTGACGGGTCATAGGAACCCCTGAAGCGACTAGCCGAGCCCTCTCTGTGGCTAAACGCGTAACCAAGACGCCCCGAGGAATCGTGTCACCAGAACTCCGCCGCTCCGGGAACCATCCTAATGAACTAACAATGCCCTCGGCTGTCAGACGCAGGGGAACGTCGATCTGAATAGGGACCCCCCCTGAAGGAATCCCGGTCAGAGCAAAAAGATCAAGGGGTGTCATCGTCATCTCACCCCAGCTCCAGTGAAAAGTATGAGTAGTATCCCACCAGTGGCAAGCCAATGCCGACACCAAAACTGTCGCCCTAGAAACCCGCTCCGGGAGGGCGTCGAAGAGGGAGCCAAAAGGAGTCGCAAGAATCAACTCCTGGATAGGGGCCGGTGCCCGTCGCCACTCCGAAGATATAGTGTTGGGGGAACCCCAACCGCGGCCAACCCACTGCAGACAAAGGAACGAATATGGGGTTATGAGGGTACTTTGGTGTAATTATGAGAGTTATAGGGCTATAGGTGTAAATTATGTAATTTTCCAAAACCTGAGGGTACTTTGGTGTAATTATGAGAATATGGGGTTATGAGGGTACTTTGGTGTAATTATGAGAGTTATAGGGCTATAGGTGTAAATTATGTAATTTTCTAAAACTTGAGGGTACTTTGGTGTAATTATGAGAGTTATAGGGCTATAGGTGTAAATTATGTAATTTTCCAAAACCTGAGGGTACTTTGGTGTAATTATGAGAGTTATGGGGTTATGAGGGTAAATTATGTAATTTCCAAAACCTGAGGGTACTTTGGTGTAATTATGAGAGTTATAGGGCTATAGGGGTAAATTATGTAATTTTCTAAAACCTGAGGGTACTTTGGTGTAATTATGAGAGTTATAGGGCTATAGGGGTAAATTATGTAATTTTCTAAAACCTGGGAGTACTTTGGTGTAATTATGAGAGTTATAGGGCTATAGGTGTAAATTATGTAATTTTCCAAAACCTGAGGGTACTTTGGTGTAATTATGAGAGTTATGGGGTTATAAGGGTAAATTATGTAATTTCCAAAACCTGAGGGTACTTTGGTGTAATTATGAGAGTTATGGGGTTATGAGGGTAAATTTCCAAAACCTGAGGGTACTTTGGTGTAATTATGAGAGTTATGGGGTTATAAGGGTAAATTATGTAATTTCCAAAACCTGAGGGTACTTTGGTGTAATTATGAGAGTTATGGGGTTATGAGGGTAAATTTCCAAAACCTGAGGGTACTTTGGTGTAATTATGAGAGTTATAGGGCTATAGGTGTAAATTATGTAATTTTCCAAAACCTGAGGGTACTTTGGTGTAAATATGAGAGATGTGGGGTTATAAGGGTAAATTATGTAATTTCCAAAAACCTGAGGGTACTTTGGTGTAATTATGAGAGTTATAGGGGTTATAAGGGTAAATTATGTAATTTCCAAAACCTGAGGGTACTTTGGTGTAATTATGAGAGTTATAGGGGTTATAAGGGTAAATTATGTAATTTTCCAAAACCTGAGGGTACTTTGGTGTAATTATGAGAGTTATAGAGTTATGGGGGTACATTATGTAATTTTCTAAACTAAGAGGTATCACAGGTAAAAGTATGTGTTCGCTAAAAATCGGGCGTTATTCCTAGTCAGACATGCATACTAACACTATCTAAAACGAATACAGGAAATGACAAGAAGCAGAACAGATAAATGCACGAAAGAAGACATACCAGAGATCGACGACGAATCTCGTGAGAAACGGGCTCCATCAAAAGCCACGGGACGTCCGGGACCGGAGCAGCTCGGATAGCATCCCGATAGACCACCGCCCGACCGCGGTCTATCCCATCCTCATCATACCAGTCCAAATCCGCCCAGTCGTCGTGATGAGGGCTGCAGCGAAGAACGCCCTGAGCGTCAGTAAAGGTGACCTCCTCCTGGTCACCCTCCAATCGGTCGAGATGAGTAGGGTCCATCAATATAGGTAGAATATATGTGAAAAGGTCGGAAAAGTCAAAAACACGGCAGAGCTTCCGCGCTTGGGAGAGAAGAGAAGAGAGAAAAAGAGAGCTAGAGAGAGAAAGAGAAAGGAGAGAATGAGGTGGAATGAGCTCAGCAAGGGGTTTATATAGTGGGTCAGTTTGTCGCGCGACAAATGGCCACATTGTCGCGCGACAAAGAGCCAGGCACCGAAGTGTCGCGCGACAATCCCCCCTCTTCCCTGATTTTTTGACCTCTGTCTCATTTTATCTTCTGCAGAGGCACTTCGGAGAAGCAGTTTTCGGAAAATTGCTAAAAACCGCACACCCATGATAAAAAGTTCAAAGAGAAAACTTCCAAATCATCTCTCCGAAAAAATGCGAAAACAGAATGCCGCGATTAAAAGTAGTCTCTGATCTCACAGAAGGACCGAGACCATCAAATAATGAGAAAAGGCAGAATGCCACGATAAAACGGGAATGGAAAAAAATTGAAAAAGTAGAAAAGAGAAAGAACCCGTATGAGCGCCCAGAGCGAGCGAGAGAAACAGAAATGCAGAGTGACAGGGAGAGCCACACCAAAAGTGACAGCTAGGCCAAAACCGGCTCAGGGCTTCGTTTTGGGTGAGTAAGGCTCCTGATCACAACAAAGGGACAAAAGGACTCCTGGTCAAAAACAGAGAGGGCCAGGAAAAGTCTTTCCCAAAAGAGGGAGAAATAAGGGCATCGAAAAAACAGAAAACGATGTGGGCCCACCAAAAGAGAAAACTAAGAAAAGAATAAAGATCAGAGATTGAACTTTCAAACAAATTTTCTTTTCAGCACGATACAGAAGAGATGATTTGGAAAACCTCGGACCATCACTCTACGGAGAGCGAAGAAATCCGAAAACTGCCTTCTGAGTGAAACATCTTCACCCGAGGAAAACATGAGAGTAAAGTTCAGAAAGATACGGGGAAACGGACATCCGGAATAGACCCTGAGAAGCTCTTTTTACCTTCGCAAAAATCTACTCTCTCTCTCACTCTAGCAGTCTAAGAGAGGCAATTCACCAACACAAGCCCTCTCCGGAGGCAATGCACAAACACAAGCCCTCTCCGGAGGCAATGCACAAACACAAGCCCTCTCCGGAGGCAAATTCACAAACACAAGCCCTCTCCGGAGGCAATACACAAAATCACAAGCCCTCTCCAGAGGCAAGAGTTACTCATGAAAGCCCTCCCAGAGGCATTTTTTTTCCTTCTTCTTTCAGATCTAGAAGCCCTCCCAGAGAGGCACAATGGTAGTCCTCCCACCTGAGGCGAAGCCCTCCCAGAGAGGCACAACGGTAGTCCTCCCACCTGAGGCGAAGCCCTCCCAGAGAGGCACAAACGGTAGTCCTCCCACCTGAGGCGAAGCCCTCCCAGAGAGGCACAACGGTAGTCCTCCCACCTGAGGCGAAGCCCTCCCAGAGAGGCACAACGGTAGTCCTCCCACCTGAGGCGAAGCCCTCCCAGAGAGGCACAACGGTAGTCCTCCCACCTGAGGCGAAGCCCTCCCAGAGAGGCACAAACGGTAGCCCTCCCACTTGAGGCGAAGCCCTCCCAGAGAGGCACAAACGGTAGTCCTCCCATCTGAGGCGCAATGGTAGTCCTCCCACCTGAGGCGCAAAAAAGATCAATGGTAGTCCTCCCATCTGAGGCAAGTGGAGCAAGTCAAAGCCCTCGAAAGAGGCAACGAGGTAACAAAAGCCCTCTCCGGAGGCAAAACCAAACACGAAGCACTCTCCGGAGGCACTCACAAGCACTTTTTGCATAAACACTCCGATAGAGTTCATGCGGGAGCCATGGATCATGGTCTCTTCCAGTCGCCTCAATTCCTTGCAAGCAAGGAGCTTGAGTCGAGAGGGTCTGTAGACACCCCGATCCGTGACCCCCGCAAGAACCCTAACGACCTCCGAGAACTACTATTTTGGGTCCAGGACCCACCCGAGGACCCGGTACTACACTAGGAGGGTTTGTCGCCCGACAAACTTGTTTTTTTAGAGAGATTGTCGCACGACATATCACATTGTCGCGCGACAATCCCTGATATGTCGCGCGACAATTCCACTATGTCGCACGACATTCCCCCTCTGCACCAGACCAACCACTTTCTGACACATCAATCTGTCAGAACCATCACTTCAGCCGTTTGTCGCGCGACATTCCCGTATGTCGCGCGACATATCACAATGTCGCGCGACATTCTCCTTTTTTAAGGAAATGTCGCGCGACAATCTCTCCCGAGCAGTATAAATAGGCCAACACCCCCAAGGGTTCAAAGGAGGCAATTAGAATCCGAGAATTTGGTGCTTTAGATCTGATTTTTGTCAAGCATTTCTTTACTATTATCTTATTTCTGAAGAATTCTCGAATCTATTTTTAACACTCGACGTGTTCCGTTTCTGGAATCGATTTCTCGGAAATATCTGAAGAAAGAGAAGATTACTATCGCCAGAGATCCCTCTGCCGTATTATATTTTCTTTCTTATTATTATTCTCGTCGGGAAGAATTCTCGAATCTATTTTTAACACTCGACGTGTTCCGTTTCTGGAATCGATTTCTCGGAAATATCTGAAGAAAGAGAAGATTACTATCGCCAGAGATCCCTCTGCCGTATTATATTTTCTTTCTTATTATTATTCTCGTCGGGAAGGTAAAGAAAGTCCCTTCTAGTATTTAAAATTAGATATCTGTGTACTTGTTTTACTTCTGTTATTCTGTCCACGTTTTATTTGAATAAACTTATTGTCAAGTTCCCAATAGTCTACCGTTTTCAAAACAAAAGGCCCTGATAAAACTACTTTTAAAACTAGAAGAGTAAGTACATTATCGTCCGGATAAACCGTGTTTTCAAAACCCCGGATCGATAAAGACTTATCTAGGAATTAAAATCCACATATCCTGTCTTTTTCATAGACTGCGACGTGTCTGATAAACTCTCCTCAAAGAGTTCAAATTCCATATTGAATTAGTCCCGACATAAAGATCCGAACCTTTTTCAGAATAATCACAACTCGAGAAAACCGTCATTATCTGAGGAAATAATACGGAACACTCTTTCAAAAATAAAAGGTTTTTGTCATTTGTCATTTACATCTTTTAAATACAAAAACGTCGGATCTCGGAACACAAAGGTTTTCATCCCTTTCCCCGTTTCCCCAAATTAGGGTTTTTCTTCATTTAGAAAGTAGTAGACTGTCGGTAAAAGCATCCAAGTTTTTCAACATAGAATAAACATATAAGACCACTAGAGACCGAAAGGGCGGAATGGGTGCTTAACACCTTCCCAAACCGTAATATAGTTTCCGAACCCTATAAGAATCCCGGTTTCGCAGACAAACGTGTAAAGAAAGGCTTGTCTATAGCCTTTCCTCTTACACGACCTTTTTTGTCCGTTTTCTCGTAAAACGTACTGGCGACTCTGAATGAACCCCCTTGCATCTAGAAATAGAACGTAGGGACACTTGATATGAATCAAATGAAAACGCTCCAGCAAATGGAACGACGGAATCAGTTCCGACGTCCCAGGACCCCCACCACCAACGGGGACGAGACCCGGGAGGTCGCATTTGCGGATTCTCACAGTCGTCGAAAGGCTGGTACTACATGATTACCCTTTGTTACCTTTGTTGCATTACTGGTTACAAGTGTCTACTATCACTTCACTCAACAGACTTAGCAGATTGTTATGATTCTAACTACATTTTTAGTGCTTACATATCGAGTTTTGTGTTAAATATTAGTTGTTTCTCGAGTGTGGCAATTATAGGATTTGGTTAATGTTACCTAGCTAAGTGTTCCGCCAAAAATGATGGTTGTGGTTTAGTTGTTGCTTGACGCAGTTATATACATATAGTTCTTGTACATTGATAAAAAAGGTAAAAATTCAGATTCATTGACACATACTTATACACGAATATCAATGTCTTGTTTGATACACATAATCCCCATTTTTTGTTTGATAGAATAGTAAATGCCTCCTATGATTACAATATACATAGGTATTTGTGATTTAGCATTAAGTATCTTAAAAGTGTCTTTCACCAAAACCTCAAATAGGAACAGTAAATTAATGCATCGGAAAGCTAGATGCGAATCACTTTAGTACTAGAAAATCCTAAAATCTTATTATTGATGGATATATGAAAAGCTAGAAAACTTCATGCATCGGAACCCTAGAAAACGAATTTCGTGAAATTGGAACCCTATAAAACTTAACAATGGATGAAATTCAAGCAAATTCTAAATAGAGATTAATTTGTACGTGAACAACTGAAATGAATCTGAAAATTTGAAGAGTAAAGCACTGGTGACCTAATCTGAAATTGAACCCTTGAAATCCTCTTTTGTGATGGAATGAGATGACTGGTGGTGAAATATTGGTGGAGAGGGAGACGATGGCGGCACTGGTGAGGGTTTCGCCAGTGAGTTTTATGGTGGGGTAGTGGAGAAGGAGAACTGGAGATCAAAATGTGAAATGGAGAGGGAGCTGAGACGTAAGGCTAGTGGAAAGGGAGATCGAGATAATGGATTTTGTTATTTTGATGGGTACTATTTTAATTAATTTTATTATTTTATTTCACAGGTTTAAAAAATGATGTGGTAAATATCCTAGCTTATACTAGAACCGTTGCAAATATAGTTTTGGGGAATATTTTACCACATTCAAATTTTGACTGTGGTAAACATATTTTTATAGCTGTTGTAAAAGGCATTTTTTCTACTAGTGAGCATTCCGTAACGTCCGTTTGTCACAGGGGTTAAATTATAACCAAATAGCAACTTTAAGAGAAAGATTGCAAGTTTTTAAATATTAGGGGCGACATTGCAAGTAAACACAAATTTCAGGGTTTTTCATATTTTTTTCCCTTTTTGACATTAGACTTGATATTTTATTGTTTGTTTAGTCTGAACTAGTCTTAGTAGTAAAAGCAAGTTTTTCAACACACTTCTCGATCACAAGTTGATTAGGTTGGTAGAATTTTCAACACACTTCTTAAACATAACTAAGTTGCATGGACCAAGACACCAACCTCCCAACTAAGGTACAAAGGAGAATGCCGGAATTTGAAAAACATGCCAGATAGCGCTCAAAGTGTCTAAAAGGATCTCGGAAAATGGAGGCCCCAAAGCCAATGCTTAGGCCACCTATAACCAGGCCGCCTCGGTTCATATTTTCTAAATTATTATTAATTTTATATATTTTTGTAATTATATTTTAAAAATTATATTTAATTCGTACATGGCAATAACATGTATATATATTAACAAATCACATGCTAGAGTACGTCACTGTTACCGTCTTCGAATAAAGGTCTACAAAATTAGATTAAACTGTTACCCTTTCCCATAATTCAAATTTTTTGTGTTAATTGCAACTCGATATAAAATGTTGGGAGGTGAGAAAGTAAAGATAACTTATAAATTAGGAATGAGTTAGAGAAAGCTGATTGACTGAAAATTTGCTACCAATTGTGATTTCAGTGACTTTCCACCATGGACCGGCATGTATTATTAGTTACTAATTAACTTTTTTCAAGTGTTAAAAGATTTTTATACTTCAAATATAATCCAAAATGACATCTGATTGCGCACGTCAACAGGTACAAGAATTTAGTCGTAATGAAGAGGTCTCATGTTCAAGGCCTAACGTCTCATGTTCAAGGCCTAACGTCGCCACTCTCTTTTTACTCACTTAAAAAAAAAGCGCTAAACAATGATACACTCCTTATTATCATGGCAACCTTCTTAAAGCTCTTCAACAAATTTCTTAAACCTCCCATTTCGAAGCATTCCTCCTCAATTCATCCCCCTTTTGCCCACCACCCGTCACCATTTCGACACACCTACTGATCTTAGCACTCTTAACTACCATTTCGAACCTTCTATTTCGGTGGATGTCATGCATAATTGGACTAATTTAACAGTCATCAACGTTGACCAATGGAATGGTACAAAATGATAACTAAAGTACTATTACTAGAAACTTTGGTACCCAAAGCTCAATTATCGTAAATAAAGGGTATCCAAAACCCAAATGACCTACAAATAAATTGTACATATAAATGTATATACGAAAATTTTAAACCCTTACTTGTCAGTGTGCATGTGTAGAACGGCAATGAACGACGATGAATGGCATCAACACTAATGCAGTGATGTGTAGAATGGAGAAGAAAATGAATGGGAAGGAAACGGCGTTGGTGTCAGGTGTGTGTAGAATGGTATTTTTTTTTTTTGTGGGAGTGTGGGCCATGGATAACTTAAAAAGTTATTTTTTTTAGATTATAAGACATTAATAATAGTTGATTAATTATATATAAAATATTACAATTTATCATAATTTTAAAAAGTCGGTCAATTTGTTCGGATACCGGTTTTACTAGATGTAAACAGCCTTCGCCGCAGCCGGCCACAGGTTTGCTCGGTCCTCTGACTGTTATTGTCGGTTCACCGACCAAACGAAAAATATATCAGCCTGGATAGGTCAAAAAACCGGCCAATTCGTTTTTTTTTTTTTCGATTTTTTATGCCACGCCTAGTCTCATTGTAATGCACTGAATAGCCATAATAAGTACACAACAACAATAACAACTTAGAGCGTCTCCGATCAATAGATTAACACACCTTTTAGTGTTAGATGCTTAGCTACTGTTATAGAAAGTTGCTCCAATATACATGTCAGTGGTCTTACCAGTTTAAAATTTTGGTGTCAGATTTAAAACCAAAGCCAAAATTAGATCACATTTTAGTTAGTCACTATGGCTTTGCTAAGCAAATATGTGGAGCCCACCTTCCAACCTTTTTTCAATAATCACTCGTATAATGACATGTGTACTTAGTAAATAAATGTTCTTGTAACCATTGAAGTGTAAAAGTGTGTGTTAGTTAATGAATAAATAATGTATAAATTTGTGATGACGTGGCACCTTAAAATGCAAAAAATATATCCTCTCCCCTGGAGATGCTCTTCTCTTGTTTCGTCTTAATGTATTGAATAGTGAATTTGGTTTAGCGTCATTTTCGATCATATTATCTTGTTTATGCAGTATAATTATTAGCAGTAAGTATGACTAAGAAAATACATTTATTAATGTTATGTCACAAAAACATTTATATAGAATGTGTGAATGGAAGTATTGTTTTTCTTGTTATAATGTAAACACATGAACGAAAAAATAATAATTAATAATTACTTTTTCATACAAACTATTAATTCACAATTACAACGACGTCGATGAGAATCAAACTCATGATCTCCTTGTTATTGTTAGTTATTCTAGTATTATTCTTATGTATACAACTATCTAATTACTGTATTATTTCTTTCATTGCTATACAGTTGCCTAGATTAGCTCCTTCCTTTTTAGTTCCTTCATTCTTTTCATTATGTATAAACACTATAAATAATGTATCTCCCTTGTATTATGATATATTAATATATATATATATATATATAATTTCTCCCATCTCTCTCTAATCTTATATTTTTAACATGGTACTAGGGGTCGCTTAATCCTCTCGACCACACAGCTAAAACCTTATTTCAGATCCATCACTACTAGACTTTCATCAGTCAAATCAATACCTAATCTCTTTTAGATCCATTGTCGTCAAATCAACTGCCCAGCCATTAAATCATTACCTCAAAATACAAATATAATGCTTCATCATAAAACCTTAACTATTCACAGATATTTTACCTCGTGATTGATACCACACCAAAACCAGATTACCAACACACCTTCACCTTCGTCTCTCCAAGACAATTCTAGTCACAAAAAAATCAGTCCTAAATCCCACTACACGCACCCTCACTTGCTGAGTGTGTAAATCAGCTATTGCCTCACCTTTCTCACGCGCCATCTCTGTTATCATTAGTACATTACCTTTAACTTTAACGGTGTTATCCTTTTTCCGTTAAAGTTAATGGCCGTTACCATTGCCATCGTCATTACCATTAGCATTTACCGTTAACTTTAACTTAACGGCCATTAGCCAATTTCAGTTAAAGTTAACAGTTGTTAGTTAGTTTTTGTCAAATTTAACCACCTAGCTTCCATTGACTGATTTTGCTGTCTTTTAACCGGTTTGCTAACAACCAGATTGGTTACCTAGGTTTTCGACCCTTTTGGACGCAATCGTAGCCTTCGTTTCTCCAAATTCAATTTTCAAGTAACAAAACCATGTCAAGGGAACTATAATCCTTACCTCATTTGCTTATTTTTTGATCAATTATCTCTTCGTTCTATATTGTGACCACCCCTGAAATTCCCATTACCATTAAACTATATGAAAATAATTATAGTCACTGGTCTATTATGTTATGTTGTAATAAATTTTAATACTAGCAAGCGTATGAATCGATTGATAATATAGCGCGCAAGAAAGGTCGATTCTACTAAAACAGTATATTTTATAATTATCTTGTTAATTTTTCATTAAACTCCTAATCTAGCCAAACAAGTTTTTGGTAATTAAACAAATAAAATAAAACAGAGTAAACCAAGTAAGGTAATTAAAGTAACGGAACTAAATTAAATAATACTAAGCAAGATAATAAAATTAATGAATTAATTGACCAGGGTTTTGGAGTCATATATTTAATATCATCGTCCTAAGTATTTATACGAGTAAACTCTACTCTTGTGTCTCTCAACTTTATTATTTTTAGAAAATAAAATCATTCAAGTTTAATTAATTTATTAAATCTAATCATAATTCTTCCATAGCCAAACTTATGTATAAAGCCAAAATACTCACTATATCCGTCAAAGCACACCCTATATATGCTCTTAACAAATGGGTGATTTTATTTCTATCTACCATATCTTACAGTTAATCCGCGTTGCCTACTAAATTAATCCACGAATGTGGATAGACTGACAAAAAATATTATTGATTTAATTTTATAAATATTATTTTATTAATGATTTAATATTAAAAAATTCACTAGATTAATAAGTACATCCACTTTAATTAAATAAATAAAAATAGGAAAAATTAGTTCTAAGGACGAATATTAATTTCTCTTCTATTTAAGGACACAACTTTTATACCAATACTTTAAGGTCCAAAGTTTTGTTTAAAATAGAAACTTTTATTGATTAATAATTAAAATTAAATTAATATAGCTACAAAACTAATTTATATTATTGTTATTCCTATAATGTCACTATCATCTAATTGATTATTAAACTAATCTAAACTTTTAAAATTAATCTTGCTAGAAACTAATATCTATAAAATCAAATTCAAAATTTAAATTTAAACAATCAAATAACTTCTAACAACTTAATCAATTACTAAAATATAGAAAATCAAATAATTAAAAATTTAAATTTCAACAATCAAAAAATATTAAACAACCTAATCAATTTGATTAGTAATTAACAAGGGTGATTTTATTTCTATCAGCAAAATTTGTCAATTTATCCATCCTTTTGGATTTTACTGAGATATTCTGTATTGCTCACTAAGTTTAACCATGTTGTTGGATAAATTTACAAAAATTAATATTGGCATAATTTTTATAAAATAATTATTCTTTTTAATTCAATTTTAAATTACCCCTAAATTTTTACTTCTATCCACCATCATATAATATATCAAAAAGTAAACATAAATTATATAATAAAATGATATTTCTAATATATAATTTATTGTTAATTATATCCACTTTTCAGACTCGAGATTAAACTATAAGATTATAATATAGTTTATGATTCACATTTGTTTTCAGAATTGAGATTATACAATAATTCACATTAGTCTTGGAATAGTAATTAAACAGTAAGTATAATTTGAAACATTTGTAATACGTCTACAAAATTTAGTTCTCACCTATAAGTAAATTAAAATTATAACTTTAATTAAAGATTTATCATGGCAAACAAGAAAACAAACACATATTATATAGTTGAATATTCTTCCTTTGACCTTAAAGGATTGAGATTGAAGGAAATGATGTTTGTTGCCTTCAGCCAGTAATTCTTAATTAGTTTCTTAAGTTCTAATTTTGCTTTATTTTTATTTATTTAGAACCCTCATTGTATAGAAAAAAGAAAAAGAAAATAGTAAACTCATTTGTTGAAAAACAATTATTCGTTAGTATTATGATGTAATAATATAAATTAATTCCGCCCAGTTTGATAGTATTGTATATTTTTGATGAATAATGAATCTATAGTCCTTGTATCAATATACCTTTTAACAAATTAAGAAAATATATTATGAAGGAAGTATATTCTAATTAGGAAACTAATTTTAAAAGTAAGGAAATTTATTCTAATCAGGAAACTAATTTTAAAAGTAAATACATTTAAAAGAATTATTAAATGGTTGATATACTTCTCAATTTTTATAAAGAAGTTTTGAGAAGTTTATTTCAATATTAACATAAATCAAGGGTGGATTAACTGCAAAAATCCGCGGATAGAAATAAAATTACCCTTAACAAATTATAAGATGAATCTAACAAAAAATAACGAGGATTCAACTTTATTTTTTATCAATTAAAATATGCATTTAATATGAAGAATTGTATTTAATATTGAAGTACTAAATTAATAATTAATTGGCATGAACACGTACAAATGAATCAACTAAATATATTCATCATAACCTTAACACAAACTTACGCTAGCATATAATAAATTAAATTAACAAAAAATAATTAAATTAAAGTAAACTTACTTAACATTAATTAAATGAATTAAGTTTTCAAAATCTTCGATAAAACAAACCTAAAAAAAATTAATTAAAGAGAAAAGGAGAAAGAGGAGCACGCCCAGCCGCCCAATTGTTTTGGTTGCTTCTTGCTTGGCTACTAGGCTTTACGTGCTTAAATGCGATTGGTCCATGTTGAGCCTTTAAAATTCATGTCTTGGCCCGCTGGTCATGGCTGGAAAGTGGGGTAGCTAATATATGGGCCCATAATTGAATATAATAAATTTTTGCTATTTTTAATTGCTGCATTTTGCATTGTAATTTCAGACTCTTAAATAGTTGAATTTAAAAAAATTCTGAATTACAAAGTTGTAACTCTTAAAATTCTCTTCAAATTAGGCTCAAGAATTGCATGATTTGAAATTTTGAGTAAAATTTATGCATCCCAAAATATTAAACCACTCCAGGTGTCTTCATTTACTTTAATTTATCTATTTTTCTTAATTTTCTCCAATTATTTTCTAGCACATAAGAAGCACTAAAAAATATAAATTTTGTAATAATATATGCTCTCTAAAGTATAAAATACTAGACCAAAATATACAAATTTCTTGCCATATCATGTTCCGAAATTTCTTAAAAAGAAAAGGGCTTTGAAATTATTGATTTAGCCAAAATATTACATTTTTATACCTATTCAAGTGGCTCAGTTTGCACGAATTTGACGTTAATTATCCGAAATTATTGAGATTTGAGCTTTGATAATGAAATTAGATAATATATTTGTTTTTAGTGCATTTTATCATTTTTACAAGTTAAAAGAGAACAAGAACGAAGCTGAAAGCAAATTCCCCAAAGTTAGTTGTTGCCAGTTGAATTCGATGCCGAAATGGAGTTCAAAAAGTAATCCAAGCCAATCCCAAGCCCTAGCATGAAAGGAGTGAATATATGAAAATGTTCAAGAGAAGCAAATAAAGCAATCCCAAGCAAAGAAGAGTTCAATGAAATCAAATCGATAAGTTTTCGGTTGAAGAAGAAATTTATTGCATGCAAGTCCACTGTTCTAGCCAATATAATTGTGGTACTAATCAGTAAGGAATTTGAAGAAAACTCTAGGAGACATAAGTTGTAGATTATTGAGTTAGCTATGTGTAGGCGAAAACCACGCATCATTTGGATTTCAGAGTACAAAGTTTTGGTAAAAATATGATCAGTGAGCTGGAGGATCAGATTTTAACATGAATGAATAAATAAAATGAAGGCGCACGAAGTTTTTGAAAGTGAGCCTAGCCAAGTTGGTAAGCAGGTCAAACTCCCTTCTTCTAGTCCCATATTCAAGCCCCTTGGCAGCATCTCTGATACGAAATGATAGAACCTTATTCCTTTCAGATAGGAACACGCCACATGAGTTCCTTCATGGTAGAAACAAACCACAATTCATACTAATCAATTCTCTATTATTTCCATTACAATTAATAAAAAAATATTTAGAGATAAGAGACTATGATAACTACCCATAACTCATGCAAATACTACTAACTTCCCACTACCTATATTTATCGATAAGAGAATATGATAACTACCCATAACTCATGCACCTACTACTAACTTCCCACTACTTATAACTCACACACACATTGGGCAATTATTATAACAATACACTTTTAACCATAAATCCTAACATTGTCTTTTCTCTCATTTGTCATTTTTTGTTATTGATAATTTAACTACTACAGTTGGTGTAAAATGAGTGATAGGTCATAAAATGACTATCATTGACCAAATTTTTTGAATACAACATTGGTGGGTAATCACAATTTCATTTAATTAATGATATATAAACTATAGTTAAAAGGTAAATCAAGAATAATCGAGCAATTTGAAAAAGTACTTTTGGAACACCTACATGCATAAATAAAAGAAAAAAGAACATTTGGGTTTTATATTATAGATTTCAATCATGACAAAACTATTATTTATTTAGGTGGGGCTAATTACATATATTAAAATATTTTAATACATTTTAATATTTACTCGGTCGTATAGGATTGGAGTAATGTGCACATACTTGATCTTATAGAACCGATTATATATGTGCACATTATCTCGGTTCTGTAGGGTTAAGCCAGTATTTTTTTTTGGTTTTCACACTAACTCGATCTTATAGGATCGAGTTAATGTGCAAATATTCAGTGCAATAAAATTATATAAATAAAATAAAATATTATCAAGTAAAGTAGTATATTCAATTAGCGCCCACCTTTATTTATTACAAACAGTACGACAATTGTGATGTGTGCGCTGACAACCATGTATCAAACAAATCAAATATTAATTGTTTCATTGTATAATTAAATAATCAATCTAACTGGAAGACAATTCATACCAAGATTGGGACTGCTTTCCAAAAACAAATAAAAAAATTGCGAGGGCTTGCTCTCAACAATTCTTTTTGATGGCGATACGTAAGAACTAAGAACCGTTAAATTTCATGGTATATTTTGACGTTAAATTCTGGTAGTTTCTTCTCATTTTTTTTAATTAAAAAATTATATATCATTCATAAGTTTATATAAATTTATTCCATTCATTTTAAATTGATAGTCTTATTCTATATTTTGGTACTTTTTAAGGTATATTAATTTCAGTTTAATTAAAAATGAGGATGTAACCTTTTCTTTTTTATGAGATTTGTTACATAGTTTATGTCCAAAAAAAACGATTCAATTAGTCATAGATATTTAGAAAAAAAATAAGATGAAAATGTTGAGACAAAAAAAGTTCAATTTATCCATAACTTTGTGATTTCAATTAGTTCAAATTAATCACCTATGTTCGCTAATTTGTTTAGACAAATAAATAGCTAGCTCTCTGTTTCAACTTTTTTATTTTATGATCCAAAATGTGAAGATAATAACATCACTAGTTATTTTAGCTTTTACCAATTCTAAAAAAGATGCCGGTAAAAACACCCTTAATTTTTATTGTTAGCACCCACTGTATAAAGCACCCACATTTAATTTTAAATTTTTCAAAAGCACCCTACATGTAAGAGCACCCTAGTTAGAAAAACAAAAAGATAAATTAACAGGGAATTAATTTAAGGAGAAAAGTAATCTAAACCAAACCAAATTGACAATGTTCTTAACTATTAATTCAGGAATAACTTCTTTTAAATAATGATATTTGGCAAGAATGTTTTCTTGTTCAAACCTTTTTTTCCCCATATCAATCTTAGACAACTCATATGCTATAATTTAATGAAAGTTAAGATTTATAAAAGTTTACAATTCAAAACTACTAAAAATTAACTATCTAGCAAAAACATATTGTCTATACTGGTTCACATATTGTTGATATTATGTAGCTCAGGTTTTTATGCTTGAGAAATGTTTATTTATAGAACGAATTTTTTTTTCCTGTAATTACCATTTCCCTCTTCTTCTTTTTTTAATAATTATTTTTAGCATTTATTTTTCTATAAACATGGCAAAATTTTGAAGAAGAAAAAAGTGAAGTAGGCTTACCAAATTTTAGAACTATGTGAGATGTACTCTCCTTGATTGTTTAATACAATTATGGTTAAAAATTTAAATATGGGTGCTTTTAAAAGAAATTATTAATGTACATGATATAAAAACAAGGGTGTTAAAACTTGTTTTTAAGAGTACTTTTACCATCACTCTTCCAAAAAAACTTGCTTTGAATGAAAGGTCTAAGAGTCTACCCTCTTCCTTTAGAAATTATACAAATCTTATGGGCATACTTAACAATTGGGCTACTTCTTCATTTTAACCTTTACCGGCCAATTCCTAAGTTTTCTCTTTCGTGTCTATTTTTCATTTACTGCAGTATGTGTTTTTTAAACCCTTTTTGTTGGATAATCTTTGAAACCTATTCATAGAGATTATTCGAACAAATTAAAATCATCAAGTAATTTGTCTCGATATCAAAAACATAGAATATTTGTGAAAGTATTTATAAGATAATAATATTTAAATGTTACATTTTCTTTCAAGCAATTTCTCACAGTATCAAGAGTAATTATTACAATATCTAGAGATTTTGTCATCGTATTAGAGGATGCCCCTGGGCTTTAAGAGATCCCGATCGACCCTTCCTCGGGCCTCTGGTACAAACCATATGTATAATCTTTTAGAAAGAATATTGTTCTTCGATGTTTATTGGTCTTAGTATTTTTATGACTAAATGACATCGAAGCCCTCAAATTATATCATATGTTTCAATTAAGCTCCTAAATATGATTTTTTCAAAGTATTCAAACCGAGAAAGGATATCATGTTTTTAAGTCAAAAACGCGAGTTGCAATCACAGTTTTAATGTTAAACTTGCAAGTTTCTTTCGCTATTTCTTTCTTTTTAACATACATGTTAGAAAATTTATATTTTCTAATTTATGTGGAGAACATATTATAATATTTCAATTATATTTTCTATTTAAATTAATGAGCCAATTTTTGGTGGTCTAATTAATTTTTAGTTAAGCCTATAAACTACTCAAGTAAATGTGGGAGAAAATGTGTAGATACCTTATATAGGTTGGTTTGTTAGGGTTTTATGAGAACCTACTAGACTGTATATAAAGTAGATATTAGGTTTATGATCCCCAACACACCAAATTAAATTACGGCTCCTTTCTCCCCATCTGAAAGAAAACCAAAATTCTCATATTAGGAAAATCATGTACCCGTTCGATCCGTATTCTTATCGTAATCGATTCTCGTACTTCCGCATCTGCTTTATCATAGATCCAGGTACGCGATTTAAATATTTTAATTATGATCCTGATGATTTTGACATGTTAAATATTTTAATTATCATAGCAATTTCATATTAAATCATTAAGAATTATACGAGATTTATTAATATTTATAATAATAACAATAAGAGTTTGATTATATATATGAAAGGACCATTGCATATACAAGTTTCGGCATATATATATATATAAAGATTTTACTATTGCGATAGTTTAATATATTTATTTATAAATTTGACATGACTTTATATATATATATATACAAAGGTTGTTAACAGTACTTTTTAGTTGTATATATATATATATTAATGGTTGGATTCGGTTGTAAATACGGTTTCCCTAAAAAAAATTAAAAAATAGGTTGGCTTCCAACGGTGTACCGTGAGGTCAAAGTGTATCTATATACGGTTTGACCATGGCAGGTCTTTGTCTTTTGCATATATATATATATATATATAATATATATATATATATATATATATGTATATATTTTTTAAGAATAAGTTGATTTGTTATATATATATATATATTTAAGGATTTAATTTATTTTGATAAATTTAAATATACTGAATATGTTAAGAGTATAGAATTTTATTCTTGTATATATTGTGATTAAGGGTTTGGATTAAGTTTATTATTTATTTAAAATATTGATGTTTATCATTTATACAAATAATAATTGGCCTAAAGGAGAGTTTTTATTTGGCCAAATAACAAACATTATTTTTTTTCTCAATATTTGTGTAGTTATTATTTATGCATTTAATAATCGGCCAAAAGAAAAGTTATTATTTGACAGAATAATAAACACACATGCGAGAATAAATGTGTGATAATTATTAGATTTTCATGTGAATAATAAGTCAATCCAAAGAAAGACTTATTATTTGACATAAATTATTATCAATATTTGATTCTTATGTTGAGAGTACAAATTACAGTCTCGTTCTGGTACGCAAGCTCCCAGGCTGTTGTAATCCAAAATTACAGTACGCATCAATGTGCGAAATATAATGTTGTGCTTTACAAATCTCATAAATATGGGAAATTTATTTTTTCAGATCATAAGGATGTGAAGTCCAAATCATTTGATATTTTTAAAATATATGAATTGAAACGATAAGTTGCCAAAGTAACCTCTATCGCATAAATTTGTTTGATTTCAAATATTAAGATGCGTGTGTTTGTTATTTCTGCGAATAATAATCTGCCCAAAGGAAGGTTATTGTTTGGCCGAATAACATGTACACCTATAGTAATAAATATAATATGACAATCAAGTTTTTCATGTGAATAATACGTCGACCCAAAGGAAATCCTATTATTTGATAGGATTTGTCATTTATATTTGATTATAACATTGAGAGGACCAATTACAAGTTGATGTTTCTGTCCAAAGAGTTAATATCAATGTTGTGCTAGGTATCTTAAGATGGGGGTTCATTATTGATAATTTGGATAATTGTGTCATTCATATATGTTGTTTGTGAATATGTTATGACATGTATATTAATTGTAAGTTTATAGTTTTTATAATTTGTTCTTTATTCAATTTTTTGTTATGCTTTATATATATCTGCTAACATAAATTCGATATCGGTGCTTAACGGCACAAATTTTAAGAGTTAAAAATATAACGTTTCTATTCCAAAAATTTTGGGGCTTCATAAGAAAAATACTATTTAGTTCCTTAAAGAAATTAAAGAAACATTTTTTCTAAAAACGAAAAGACTGAAGCAAGTAACATTTTGACTAGTTTTGTTTCAATAAGGTATAAAGAAAAAGAGAACAAAATGGAAGTACATTATAAAAATGTCTAATATCGCTTTTAAACTAAAGGCACTAAAGTTAAGGTTGTCTAATGAGTTCCTTGTGCATTTAGTTCTTTATTTCTCTTCCCACACAATACAGTTAGTTTACAATGAGTTATAATACTCATAAGGAAAAATGATCTCTTAATGAGCTCATATCTCATGGTGTGCAAGAAGAAGAAAAAATTTTGCGATAAAAGACAAAAAGTGTTCATCAAGCAAACACCTTTAAATGATAAGAAAATGATAAAGAATAAAGGTTAAGAAGTTGTACTTGGAACAACACTATAGTAATTATAAAAGAAATATGATGAAGAATTTGTCAGTTACTTTTGCAAGAAGGATAGACATAGTAATCTTCCAAATACGCTATTTGGCATGTAAAGTATGATATACTTCTCATTAGGGTTTATTTGGTAGTTAGTTTAACTTATGTACATGTGATTACTTGGTGAGTAGATTTTAGTGACACTACTCACATAAGTGTGTTTAGAGGTTACATGTGGAGCCAAAAGCCAATTGATGTTGAAAGCTTCATCTATCAGAGCAGTGACGAAATAGTTATAGTTGAGGTTTTAAGGAATTTTAGATTTTCATTAAAGATTGATTACTTTTTTCCATTTGAGATAGACTTATATGGTACTGTCATTTAGATAGAATTTCTATTTTCGTTTGGACAAAACGATTATTCTTGTTCATTTGAAAATAATAAAGTTAATCTTTTTCAAGATTCAAATATTTTGCTACTAGTTCTTTGATTGATAACTTATATACGTATACAATCACCTCATATAATGAAACCTTATAAATTCATTCACGTGATACAAAGCATAAATTAACTGATAAGAATTATTCCGTATTATGGCACAAGCATTTGGGATAAATCTCTAAATAGAGAATTAGGAGACTTGTGAAATTCTTGAAACCCCTTGATTTAACAGATTTTAAAATATGTATTGAATGTGTAAAGGAGAAATAGACAAACATAAGAAAACTAGGTGCCATAAGGAGTTCAAGTGTCTTAGAACTAAATCATGCGGATATCTGTAAACTATTCGCTAAGGCCTCCTGGAATGGTTAACAGTATTTTATTATGTTCATGATAATTATTAAGGGTGCCTATATTTAATTAATGAGAAGTTACAATCCTTAGACGTTGTTATGGCTTTCACAGTTGAAGTTGAAAATTAACTAGGCAAGAAAATTAAGACCATAAAATCTGATCGTGATGGTGAATACTACGGTAGATATAACGGATAAGGTAAACAACATTCTGGACCTTTGTGAAATTCTTAGAAAAAATCCGGAATTGTCTCATAGTACATCATGCCAGGCAGACCTAATATGAACAGTGTTGCTGAGAGATAAAACACGAGCTTAAGGATATGGTAAGGATCATAATTAAGCATTCTTCTCTACTATAATGACTCTAGGAAGAAACACTTAAGACTGTAGCATATTTTTGAAACAGTGTTATATCAAAGCAGCAGTTAAAAAATATCGTCTAGCTATAATAAGGCAATAAAGAAAAAAAACTGGAATAAAAAACAATTATTTACTACTTTGTTAGATACACTGAAAGATCGAGAGATTACAAATTTTGTGATCTCTCGACTAAATCCTTTATTAAGACGAAAAATGCCATATTTCTTAAGGATATTGAGTTTGAGGGGGAAGATAATGTTAGAAACATTGTCTTTGAGAATGAATTTATTTAAATTCCAAGTATTGCTATTGACAATGATTGGAAACAAATTCCTGACATTTTTTCAGATGCAAATCAAGATGATAAAGACAATGTTGAAAAACTTCCTAAATAGCAAACTCAACAACCTCAAGAAGAAGTGAAATTAAAGAAATCCATCTATAGTCTTAAGGAAGTTTTCAGTCAATGGTATCGCAAACTTCATTAAGACATTATCTTGTATGGTTTTGAGGTAAATTCGATTGATGATTATTCAGTGGGAGCAAGATTATCTTCCTGGTATTTTATGTTGATAATATCTCTTTTGTATTAGGAATACAGATACATCGACATATTATAATATTTCAATTATATTTTCTATTTAAATTAATGGGCTAATTTTTAGTGGTATAATTAATTTTTAGTTAAGCCCATAGACTACTCAAATAAATGTGGGAGAAAATGTGTAGATACCTTATATGGGCTTATTATGGTTTAATGGGAACTCTAACTAAACTGTATATAAAGTAAATATTAGGGTTATGCTCCAACACATCAAATCAAATTAGGACTCCTTTATCTCCATCTGGAAGAGAACCAAAATTCCCATTAAGAAACTAAGGAGATTTGGTTGAGGAAGACCACGTACCCGCTCGATCCGTACTCTTATCGTGATCGATTCTCGCACTTCTGCATCTGCTTTATTATTGATCCAGGTACGTAATTTAAGTGTTTTAATTAAATTTTGATGATTTGACATGTTGATTTTAGGGATTAATTTCTAACAATATATATATATATATATATATATATTTCTTACTTTCCTTTCCCCCTTCATTCCTCCCCTTAAAAATGAGTTGCAATCACTTATTTGTTTCTTCTTCATTTTTTTATTTTGTTTTATCCTTATAACTTTTTTGTAATATATATCTTATTGTATAATTTTGAAATTGTGGTTCAATAGCTACAAAAATACATAGTTTGTAAGATTTTGACTAATATATTTCTCAATATTCATTGAAATACATACATTAGTTTGGTTCACGGTTGTGTAATAGTTTTAAATATATTCTTATTAGCTCAATCTTGCCAGTCTTCTTCCCTTTTTTGTTAAACAGGCTAGAGGGTTATTTTTAGCTCAATATCGCTAGCTAGATATATGTTAGGAATACTTCGGAGGATATCTTATGGCTTGAAGATGCTTCCCGTTTGGTTAAAGGAATTTCTAAACTTTGACAAACTCAGTTTTTTTTTTTGAAGAAATTGAAATAATCAGAAGGACTCACATTTTTAAAATTAAAAGTGTGAGTGCAATTCATGTTTTTAACTTAAAGAATTAACCGTAGTTCTCTTTCCCCATTTTAACATTTAACAATTTTAAAAAATACCAAAAACGCCAATTGATGTCACATTTTTACTTACCAATGGTCCCTTACGCCTAAATAAAGTTCAAAACTAATCCATTTAAGTTTGAAAAGTACTATTTTGCACCAAAAAGTCTTTTTCGACACTTTCTCAAATTGATTAAGCTAGTGTACGTTTATTACTTACTTTGAAGTGAAAAATATAAAATAAACATGACAAAGTTCACCATTATTTTGATGAGTTAATTACATAAATCACCTTTGATGTATATCACATGTTTCAAAATGCTCAACTTTTTACTCAAGTCTCACTTTGAAGGAAAAGTGGATAGTCCCTTAAAAAGTTGACAGAATGTGCTATGTTGTAACAATCCGGGCCCCGACCCTAGCAAGATATTGTTCACTTTGGTAGCTCTACTCCAATTACAACTGGGTAGCCCTTTTTCACATGGTTTTGTTTTTCTCACTAGTGGAACCCCCTTGGGTGTACATATGTAACACTTCAAGTTTTCCCCATTTTCCAATGTGGGACATTACATCTTCCCCCTCATAGGGACTGACGCCCTCGTCGGCACAACATACTATGTGGGGTCCACTATGATACCAATTGTAACAGCTCGGGCCTCGACCCTAGTAAGATATTGTCCGCTTTGGGTGACTCCACTATAGTTACAACTGGGTTGCTCTTTCCCACACGGTTTTGTTCTTGGAAGGTGCTACCATGGGAACCCCCAAAAGGTCTCTCACTAGTGGGAATCCTTTGGGTGTACATATATAGCACTTCAAATTTCCCCCACTTTTCGATGTGGGACATTACATATGTGCTTACCATGTGACGTTCTAAAGTTTAACATTTGTCTCACCTTGTCCCATGAAGTTATAAAAAAGCTCAAGTTTTACTTTGAAGTTTCATTTGCGTCTTAATTTACCCCAAAGTTGGTTATCAATTAAAAAAATGGACGAAATGTAACATGTGCTCACCTTTTAGCTAACTAAGAGGGCAAAAAGAGGAAAGAAAAACCTTAGACCACCAATTCGCTCCTCCTCACGCATGCCATGCTATTTTCTCACCCTATTGAAATCTACAATCCTAAACTGCCTCCTCCACAAACTTACAATCTTCATCTCCCTCCCTCATCTACTTCGAATCCAAGCCCCTGAAGTTCCTCATCTTTTAGTTCTCCCCCTTTTTCCCCTTATGCCCCTTTGCCCCCTCCTATTTCACCACCACCATCATCCACATTGGACTTGGCCCCAAGCTCATCCAACACATGTCGTCCCATAATGAAGAAACCCTAAACCTCCTTGAATTGAATAAAAAGTCGTACGACTGATTAATGGAAAATAAGACAATTTAGGGTTTAATTAGATCCTAGTTGTCTTCAGGAATACGATGAAGGCGAAAAAGAGTCGAGATCCGGATTCAGTTCATGTGGTGAGCACATGGCACATTACGTCTACTTCTTTAACGGGCTGTCTATTCTAGAGGCAAAATGAGACATAAGTGAAATCTTTGAATGAAAATTGAGTATTTGTGAAATTTCATCGACCAAAGTGAAACAAAAAGTAAACTTAAGAAGGTCACATGGCAAGCACAAGGAACATTCCATCAACTTTTTAATGGGCCATCCAATTTTGGGTAAAAGTGAGAATCATGTGAAACTTCTGGATGAAAATTGAGCATTGTTAAAATTCATGAACCATAGACAAGTAGTAGACTTTAGGGATGAATTAACTCTATTTTGAAAAGCTTTGATATTAAAAAGGTAAAAGGTCAAATTAATTATAATATTAATCATTTTTAACATTAGTCTAGGCATTTTATTGTTTGTTTAGTCTGAACTAGTCTTAGTAGTAAAAGCAAATTTTAACACACTTCACAAGTTGATTAGGTTAGTGACTACGCGCAAAAAGTGCGAAGTATTACTCCCAAGTGCAGGCGGTCAAGTTATAGTATACTTGGGGAAGTCCAAGGTCGAACCATAGGGAAGGTAAGTAATCTATTTCTTTTAAGTATCTTTTTCAGAGGGAAGAAAGGAAAAGAAAAGATGATTAAAATGGGGAAATAAGGAAGAAAATGAAAACTAAATTAAACTATTAACTAATTAAACTAAAACTAAAGGCAAATCTAGACCTAGGATGCAAAAGTAAAGGGAATTCACAAGCGCAAGTTATCTACCTAAAATACTTCCTAAATGCACTAAGGGAACATGCAAATGAACTAAAAAAAAATAAAGTAATTAAAACAGCGCACTAACTCAACAAATCCGAATATTAAATGAATTTAAATTAATTGGAAACAGACGTTAGGGGTATCCGTAGTTAGGGAATACGAAACTAGTCCAATCGGATAATCCAAATCTAAGTTTAAACAAGATTTTTCACTAAAGTTCAGCTTCTAGACCTTTCAACCATTCAATTCTATTGCTACAACAAGTATATGATAGACCATGTGTGATAAAGACTATATAGACTAGTTTTGAACAATAGAATTGGATAGTGAAGCTTTTTTACTTTGAAAAAGTGTAATTTAGAACCTAGTATTGCTAGTGCGTAACAAAAACAATCCAAGTTGATTAAACTTCCTAAAAATAAGTAGCTTAACACTTTTATAAGGTTTGAATATGTTTGAACATGATTCAGAGCAAATATGTCTTAAAAAGAATGCCAAAAGTCAAAACTGCTCCCTCCGTCCCAATTTAATTGTCACACTGAAAAACTAAAAATTAAGGGGACATAATAATTACTCCGAGAGAAAATACTTATTTCCAAAAATGTCCTTTACTTTTCTTTTAATAAAAAAGGTGGCGGGACCCAAAATAAAGAAAGTGGGGGGAGCTTAAAGGGTAATATTGGAAATAAAAAAATTGTCATAATTAATGACATGCTAAATGTAAAAAGTGGACAATTATTTTAGGACAGCTATAAATGGAATAGTGGACAATTATTGGGATGGAAGGAGTAGCACTTTTTCAGCACTTACGTGAATAAATACCAAAATAGTGCCAAATCAGCCAATGCAGTTAAGAAACTAATCTAACTAATAAGAGGATAAAGACCGTCATCAAATTAGCAACTTTAGGGTTTTGGTGCAAAAATCTGTGAATCGACGTTTTTACGGTTCTTAATCAAATGGAATTTCTAAGCTAACTTATGGAAACATATTTTTAATGCATGCAAAGATAAGAGAATACTCATACATTCAATAGGTGATCTATAACCAATGAAAAAATCAGATTCAAACCTAAATTGAATTACATTCAAGGGTTAATCACGCATCTTTCACTACGGACCCCTAACTAACGATTTAACTAGTCATAATCAAACCAAGCATGTAAATAAACTTATGAATTATTTAAAATAGTAAAAAAAAACCCTAATAATATAGGAAATCAGATTTGAAAACTTTTGGCTTTGGAATTTCTTAATTCTGATTTAAAATGAAGATTTTACGACTAAAATAGTAAACAAACTCAAAATCGACATAAACTAAAGAAATTCGACTAAAACCTTAAAAATTATGTAAAATAAGATTAATAATGATGAAAAATAAATCACATATGAATAGCATGAAATAACGATAACCTATTTGAATATAGAGCGAGAAACGAGCATTAATCGATGAAAAACCGACAAACGAACAAAACAGACCTATAAACCCTAGAACCAGCCCCCAAAAATAAGGGTTTAAGGTTGATTATAGAATATATATGATCTCAAATAACTAATCTATGAATAGTAAAGCAAACAAACAATTAAAAACAATTAAATTGAACTAAATCAGAAAACTAGGGATTACTCGGCTTGCAATTGAAACTGGATTGATTGATGAATAAACGTAGCATACACTGATGTTCCAGCCTTTAAATATAGTAAATTAACTAAACTAACAATTGTTTTAAAGAAGAAAAGAAAAATCACTCAAAAGCTCAATCGTCAGACAAGTGTAAAAGCTCCTAGAAAGTTAAGGTGCTCTGAGCCTCTCTGTTTAATCAATTCTAAATTGTGCTGTACCCTAAAATATGAGATATACGGCCTTTTATATGTCCTGCAAGTATCTATGGTCATGGGTTGGATAATCCTTGAATAAACAGGTCAGAAAGAGCCAAAAATTGAAAA
Source organism: Lonicera japonica (assembly GCA_021464415.1). Taxonomy (NCBI): domain Eukaryota; kingdom Viridiplantae; phylum Streptophyta; class Magnoliopsida; order Dipsacales; family Caprifoliaceae; genus Lonicera; species Lonicera japonica. The sequence continues at coordinate 26,393,595 of CM038468.1, forward strand.
CTGGCCAAAAAACCAAGTGGGGATCGATCCTTGCCATGTGGGGACCGATCCCGGTGTGGGGATCGATCCTCATGATTTTAGTATTTTCTTTTCTTTTGGTTGCTTCTTCTTTCGCTCATAACTTTTTGTTTCAAACTCCGATTAATGCACCATTTTTGCCTACTCGTAGATAATTTAAATCTATACAACTTCTATTTCTGGAGATTTTTTCAAATTTTCCATGTAGAAAAACTTTGATTAGTTACAACTTCGGGATTTTTAAGGCAGTTCTCAGTTTTGCTCAACATATAGAATTGATTTGATTGAGCTTCTTTCCTCTTATGATCACTATTGGACACTTGCATTCACTTCATTCATGCTTGGCGACTTGCTTTTTTCTTCTTTCTAGCGCTTTGGGAGTAGTTTGCAGAGTTTGTCCTCGCTTCGAGCCTCGGAATAGATATTGACTTCTTCTTTGGGCCTTAACTTCTTGCACTTTTCTGCTTTCAACCTTTTATCTTGTATACAATCTCGGTTGCTTAACTACTTTAGGCCTGCAAAATGGCTTTGTAATACAGAGATACAATGCAATGCCTTCTTTTCATGCATAAGCTAAATTTACATGCAATTTTCGATTTTAGACAGTAACTAGAAGCTAATTTAGTCTTGTTTAAGGGATTAGAAATGCAATTTCTAGGCTCAATCACCTCGCCTAACTAACGTATTGCTAGTCCCTAGCAATAAAGTGATAAAATAACATATATCTCCAAAAACAAACACATAAAATAAAGAAATAAAAATACAATCCTAAACTAACACAGTTGCATTAAGCGCATGCAATAAGCCTTTAAACCCCTAGGTCACGCTTAATAGGACAAGTTATGTCTCGTGAGGGTTTCTAGTGAATATACCCACAAAATTCCTGATTGCAGTTCAAGTCTTGTCCCAAGTTGCCTATCATAAATAAATTCTCTCTCAAATTACTGAGCAAGAACTTAAACTGGCTTAGTGACACATTAGCAGGAGATATACAAGAAAAATAGCAATCTTAATGAATTCAAAATATGACATAGCATAAATATGAATCATAAATGTGCATGCGTGGGTAAATGCATTGACTTTCAACTTTCAAAATCAATCATATATCTATAATTAGTTCATGCTAAGCTTTGACTTAAACTCTTACCGAGCATACACTTAACAAATGAATCACTTTGAATCAAGTATATCTCCACATACAAGCTAAATTGAATATTTGTAATAAAAATCAAATGCCTCACGTATGTTTAAATGAAAAGACGCTAAAGTGAAAGAATGGGAGTCTTTAGGAAAGATATTCAAGTTTTAAAAAGGCGAGAATACTTTTGTATACCTTCTCATTATCTAAATCTCAAAACTAGGCTACTAAGGATAAAGTAGGACTTTACTAGGTTGTAATGGGGTTAGGGGTAATGGCTACGAAACGAACGGGTCAACTGAGGATTCAAAAGACTCGTTTGCTTATTTTTAATGCTCAAAGGCTTTTCAGCTCTTTGTTTTACTTTGATACCCACATTCTAATTCTATTGCATACAACCTTCAATTTGCATTTTCAATAAATATCATCATTCTTGCATATTCATTTTTCAATGCAAAGATTTCATTATTTACTTTTTTCCTCTTTTTTTATTATATATATATATATAACGTACTTCATCACTATGCCTCTACTTTTTAGCCTTTTGCGCAAACGAGCCAAGGAATGTGGAATTTATGGTGCTGACTCGGGTTTATCTTTGGGTATAACAACAGACTTTAGGCTTCAAAAGGGCTACTACGGATAAAATGTAAGGACTAACTAAGGCTAATGGCTAGAACAAAGAAGGCCTGTATCATTTCCTTAGCTTCTAGTTTCTAAATCAGACAACTACAAGGCATTTTATGATTTAGCATCTCATGGACTTACCTTTATAAAACTAAATTGAAACTGTAGTTTAAAAGACTCAATCGATTTGTAAAACGCTTTTCAGGAATCAGAGTTTCTATATATATGACGCGATCCCGGATCGTCTTTTCTAGCCAGGTTAATGGATCCTTGACCCGTAGTCTTTAAACATACTAGAACCTTGGAATTCGTCGAAAGATGGAAGGCGAAAACCTCAACCCAACGCTTAAAGAAGCTTGAACCTTGGTATGATCGAAGACGCCACAATCAATTGGTGGAAAATTGATTGATAAGTCAAGAACAATTGAATTAATTCAATTCAACATGTTCAACATGTTCTTAGAGAACACAAATGGAAAACCCTCTTAGGTAGAAGTATTCACTCTCTTTTAGGTAACGAACAATTTTACAAAACGGCTCAATATTATTAATCATCAAAACTCTATCTAATACAATGAAAGGAACTCCTTTAAATAGGAGAAACAAAGCTATAGAAACCTAATTCAAAAAAGAAACTTATTCCTACTTAGAAAAGAAAAATAATAACTTTTAGAATATTCCTAATACAATAAGGAAATTAATTATAAACACTTTAAAATAAGCCCAAAATAATTGTAAAATAATAATAACTCTAGGAAATAATTATCTACAATCCTTGGGCTTTAAGAAATATAAAATAAATAATTAAAACTAATTCAATTCTTCAACCAGTCGGTCGTGAGAACACGCAAGAACATAAGGCTAATTTCTTGGCTAAAGAGGGCTAGGCTAGATCACATCAATATAACTCTCAGATATGAAAGAATAGCTCAAAACCTCACGGCTATATAATCTCCACTTTAATTTTGAACAGAGTATTTCACTAGTTAAGATATATCAGTCCACTATCAAACAACGCTAAAAAGTTCACTGACAAATAGTATCAACTTAGCATGTATCGTTTGAACTACAAGAAGATTAAGAAACTTCTCTAGTTTATCTAATACTACACTATATACTAAATCAATTCAAGAATGCGTCGTCGCTCAATAAGAGAAAGCAAAACAGAACTAAGGGACGACTTAAACTTGCAATCTCTGATTTTTTTATTTTTTTTTGAAAGAAATAAAATAAAAATAAAGAAAAAAGACCATCCTAAGTTACTTGCATACAAGCTTTTAAAAAAAAATTGACCACAGGTCTCCCTCCCCCAACTAAATTCCAACATTGTCCCCAATGTTACAAGATAAGCACAAAAGCATGGATGTAAGGGACTGAAATAAATGAATAAGAGGAAAGATATATCTGAGAGTGGCCCATTCTCTCTAAAATCTGCATGTTAGCAATAACAAATATGCCAAAAACTAAAAATATAACAAAAAAAGAAAAAGAAAGAAATAGAAAGAATTCTAAAGTACTTACCTACTTACCTTGCTTACCTTTGGTTCTACGGATGAGCCAGGCGGTGGCTGAGCTAAACGCAGATTTTGATACCCCAAATCTCGAAAGATCTAACTAAATATCTCCTGCCTTCATCATGTAAATCAACAACCCACAATGTAGGCCTTATGATTCTTAGCTCGCCTTTACGGATCGTCGAACATACCATTCTAACAGCCATCCTCCTTCTGTGAGCTTCAATGTCCACTTTTGGATACTAGAACAAGAATATCTCATCCTGCATAAACCTCTGATACTGTGGATGTAAGTGGTACGGAGTCTCTACATCAATGATGTCTTTAAATGGATATAATGCTTTATTCGCTTTCTTGTATGGCATCATTTGATCTTCATCAGATGAATCGGACTGCCAGTATGAATTGTTACTGCTAACACTCTCCCTGTCAGATTTATCAGAATCATTAGACTCATGACTACTACTTTCAAAATTGGAGTCTTCAGATTCATTGCTACTTCTTCCTAAATCAGAATCTTCAGATGAATCAGATTTCTCTTTATATTCCTCTTCCATGGACAGGTCGGACTCCTCTTCTGCAAATAGCTCTCTCTTACTCACCTTAGCCACTTTAGTAAACTTAGCGGGCCAAGAACATTTCACTTTGACATGCAAAGGGGCTCCCGCAGGTGAGTTAGATTGCTCTTTCTCAGATTGATTAGCTTCTTTTATAGATTTGTCAGATTCCCAATCCGATGGCTTAGTAGGATCATAGTCAGATTGATCCTTTGTAGCAACTAATGTAGATTGACTTGACTTCCACACAGTAGTAGCTTTTTCACCTGATTCAGTATCCTCAGTTATCTCAACATCGATGTCAATGTAATTATTCTCATATTCCTCACACTTTACATCATCATCAGACAACTTCTCTCGAAATGCGAATGAATCAAAAACAAACTGATTACCACCCACCGGGTTCTCAAACAAATTTAAGGCCAGTGAAATGTCCCGGTTACCATGGTTAGGGGCATCTTTATCTGGCCCTAACAAAGGCAAATCATCCAGACTCCTATCTTGAGATGATGTTTTATGTGCGGGAGAGGAATAATTAGACGACATTGGTGCCAAGTGCGGGATATGTATCTATATAGCTTCACATAATGGATCTAAATAAACAATTAGTGCATATAAAATATAAGTAAGTAGATATTCTATGAATTAAATAAACAACAACAACATGAGCATCACATTTCATTCAAATAAAACACACACACACACACACATATATATATATATAAAGCAAACAAGTTTGAAATGAAATACATAATACGCAAACACCTCCCTAACAGCAAAAAACTTGGCCTACGGGATCTAAGCATAGAACATAAGATATCATAATCTTTAGCCTAACTGGTCGCTGGGCCAGTGGAGTCATCAGCTATCTCTGGGTAATCTCCTCTATCACCATCTGACTCATCCTCAATACTTACCTTAGAACCCTCGAACTCGTCAGCATCGTGGCCTCCTGGCGTCCTAGCTAATAGCTTAGCCAATGATCTATCCATATGAGAGATAGACTGGTCAATGTGGTTGACCGTGGCCGACAACTTCGCATACCTTCTCCTTATAGCTCTGTGTCGGTCGACCTCTATCTTTACTCGCCTCTGAAACTAAATCCGGAGCTCCTCCTGCCCCTTGAGCATACTCTCCATTATATGCATCAAATTATCCTTAGTCGGGGCCTCGCTGCCTCCATAGGTCTGGGATGGGCCAGCCTATGATGTATCGGCTGATGGTGGTGGCAGATTAGTAGCAGGAGTGTCAAAAGCTTCCTCATCCTTAACTTCCTCACCCATCGGGCCCTACGCAGCCATGTTTTTACGCTTCTTTTGCACTTTAGATCTAGTGGCAAAAGCAGCGCTATCGGGCCTCTAGGAATAATCATCTCATCCTCCGCAGCCCATTTAATACCTCTATAAGTGCAAAGGCGGGTGATAAGAACTCCATAAGAAACAAACTTCCTGACATCATCCACCTGACTGCAATAGCCTCAATTCAACACCAACATAAATTCACGCGCTTGACACTGACTATCGTGTAGAAGATACGAGCAGTCCACAGATAAATCTTTGACTTTTGGCTCATAGGAAAGATACAACCAACCAAAACCAAATAAAAATCAAAGAATCGAGGTGCTAGTTTATCTCGGAGAAGATGACCAAAACTATCCCACTCTGTGGGTGTACCGTAAAGCGTGGAAGCGACCTCTGTGAGCGTAGTCATACTCGGAGCACCTAATAAGTATAGGCACTCAAAGTTGGGCACCAACGCGACACCCGTAACTTCATAAACGAACTCCAGTGTAAGATTAATATGGATCCCTCGAACAACCCTCACGTATCAGACTAGCTAAAAACTCATGACATAAAGTAGTGTTGGCCTCACAAGTGACTTTCAGCGCAGCATACCAACCATGGTGCGTAAGAATAATGCGATAAAGAAATGGGTCATCATATATAGTTTTCTCCTCTAAAGGACGCTCTATAAAGAGCCTTCGGGTACGAAATACAGACTCATACCAACGATTGTCTGCGGTAGATCTAAATCCTCCCTCGACTCCACCTGGAATCGTTGGCGTAACCTGAGTTGGTTTGGGCTGTTATGTGCGTGGCAACATCGCAAAAATAAAAGCTTGATGGTGTAGACATGGAAGAAATAAAAATGGAGGAAGAGAGAAGAAAGGAAGAAGAAAGAAGAAGAATGGGGGAGGGGGGTTCTCAACGTGAGAAGGAAAAAGAAAGGATTTTTTTTATTTTTTTATTTATATAAAAAGGGACCAGGATCGATCCTCACATGGGGATTGATCTCCACCATTTTTTTTTTTGAAAAACAGAAAACTCTCCCCTATAGTCACTAAAATATTATTAAGTAATTTTTTTTTTTTAAAAAGATTGTAACACCCCGTACTTTTATCTCGTCTCATTTTAATTTTCATATTTTTGCTTTGCCGGCTAATTGATGTCCTTCTCTTTGGGGAGGTATAACTTCTTCATTTAGAGTCCAAACGAGTCCCCGTTTACGCAGTTAGAAAGGTATTTCTATAACCTAAAACTTTCGTGTTTTGGCCAAAATTCAATTCCTCCTCCTCAATTGTGAAAAATGCGCGTGAAGTTGCAGTACTGTCAAAATTGTGTAAGGAAAGTTTTCTATGCGGATCGATCTGGGATTTGGCCATACCGGTCTGGCCTTAAAATTCAGGAAAAAGAGAGAACTGCAGATTGGTATGTAGTTTCTCTATACCGGTCTGGCGTTAAATTTTGGGGAGGATTAAGGATTGTGGACCGGTCCCCAAAAAGGGCATGCCTGTCTAGCCCACCGACCTGGGAACTGACTTAATTATATTAAGTCGAGCTTTTCCCATTTCTTCCTTATTTTTGAGCTAAACTACTAAAGAGTAAGAGAGAGAAGTGAGAGCTCTTCCGGGAAGGTTTTGAATTTGATTTTCTACGTTTAATCACTCTCAAATCAAGTCATCACATCACCATTTTCATCTTCTTCATCCTCTTTCCTCCATTGATGTGGGTTTAAGCTCAAGTATGGGGATTTTGAGGGTTGGCAACATTTGGCTCGATCTGACCCTTCTAGTTCGAGGTTCTAGCACAATTAAGGTGGGAACCTACTCCTAAAACTCATTTCCTTTCTTATTATTGTTTAATTTCACTTGTATCTCAAGTTATTAGAAACCTAGGTTTTATATGCATGTACATATACATGTGGGTTAGGAGTTTGGGAGGAGATGGAGTCTTATTATTGGAAATTGATGGTTCTAATAACCTTATTGTTGCTTATATAACCTATAATACTAGAAATCTTTATTAATTTCTTGATTGGACTATAAAACTACTTAAACCTTATTTTATTCCATACATTTCTTGATAAGGAGCTTATTAACCACTTATTAAGTCCAAATTGAAGACTTTTCTACGAAAGACCTATCACGGATTATTTAATCATTTGGGATATTGCTTGTACCGATTTTTACCTTGTTACTTATACTGTTCTTGGCACCTAGTATATATAAATAATTATGCACATACATGCATACATACATATATTTGTATATGGTACGATCGCCTTATGATGAGCCTATGGACAATTATATAAATATTGTTATGCTAGTACTAGTCCATGATGGTCCTAGTTTTAGTCTCGTAGGATGGGACCTGAAGGTGGAACACATTCTCCTGGGCGCAAGACCTGAAACTGTGCACGGAAATAATCGGGAGGCCCTGCTGCCGCGTGGGTGAAAGCCCACGAAATGTAGACCTGGTCGTACGCATGAATAGTGGTTAGGATTGTTGAGTTTACAGTGTTAGGCCGGTGAGATTGTACCATAGAGGTTATCTACTCAAGGGAGTTTGATTATCATTTTATCTCAAAACTTTCCATTTCCTATCTCATTGCTTATATATATATTCATATAATTCCCACTGAGTCCTTTCGACTCATTATTTCCTTATTTTACAGGTACTTTAACGGGCTCTTCGGGAAAGGCTAAAGGGAAGGATGCTTCTTATTTGGATGCCTCTGTAACCGTCTTTAGTCTAGGGGTCTTTTTCATATGAAAGACCATTGCCCCTATAGTTTTGATGGTTTATTTGCATGCTACATTAGTGTTAGTAATTATGTTTTATGAGAATACTTTTAGTATATTTGTGTTGGGACCCTGTTGGGGGATTGTTTGCTTTTGTAATTTCCTAAATATAAGACTGGGATTCTACAAGTTTAAACATGTTATGTATATATAAGTTTCGTCTGGGTATTTTACTTGCCTTCGACTATTGTCGTCATGCATAGGTCTTCTTTAAGCTAACCACTGTCAGAGTACGGTTCCTGTGATTAACTAGATCCCGGAGACAATTCTCATAACGGGATTTGGGGTGTCACAAAGATAGTATATTTTCTGAATGTCTTACTTGATATTTTTGAAATTTAACATTTTGTGACCGGGTGATGCTCCAAAAAAACTAAAATAAATAACAAAATTTGAAAAATTTTCGTTTAATTTGTGAGACTGCTATGAAACAATTAAATGCGCATAATTTACTGGTTTCTTCCTCCCCTAACTCAGAATGACACAGTCCCTATGTTGCAAAACCATTTACAAAGCGTTAACTGGAACGGTTTATACGCGATGTAAATTTGAAAAGATAAGCTGTTCAAACTAGGGTTTGAGATTACCAATAAATAATAATAGCAAAATACACGAAACAATGAAAATGAAAATGAATATACAAAAGTGATAAACATAAGTATACAAATTATACAAATTATACAAAGTGCTGCAAATCTTCTCGAGCATCATAGTTAGGTTCCCCTAACTCAATGCTCTCCTCATTGTCATCAAGTTTTTCCAAAAATGACTTCAATCGATGTACATTGACTTTAAACATACTGCCATCGTTTGGATTCTCCAATTCCACTACTCCATAAGAAAAACTGTACGAATTTTGAAAGGATCAGTCCACCTTGATCGAAGTTTTCCAGGAAATAAATGGAGCATTGAATCATATAGTAAAGCTTTCTATCCGGGTTTAAAATTCTTCCTTAGGAATTTTTTATCATGGAAACGCTTTGTATTTTCCTTAAAAATTCAAGAATTATCATATGCATCATGACGTAACTTTTTAAGTTCATTCAATTGTAAGCTTCTTTCTTTACCACTCTCTCAATGATTTAAGTTCATAACTTTGATAGCCCAGAATGCCTTATGTTCAATCTCCAGGGGGAGATGGCATGCCTTACCATAAACCAATTGCTAAAGAGACATTCAAACTCATATTGTAAGTGGTTTGATAGGCCCATAAAGCATTTGTCAAACGAAGAGACCAATTTCTACGATTAACATTAACTGTTTTCTCGAGGATTCTCTTGATCTTTTTGTTTGCTAGTTCAGCTTGCCTGTTTGTCTGTGGGTGATAGGCCAAAGAGACTCGGTGATTCACTCCGCAACGCCGCATTAATTTTTAGAACGATTTGTTACAAAAATGATTGCCTTGATCACTTATTATCACTTTTGGTGTGCTAAACTAGAAAGGATATTATGTTTAAGGAATGTAATGATCGTGAATTGATCATTATTTCTAGTAAGAATGGCTTCAACCCACTTAGACACGTATTCGACAGTAACAAGAATGTATTGGTTACTAAACGAATGAAGAAATGGCTCCATGAAATCTATACCCCAGCAGTCAAAAATTTTAATTGACAAGATATTAGCTAGACACAACATATTCCTTCCTGAATTGGCACCTATAATTGACAACGAGTGCACATTCTACAGTGGTTCTTAAAGAGTAAGCCAGCAAAAATCATATTGTAGAATTTTATCAACTGTCTTGCTGAAAAAAATGGCCCCCGCATGCTACTTCATGACAAGCATATACGATGGATTTAGCTTCCTTTGCAAGGACACATCTTTGAAATATTTGATCAGGACAGTACTTGTACAAGTACGGATCATGGAAATAGAAACTTTTCACTAAAGAAAAGAACCGATTTCGCTCTTGACATGGCCAATCAGGAACCTTTACTGTGATGTCCACATACCATGGAAAACTATGAACAACCATCTGTTGTTCGTCTGAAAAAGTTTCTTGAATAAGTAAATCGTCCGTGTCTCGAACCGCATTAATGAGCCTAGATAAGTGATCGGCTACCACATTCTCTACTCATTTCTTATCTTTGATAATTAAGTCAAATTCTTAGAGCAGTAGGATCCACCTAATTAATCTTGCTTTCGCATCTTTCTTCATAAGAAGATACTTAATTGCTGAGTGATCAGTAAAGTAGACAATCGGCGATCCAATAAGGTAAGATCAAAACTTATCTAAAGCGAAAACAATTGCTAGTAACTCTTTCTCAGTCGTGGAATAGTTCAACTGAGCATCATTTAAAGTTCCACTAGCATAATAAATGACATGGGACTTTTTATCCTTCCTTTGACCTAAGATAGCTCCAATAGCATAATCACTAGCTTCGCACATAAGCTCGAATGGTAAGCTCCAATCAGGTGGTTGCACAATGGGTGCATTATTGAGCTTTTCCTTGAGGTTGTTAAAAGCTTATTGATATGCTGAAGTCCATTTAAATGGTGCATCCTTGGTAGGCAAGTTACATAAGGGTCGAGAGATAGAATTGAAGTCTTTGATAAACCTCCTATAGAAACCAACATGGCCTAAAAATGACAGTTTTGGAAATTGGCAAATTGGCAATGAGGTCAATTTTAACCTTATCCACTTGGATTCCTTCAGCTGAGACAGTATGACCTAAAACAATTCCTTGGGTAACCATGAAATGGAATTTTTTTCTAATTTAGAACAAGATTATTGTCATTGCAATGAACCAAGACTTTCTCTAGGTTCTACAGACAATCTTCAAAAGAATCACCAAAAAGAGAGAAATCATCCATGAAAACTTCAAGAAACGTTTCTACTGTATCACTAAAGATACTCATCATGCACCTTTGAAAGGTTACTAGTGCATTACACAAGCCAAATGGTATTCTCTTGTAAGCAAAAGTACCAAAAAGGACAAGTGAAAATGGTTTTCTTTTGATCTTCGAGAGCGATCTTTATTTGATTGTAACCACTATAACCATCCAGAAAGCAATAGAAAGAATGACCAACCACTCTCTCCAAAGTTTAATCAAGAAATGGGAGTGAAAAATGATCTTTCTGGGTTACGGAGTTAAGCTTATGATAATCAATACACATGCACCATCCAATGGTAATACGTGTGAGAACTAGCTCACTATCAGCATTATGAACAATAGTTATGCTAGATTTCTTATGCACAACCTGAGTAGGACTTACCCATTTGCTATCAAAGATAGGGTAAATGATACCAACATCTAAGAGTTTAAGAACTTTCTTGCGGAGTACTTCTTTCATATTGGGATTTAACATCATCTGCATATGTTGAGTGGGCTTAGCATCTTCTTCAAGGTATATCTTATGAGTATAGATATCAGGGCTTATACCTTTTAGATTTGCTATAGTCCATCCTATCGCATCTTTGTGTACCTTAAGAACTCTTAAGAGCTCAGACTCTTGAGTAGAATTTAACTTGCTTGAGACTATAACATGAAAAGTTTCATATTCTCCTAAAAATGCTCACTTTAGCTCCTTAGGTAAGGGCTTAAGTTCCAATTTGGGAGCTTGAAAAGTAGAAGGGATGACTAAAGAATTACTCGGTGGGAGTTCTTCAAACTTCTCAGTTCACATAGCCTGTCCTGCTTCGGGCTCTTCAGAATCTATGCTAGAATTAAGATTAGAAACTACCTCACTTATCTCCTTTTTGATAGGAGAATAAGCTTCAAAATCAGAAAGAAAATGAGTTAAAGTTGACTCAACTAGGTCCTTATACTACAACAAACCAAAATATTCCTCTAAGATCGTATCCAAGTAACTGGCTTCTCGAATATTTTCTTCTTCAAAATCTGGCTGTCTAGGAATTGAGAAAATATTGACATCGATAGTCATATTTCTGAATGAAAGCTTCATAACACCATTCTTAACACTGATAATGGCATTGATAGTAACAAGGAAAGGTCTTCGTAGAATGATGGGAATCTGGATACCAATGTTAACCATAGGTTGAGTATCCAGAACACCAAAGTCAACTGGATAGACAAAGTTATTAACCTTAACCAAAATATCTTCAACTACACCTCGTGGAACTTTCATGGAACAATCAACTAGTTGCAAGGTAATTCTCGTGGGTTTTAACTCACCCAAACTTGACTGCTGATAAACAGAATACGAGAGTAAGTTTACACTAAAACCAAAATCTAGGAGAGCATGTTCAATCCTTTGATCACCAATGTAACAAGAAATGTTAAGACAACCAGGATCCTTGCACTTGGCAGGCAAATTATGTTGAATGATCGAGCTCACCTGATTAGCCAAAAATGCTTTCTTCTGAACATAAACTCTTCTCTTTATGGTGCACATGTCTTTAAAAAACTTATCATAAGAAGGAATTTGCTTGATCGCATCCAAAAGAGGAATGTTGATCTTCACTTGCTTAGAAAGATCGAGAATCTCAGAATTACAGTTATCCTTAGCCGGTTTCTGCAACCTTTGAGGAAAAGGAACATGAATGTGTTGAATAAAAGGTTCACCTTTTTCAAGAACATCATTTACATTCTTGACTTCTGCCTCTGTTTCTTTAGCTATCTCAGCTTCTCTCAATGCTTCATTAGAAATGTACTGCTTGGTTTCAATTTCTTCATCTTCTTCCTCCATCCCTCTTGTTTGAACATATTCAGGTAGAGGTTATTCTATCTGATTATTAACAACTCTACCACTCTTCAAAGTAGAATAGCTTTGACTTGCTCTTGATATTGCTTAGTGCCTGAAGAAGAAGAAGAAAAATTATCAGTGGCTTTTGGATTGGGCTGAGATTGAGCTAGAAAAACTTCCATCCCCTTTGGATCATTCTGTCTAGCAATTTGCTCCATATAAACTTTCATCTAGTTCATCGTTTGCATAATCTATTGGAACATGCCCCACAAATTCTCTCAAGGGACTTTTCTATGCGATGGTATATAAGAATTAGGATTCGAGCCTTGAGGTTGTTAATATTGCTAAGGTGGAGATTGGAAACTAGCTGGAGGTTGGGACAACTGATAGAATGGTTGAAGTGGTGGTGGTTGGATATTCGACTGGGGCTGTTGAAATGGTTAAGAGGGTTTAATGGGGTTCTCTTCATAGTTGTTACCAGACCAACTAAGGTTTGGAAGGTTCCTCCAAGATGGGTTATATCGATCCCTATAAGAATTAGATTTGCCAATTGACATGATAGCATTAACATCATTGTTCACACATCTCTAAGAGCTGGGATGGTCGGACAGTCACTATTGAGATGATCAAGTGTGTCGCAAATGCTGTAAACTTGTTCAACAAACTGCTCAGGAGGTGGTTCTTCTTTCTTTGTTTCCAAAGATTCAAGTTTCCGAAAAATAGTAGCTAGCTTAGCATTAATTTTATTGTTATCCTTCAGTTAGTACACACAAGTTGGTACTACCTTTACTCTAGCTATACCTGCCTTAGCACTAGGTTCCCATTCCTGAGAAACTTCAGAAACCCATTCGAGATATCGTTCAGCATCTGTAGGACTCTTTCCAATGAATTGTCCATTGCACATTGATTCAATAAACTAACGAGTTTATCATAGAAGAAACTGATAATTCTTTACTTTTCATAACCATAAGATGGACAAGAATTAATAAGATCTTTGAAGCGCTCCCAACACTGGAAATAAGTTTCATCATTCTTCTGGGAGAAGTTTTGAATCGCCTTCTTCGAGTTGGAAGTAAGATGTAAAGGGAAGAATTTTGTGAGGAATTGTTATTGGAATTCTTTCCATAAGTTGATGGATCTCCGGCGTAGAGAGATAAACCTATTCTTAGGTTTATCTTTCAGGGAGAAAGGAAATAACTTCAACTTAATTGTATCTTCAGAACAATTCTGGTCACTAAAAGGGGCACAAACATCCTCAAATTCTCGAATATAAAGATAGGCTTGTTCACTTTTAAACCCATGATAAGTGGGTAGAATTTGAATCATTCCATTGCGAAAATGGAAATTATTTACGTCATTTGAAAAATTGATGCAATGAGGAGTAACATTTTTGCTAGGAAGTAGGATTTCACGCAAAGTAAGATTCGAATTTTGAATTGCTTAATTAACTCCATTATTAGCTACAATGTTAGTTGCTCGTGCTACTGCAAATGCGGCTGCTTGTTCTGCAACGTTTTGATCGGCCATCAGGTGTTCAGTTACCCACGGAATAGTACTGTTTGAAGAATCAGAAGAAATAGTGAGTGGAACTGAATTGGCTGAAGTGGAAGACTAAGATTATTTCGTAGATTCGTCGTCTAACATTAAATATAATAAATTAACTAAACTAACAATTGTTTTAAAGAAAGAAAAGAAAAATATTCAAAAGTTCGATTGTCAGACAAGCGCAAAAGCTCCTAAAAAGTTACGGTGCTCTGAGCCTCTCTGTTTAATCGATTATGAATTGTGACGTACCCTAAAATATGAGATATATGGCCTTTTATATGTTCCGCAAGTTTCTCTGGTCGTGGGTTGGATAATCGTTGAAGAAACGGGTCGAAAATAGCCAAAACCTGAAAACTAACGAAAAAACCAAGTGGGGATTGATCCTCACCATGTGGGGACCGATCCTGGTATGGAGATCGATCCTCATGACTTTATTATTATTTTTTTCTTTTCTTTTGTCTGCTTCTTCTTTCGCTCATAACTTTTTTCTCCGAACTCTGATTGACTCGCCGTTTTCGCCTACTCGTAAGTAATTTAAATATATTCAACTTCTATTTCTGGAGATTTCTTCAAATTCTCAATGTAGAAAAACTTTGATCAGTTACAACTTTGGGCTTTTTAAGGCAGTTCTCGGTTTTGCTCGAAAACATTTGGAATTGATTCGATTAAGCTTCTTTCCTTTTAGGATCACTATTGGACACTTGCATTCACTTCATTCATGTTTGGGAACTTGCTTTTCTCTTCTTGCTAGCACTTTGGGAGTAGTTTACGGATTGTTTCTTCACTCTCGAGCCTCGGAATGGACACTGACTTCTTCTTCGGACCTTCTTCTTGCACTTTTCTGCTTTCAACCTTTTATCTTGCATACAATCATAGTTTCTTAACCACTTTAGGCCTGCAAAATGGCTTAGTAACACAGAAATACAATGCACTGCCTTATTTTCATGCTTAAACTAAATTTAGATGCAATTTTCGATTTTAGGCAGTAATTAGAAGCTAATTGAGCCTTGTTTAAGGGGTTAGAAATGCAATTTCTGGGCTCAATCATTTAGTAGAAGTTTTAATTCACTTCTTAAACAAAACTAATAAGCTACATCGACCAAGATATATGGTGCAAAGAGAATGCGAGAATTTAAGAAACAGACTAGATACACAACTCAAGCAAATTTAAGTAAGTTTACAAATTTTCATTGCTTAATCATTTTAGCCTACAAATGCATTTTTTAAAATGACCTAGAAAAGTGGGGTTTCTAAACGACGGCTTAGCTTGCCTATAACCAGGCTGGCCTCGGTTCATATTTTTTTAATTATTATTAATTATATATATTTTATTATATTTTTTAAACTATATTCAAGCGTTTGATAAGTGGCAATAACATGTATATATATATATATATATGTTAACCAATCACATGCTAGGTCATCGTGACCGTCTTTAAGTAAAGGTCAACAAAATTAGATTAAATTGTTACCCCTTCCCATAATTCAAATTTTTTGTGTTGATTGCAACTTGATTTTAAAATGTGGGAGGTGAGAAATAAAAGATAACTTATAAAGTAAGAATGAGTTAGAGAAAGCTGATTGACAGAAAAGTTGATACAAATTGTGATTTTAATGACTTTCTACCGTGGATTAGCACGTCAAATTATACCAGATGCAATTGCTCATAAAAATAAAAATAAATATATCATCCAAAATTACACCCGGTCATGCGTACATCAAGTAGTAAAAGAATTTGGTTATAATAAGGAGTTCTCACGTTTGAGTCTTGGCGCGCGTCTCCACACTCATTTTTCTTCCCCAGTTCAAACACTAAGTATATCTATGATCACTTATACTCATATTATCTGAAATTTAACACAAAGAAAATAATCCAACATAAAAACTAATTGATGAATTAAACAAAAAAAAAAAGAGGCTAAACAATGATACACCACTCATCATCACTACAACATCTTAAAGCTCTTCGACAAATTTCTTAAGATTCTTGTAGGAAGATCCACCCTCCTTAAGAGCTTCCCTTGCCAAAACTTTCCATTTCGAAGCGTTTCTCCTCAATTTATCCCCCTTTTCACCACCACCCATCACCATTTCGACACACCTACTGATCTCACCACTCTCAACTACCCCATCTTCATTAGCCCTCACCCTCACCCCGCTCCCCCACACATCCGCAACGAGCTTTGCGTTCGTCCCTTGATCCGTCCACTTTGGAAACGCCACCGTTGGCACACCACAACTCAGGCTCTCAAGCATCGAGTTCCACCCACAATGCGTCACAAAACACCCCAATGAAAGGTGTGACAAAACCTCCAACTGCGAACACCACGGCACTATCATCCCTTGTTTCTCCAATTCTTCCATAAAACTAGGTTTCTCTTTTGCTTTATTTTCCTCATTTTTGTCATCCGCTCTTATCACCCACAAAAACGGCCTCCTAGACTCCAGAATCGCACGCGCAATCTCTTCTAACTGCATGTCTTGCAGCACTAAAATACTTCCAAAGGATATGTAAATGACCGAGGATTCAGGTTTCGAGTTCAAAAAGTCCATATAGTCAATTGATTTTTGAAATAAGTCCCCTCCAAAAGAATTATCTGATGGATCTTGGCCGTCCAAGAACGCAGACGGAATCAACGGTCCGATTCCAATCATTTTTAATTTAGCAATTGCTCTTAATCCCTCCGGTTCTAATGCATCAAAAGTATTTACAAGTACTTTTGGATTTTTTTCCTCATCTAATATTTGTATTTGTTCCTTAAAAGATTTGAGGGCATGATTGTACGGATTCGAAGGTAAGATAAACGAAGTGAGGTCACGTACTTTGAGTAGGGGCAATCCGGGTAATTCAATAGACCAATTTGGATCACTCCCATTGGTGCTAATGATTTCTTCATAGCCGTTGAAATAATAGTGGAAAATATCAAGGACAGAAGCTGCCTGAATCCAAAGCAGTGCGGACGGCACGTGTAGTTCACGCGCCACCTTGGGTACCCAAGTGAGGAGGAGCGTGTAGACCATGCAGCTGATCGGGCGGCCATTCACGGCGCTGGAGGAGACGACTTCCCGGACGGTTTGGGACCCGTGGGTCTGCATCTCGGACATGAAGTGGTCGGGGTCGTGGACGTCCTCCTTGAAGCCGTCATCGTAACCGTCAGTGAAGGCGGCAAAGGTTAGGCCGAGTGCTTCGACAGTAGTGGAGATGCGGCGGTGTGCAGATATGCTAGTGGCCAAAGTGACGTGGACGCCCATTTGAAGGAGGCGCTTGGCGAATTGGAGGGTAGGGTTGAGGTGGCCTTGGGCGGGGATTGTTATGAGGAGGATGTGGGGTTGTGGCATAGTGGTGGTGACGGCGGCGCATGGGGTTGTCTAAAGTTTGAGGGGAAATGTCGATGTGAGTGAGGTGGTGGATTTGTGTTCTCAGTTTGTAAGGCATGTATTTATAGTAGTCAACATCAGTTAAGGTTGTACTTCCTATGCCATCCCCCTCCATGTTTAGTCACGGGGCTTTAAAATAATTTTAATAAATTATATATTTAAAAATTATTTATTAATAAAATGTATATAATAATTTTTTTTGAAATTATGTAAAGTTAAGTTTGCACTTCTTATTTTTGAAAACATTACTATGTATTTGTGTTTATTTGATATTGTTTTAAAGTTTTATGAATTAAACATAATTATATATATACTTGTTAAAATTATAAACACATCATGCAAAACAAATTTGTATTAAATTTTTTTGACTGCAAAGCACAAAACACAATTTTATGCAAAGTTAAGTTTGCACTCGGTCAAAACCCTTATTTCAAAACACAATTGATAAATAAGTTCTTATTTCACAATGATAATGGTATTTAGACTATTATTTCTAAAAAATATTATTTATTCATTTTTTTGTCAAAACGTTATTACGCAAGATCTTTTACCTTATGCTCTGCTGAATATAATATTATTTTTTGTAATATGACTATCGTAAAAATAAATATTGTTGGCAACTTAGTTTTACCTGAGTTTAAGAATAGCGTCTTAAACTATCATTTTTTAACGAATTTTGGTATTGAAAATAGTTTTATAATTCAATGGCATATTTCTTATTCAAAGATAAGCATTACTCAACTTGAGTTGCGTCGGAGCGTATAGGGCAAGGCATTTATTACGAAATAATTAGCCACATGAGCAATGTCCATCACAATGACAAAAGAATTATATGAATATATTTTTTGAGTCTAAACCGAGCGGTGTTCAGACCATTTTTCGATTAATTCTCTCCATTATGGGAGATCCTAACATTGCTGGATAAAGATCGAACATGACTCAAGGGGATAGCTGCAAGTGTTAGGACTCGAACTCAGGACATCACGGCCCTTTCTCAAGTTGCAAATACTTGCGGCTTGATGATCAACCTTCAGCGCCCCCCCCCCCCCCCCCCCCCCCGGGTTGAATTATATACATATACGGAAATATTTTTGTAAGAAAATATCTTAATTTAAGAATAATAAAGACTACTTATTTTAAAAGGTAAATGAATAAATATTTTTATGAAACTTAATAATGATAATGATTTTTGTAATAAATTGATCACTTCCACAAAATTTCATTACAAAATTTATTCATTTACCCAACCTTCTAAATAGACGATCCTTATTTATTACACTATGTGATTTGTGTCAGAGAGAATAAGATATACATTAAAAAAAGAAATAATAAGATATATCCAAATTAATGAATTTAGCTCTGGGAAGCATCCTTAGATCTGAGAAAGTCCCTTTTTTTAATCCAATTTAAACCACAAAAAGTTTGCCCAACTTTTTAAAATTTATCATTCAGTGTTTATGATAGAATCAAAATTGCTTTGCACAAAAATGTGGGTAAGCACAATTTCACTTAATTGATGCTACTGACTTGTACAAACTTTTGTAAAAAGGCAAAGAAGAGCAATGTTTGGCGCAATGTCATTGTGTGAAATATTTGAATTGCCTATATTCATGTGATTTTTTTGTTAATAAAAAATTTATTTTCAAAGGGATTTCAATCTTGAATTTTTGAAAAAGTAATTTTATTTAACTATTACATCACTTAACATTTTTTTATATTTTAATTTGAACTAAAAATATATAAGTAATATACTCATCGCATGTGCTTATGATCTAATAATTTTAAAATTTATAGTATAAATTTTTAAAATAATACTGTACTTTAATAAAAAATTTTTTTTTTGTCAATAACACTACTATTATATTATATATTGAGTTCAATCATGGCAAAACTATTAGGTATTTATTACAAATAGTACAATAATTCATAGCAAGATTCGGATTGCTGTCCAAAAACAAAAATATAAGATAATGTGGGACTTATAGAGGCCAACAATTCCTTTTGATAGCCATTAAAAATTGAATTTTGTAGTATGCTTGATTCTGGACTTGAATACTTTTTTTATATAAATTTTTTGTAACGAAAAAAAACTTTTATCATGCATAAGTTTATTAAAATTTATTGCATTTGTTTTAAATTGATTGTCTATTATATATTTTGGTATTTTTTTAAAAAAATATTAATTTTAACTTAATTAAAGGTGAAAAAGTAACTTATTCTTTTTTGTGAGATTTACTATTGATTTGAGATATTAAGAAAAAAAAATGATCGATTTAAGATGAAAGAAGTTCAATTTATACTTAACTTTGTGACTTCAATTAGTGCAAATTAATCATCAATGTTTGCTAATTTCGATCTTAAGGCGAATTGTCAGCTAGCTCTCCTTTTTAGGGACTTGGGGTCCTTGTTCTTGATTACCTCTTCAGTCTAATTCCATTCAACGGAATCTAGTTTAAGGGTTAAATTGATAAAAAAAATTCATGAAAGTTTGTAGATATGATTTTTATAATGGGTACGTAGATCACGCGCATCCACAAAATTTCTTCAAGAAATTCAAACGTAAGTGGGCATAATAAAAATTTGATACATTTATTCATTTTTGACATTTCAAATTTTAGATAATCATCTCACTTATTTATAAATTGAATCATAAAATTTTGTAGAGATGATCCGCTTATCATAGAGATCATCTCTACCAAATTTCATGATAGAATTTATTAGTTTAATTATTTTCAAACTAGACGCTCTTAAATAAAAGTAGACCGAAAAATAATAAAAATGAACCAAATCCTTTTTTAATTTTTCTATCTTACCATCAAGAGCATAAAGATGAGATGAGAGTACATGATTCCTCCATCCACTTTAAATAGTACACTGCTTATTTTAACTTTTAACAATTCCTAAGCTTGCTCTTTCATGTATACTTTTCATTTAAATTGCGTTATGTGTTTTTTAAAACTCTGTGCTTGATAATTTTTTTAAAATCTATTCATTGAGATAATCATAATGAATCAAAATCATCAAGCAAATTTTCATACTATTAAAAGTAATTATTACATTATATAGAGATTTAATCACAATATTTATAGGCCGATAGACCTTAAGTTTTGAGCAACTCTAGTTGAACCTTTTTCTTGGGGCCCGTAGGAACCATCCTTGTACTCCTTTAGATAAGAATGATCGCCAATGTTTATTTATAAAATAAAATAAAGTTGATGCTATATTTTTTAAAATGGCCAGTTTACTAATATTTTGAATTAAAATTAGGTTAGTCGGGGCTTAGTTATCAAAAAATAATAATATTAAATTACAAATTTTATTATATATTGACATAAACAGTGGGAGAATTTTTTAAATTACAAGTTCACTAATATTTTGAAAAGTTTGATATTAAAAAATATTAAAAGGGTCAAATTATATTAATCATTTTTGTAAATTAGTCTTCATATTTTATTGTTTTTCTTAGGTCTGAACTAATCTTAGTAATTAAAGTAGTTTTTTCAACACACCTCTAGCTCAAGTAAATTAGGTTACTAGATTTTTCAATACACTTCTCAAATTGATTAGGATAGTGGAGGCTCACAGATTTTGAAGTTACAAAGAAAAACAAAAAATAAAAAAAAAACACAAAATTTAAGTTGCATGAACTAAAATTCCAACCCTGGAAACCGCTTAAACAAATTTAGTTTGTTTATTTTAATATAACGGGAGTTTTAGACCATTAGAAATGCGTAAGGTAATATGTCATATTTATATTATATTGTTGTACAATGCATAATATAATATGTAATAGTGTAAGTTAATAGTGGTGTTGTAGCGTAAAATAAGCATACGGCTACTATATTATTTGTGTGATGTGTTGTCCATCGCGGGAGCAAAAAAGTGTACGGCACGACATTAATTATGTCGTGTGATGGTGGGAGTACATTATGTCACGCATGTGATTTATTAAAAAAATTGACAGTGTCGTTAGATATTCATAACATCGTGTCTCAAATTTTCTGTTGACGTGGCCCACATGCGACACACTGGGTGTCGCATAGTAAGTTTTTACATATTTTAATGCCTTTTTCACCGCAGAACCGTCTCTAACAAGTATGTAAAATCTATAATTTTACACTACAATAATACGCTATACATTGAAGATGGCCTTAAGCAATCGTCTGGGATGATTATAGCTAGGGTAGGCTATGGGTATCTATCAATTTAAATGCGATTGTTTATAAAAATTATTAAACTACTATTTTAATTTTAATTTTATTATAACACTATAAAGGCATGCAAACTGGATAAGAGACTTAAAATTTGTAACAATGGTACTTCTAGATTCATGAAAGGCTTAATTTTTTCTTTATCACTAAATTCGGAAAGCTTGATTGATTTGTTTTGTTTGA
Source organism: Lonicera japonica (assembly GCA_021464415.1). Lineage (NCBI taxonomy): Eukaryota > Viridiplantae > Streptophyta > Magnoliopsida > Dipsacales > Caprifoliaceae > Lonicera > Lonicera japonica. Next base: position 26,415,498 of record CM038468.1, read on the forward strand.
ATTTGAGGGACCCAACCTCTTTCTACCAAATTCTCTGTGTAAAACTTATATTTTTATCTACATTTTTAAAACTATTAAACTATAAACACTTATTATTTTTTCATTTTTGAAAAAGAATTTTGGAATAAAAAATCTAAATAGAATTATTTTTACTAAAGAGAAGAATTTATAGACTAATTTTATTGATTGTACTAATTAAATAATAATTTTTCTTTGAAATTGTAAAAGATAAGTATCTTCTTGGCCTTGACAAAATCATAATTATAATTTCGTATTGTAAAACCCAAATCCTTCACAAAACTAGACCGTGAAAGTAAATAGAAAATTATCATATTGAGTTTCTAAAGTTTAAATGCGTGATGCTATTGTCAAAACAAGTATTTTATTGATAGAATAATGTATAATTTTATAAGCATATGGTACAACTCCTAAAGTGGGTACTTTAATTTGGGGTGTAACGATCCGGTCCCGAGTTTAGCAAAATATTGTCCGCTTTGGCATAAAACTGTACAGTTTTGTTTTTCGCGGTAGTCACCAAGACACCCCCAAAAGGTCTCTTACTAGTTAGGAACCAAGTGAATACTTAAGAACCAAGAATTTAATGGTATCAAAACAAACCTAGGACTACTATCACGTGATGTCGGATATTGGGGGTTGAGTCTGTGTGGCTAACAGCGAGTCAGAATCGGTGGATTCAGCTACCTAGAGCCGATTGATTGTGTGTGACCCCGACTTGACGAAGACGTCAGAGATTTAATGGGGGAAGATTGTAACGACTCAAAATATTACACATCGGTAGTATAATGGATAGATCTTTAGTTCTTAAATACCTATTTGGTTTCTAACTAGCAAAAGGCCTTTTGGGGGTGTCTTGGTGACTACCGCCATTTGGGAGACCCAAATCGAACTTAACTGAACTTGCGATTTTAAAATACACTAAAAGGACAGTTTTTGGTGGGAAAAACAGCTTCACCACAAAAGAGGTATCTTTAGTGGGGATTTATTTTCCCACAAATGATAAAACTGATTACCAAAAAAAAAAAAGAAACAACAACAATTTTGTGGGAAATAATAAATCACCACGAAAGGTGCCTTTCCTGGCAAATTGTTTTCCTACTGATAATAAATTTGATTGTAATAACTAGAAGTTTTTGTGGGAAAAAAAATTTAAATCGCCACAAAATAATATTCTTAATTGGCAAATTGTTCTCCCACTGATAATCATTGATTGCCACATCTAGAATTTTTTTGTGGACAAAATGATGAAAATTGCCGTAAAAGATTTCAACAATGAAAATTTTTTGTGGCAAAACAATAAAAATCCCCACAAATTATTAATGTAGTTTAGCAAGAGAAGTTTCAATACAAATCCATCGAAGTAACAAATCCAAAATCAAAAACAATATAATGTAGCAAGTAGCAAAAAAAGCTAATGGACCATAAAAAAAACGAAGAAAACTAGCTAGTATATCCATTAATCATTAATGTCAACATAATAGCTAGCAAAAAACCAACGATAAAATCTCCAACTAGTTTTTTCTTGCTACACTTCAGCTTTGATTCCAAGTCCCAACCTGCATTTGGAACCATTTATTAGTAATTAAATATAATCTCAACCCTAAACTACTTGGACTAGAAATAGTCTAAGTCACCCACCTCTCTGTGAAGCTTATTCCTTCTTAACACATCCAACCAGATGCACTTAGAAAAAGGGCAACTGAAGAATAAATTGTTTAGGCTTTCTATATTATCATTTCACAACACACACTGATCCTCCTGGATACACCCCCAAAATTTCAACCTATCCTTAGTTAGCAATCATCTTTTGTACACCATCCACATGATTACAGCCAATCTAGGAACATTACCTTCGAACCACACTACTTTATACCAAGAAACATTATCTCCACTTCTTATGATTACATTTCTAGCCGTTTGATTAGTAAACACACTAGTCCCGCTTGGCACCCACTCCACCTGATCACTCGTATATTGACCCAACTGAGGTAAGTTAGACACTACCCTCACAAGATTAGCAGAGGTAGCTTGGGAAAATTCCATTGACCGTTGTGGATAAAATCAGCAAGTCTGCTAGTAAGATTACTGACAACATCATACACAATTCTTGGCCCAAACTTCTTCACTAGCGGTCCCTCACTATGCCATTGATCGTGCCATGTAAAGATATTCTCACCCATGCTAACTTTATATCTAATGCAAGAGTGAAAATAGTCCCTCAATTTCATTAACTTCAACCAGGTCCAAGAAGCACCAGGGGAACATCTGCAGGTCCACAAACATTGCCCCCTTATCATATATTCATGACACCACTTCACCCATAAGCTATCTTTTTTACGAGCTAGATCCCATAAGTGCCTAGCCGTGTTAGCCGTATTGCTCTCCATAATGTTAGGTATGCCTAGACCACCCTCCTTTTTGGGAAGACAGACCTTAGACCATGCTACCTTCGAGTTGGTTTTCCTTACATCAAACCCACCCCATAATAAATTCCTTAACACACTATCAATTCCCTTGAGCACACCTTTAGGGAGAATGAAAATTCTACTCCTATAACATTGCACACTCACCAACTCCGTAATGATGAGTTGAATTCTGCCAACATAGGACAAAGTATTCATATGCTAGCTTAGGACCTTCATAATTTTCTATTTTAAATCATCACAATCACTAGGCTTCAATCGAGTAAATATTAACAAGACCCCTAAATATTTGACAGGAAGTTGCTTTAACTCCATTCCCGTTGCTTTACAAATGTCTTCTTTTATCCTTTCATTTACACCAACAATGAAAACACTACTTTTCTGTAGATTCGGTTGCAAACCGGACATTCCCCCAAATTCTTCTAATGTATCGTTAAGCACTTTAACAGATTTCACATCAATAGTAGCCAGCAAACATAAGTCATCAGCAAAACACATATGAGAAATTTGTAACCACTCACACCTCGGATGATTTTTAAATCTCCTATTGTAAATATTGCTTCTTAACAAACAGGAAAATGCCTCCATAACAAGTAAGAAAAGGTAAGGTGATATGGGATCACCCTGCCTCAAACTTTTCTTTCAACTAAAACACCCTTCCAAGAAGCCATTCATACTTATAGAGAAGTGGGCACTAGTAACACACTGCTTGATCCATCCAATCATCATAACTGGGAATTGCATCACACTCAAGACACCAAATAAGAATTGCCAATTAACAGAATCATAGGCCTTTTGTAAGTCAATCTTCATGGCACATCTAGATAGTCCCCCTTCCAGGTGATAATTCTTTACAATCTCTTGCATGAAAAATATGTTATCCACTATGTCTCTCCTTGCAGTAAAAGCTGCTTGATTTTGCCCAACCAAAGCACTCATCACATTCTTCAACCAATATACTAGAACCTTGGAAATGACCTTATAGATCACATTACAAGATGCAATTGGCCTGAAGTCTCGCATAGTGTTAGGAACAGCCACCTTAGGAAGCAAGGTCAACACCGTTCCATTCCACACTGTAAGCATTTTACCATTGGTAAAAAATTCTTTCACGGCGTAACTAAATCACCACCAACACAGTCCCAGTTTTGTTTGAAAAAAGTAGCAGAATACCCATCAGATCCTAATGCTTTCTGGTTACTAATAGAGAAACAAATCTCTTTGCTGATTAGTATTGAGCCTTTTATGAACTACCTGCTACAACCTCCCAATGTGACTACACAATTGTTGTTCAGTTCCTAAAAGCTGATTGAAATAGGCAATAGCTTCTTTATGAACATTCTTCTCTCCACACACCCTCAAGAGCGTTAATGCTCATCACCTTATTTTTAACTTTATAACCAGTAACTTTCTTGAAGAAATAGGCAGTGTTTTTATCACCCACATCAAGCCACTTCACTTTAGACTTTTGTTTATAGAAAGCTTCATCATCTTTACACAAAGTAGCATATACCATTTTACACTCTAACTCCTTATCTCGAATTGCATCAGTAACATTCCCCAGTTGTATAGTCCTCTGAACCTCATGTAATTCACTCTTTGCTTGCATCACCCGAGTAGAAATATTGCTATAATGTTTAGTATTAAGTGCTTTCAACTTGGATTTCAATCTTTTCAACCTCATATACAATTGATACATTTTGGTCCCCTCGCACCCTTCTAGCCAAGACTCTTGTAGAATGGTTCTAAATTCCTGATTATTCATCCAATAATCAAAAAATCTAAAAGGCTTTCTACCATTTCTTCTCTGCTCAGTAATAGAGCAATAATTGGATAATGATCAGACAGCCTAGGTGGGACTATCTCAGCCTCAAAATTAGGAAATCAAAATCCCCAATTATCATTTTGCACCACTCTATCAATTCGGCTCAAAATAAAAGCCTCTTATCCCCGTTTATTGTCCCAAGTAAAAGGTAATCCTTTAGTAGACATGTCATCTACCTCAATGTCATGCAAACAACAATTAAATCCTCCATTTCAGCCCTATAAACCATATTCCCTCCTAATCTCTCCTCATGAGTTCGAACAATGTTGAAATCGCCTATCAAAATATAAGGAAACTACCCCATAGCATCGCTACTTCTCCTCAAATCCCTCCATAAATCTCATTTTTCTTCCCTAGTATTGTACCCATACACACATGTCACAGTGAAAACTTTCTGAGTTGATCTAATAGTGACCAAACAATCCACAGATTAAGTATGAAGCTGTAACACTTGCATATCAAACACCTCCAGATTCCACGTAATCCAAACACGCCCCACACCATCAGTAGGAGTATTATGAACCAATCCCCAATTAGGAATACACAAACTCTTCACCCTAACGACATTACACATTAACACCTTAGTTTCCACAATACATAATAAATTCAATTCAAAATCAAAGATAACTTTCCTAATTTCAGTATGTTTGAAGGCAACATTTAGCCCTCTAATATTCCACGTACCTAGCTTCATCATTTAACTTTGGAATTCTTTGCTCTACTTCCACCGCCATTAAGGCTCCCCTTCTTTTTATTCTTGTGCCCCTTATCAAGAGCCTTTGGACAATTCACTTCCCCTTCATCAATGAACTCTAAAGCTTCAAAACCCTTTGATCCATCAATACCCTCATTCATGGCATTACTACTCGCATTTGAGCATTATGCAATTTCCCCAATAAGAACACCACCATTATTAATCCCACCTGGCTCAGCAGTACATTTATCTACAACAGAAACAACACTAGTCTTTCCCTTAGTTGTATCACTATGTACACGCTGAGGAGGGCCCTTTGTTCCAGTTATATTAATCCCTTCCTCTTCTCTACCAATTCCACTATCAGTATCCGGCTTTTTGATCACCCACTGCTGCAACACTTTTGGTTTTTTGGGACATCTAGCATCTGTGTGCCCAAAAACACCACAACCTTTACAAGAAACAGGTATCCTCTCATACTCAACCTTCTGCCAATATTTATTACCATTTTCATCCTGCAAAAGCACCATTTCCGGACTTGTAGCACCCATCTTCACTTCCACACACCCCTTCGCATATGCTAATCTTTCCCTTTCTGCAGTCATTTGATTTTTAAATAATGGTTTCCCTATAATACTGGCCATCTTACTCAAAATTGTTATGGACCACGTGTAATTTGAGATTTGCGAACTTAACCCATACAGGGACCTCCACCATGTCTTCTCGTTCCAAATTAGCATCAACAGTTCACGGCATCACAATGAGGGACCTATTATCAAATGTCCATGGTCCAGCCTTTATCACCTCAACCCTAGTCTCCACATCGTGTATCAGAAGTGTATCATTTTGCCAAAAAATAGTATCGCGTATCGTAAGATACACTTTGATTTTGATATTTACATAAATATTAATTTTTTTATATAGGAACACATGTATACATACACCAAATATACATATAAATTAAATAAAAGACAATTTAGTAGACTAATAATACATATTTCATTCAAGATTAAATAATATCCTTTAAACATGAATAATTCAAAATATCATCAAATCATCACAATTCATCAAAACACAAAATAAAATAAAGTTAAGTGTGTCTTCACGTTGAATTCAATCGATAAAATCTAAATCAATGGTATCCATGTCTTCGTTGGGCAACACATCATCACTTCCTCCATCTTCATCTTCAACTTCATATACTTCTTGAATTATACAATTGAAAAAAAAGAAATCAAAAGAGTATATAAACATTAACACCTAATAAATTAAACTATAATTTATAAACATATAAATTAAGTAAAAATAGAAGTCTAGAGTTGCAATTGTTTAAGTGAAATTATAAATATATAATTAGATAAATATAAATTAAACATTCAGTTAAAAAATAAAAAATAAAAATAAAAATTGAACACCTAAATGATTTGCATAGTCTATGTTAATTTTATGTGGTCTTTATTTATAATGAATAAATATCTATTAATTTTTTGTGGTCTTTATTTATAATGAATAAATATATGACTGCCATATACCCATATCCATCTATATCTTTAGTCAAAACAGCCAAACAAATATATTCAGTCAGAACAACCACTAGGCCAAAAATCATCTTAAGAGACTGATTCTCATAGTCGCTTAAGACCTCTTCTCCGTCTCTTAAGTCTTAAGCGACTAATTGTCAGTCGCTTAAGTATTGTCTCATTAGCTGAGTGGCTGTAGCTCTTAAGCGACTGATAAATATGAGTCCGTCGCTTAAGAAACCCTTAAGCCACATACTCAAACTCCGTCACTTAAGGCTTAAGCGACTAATGGTAAATAGCTTAGTCGCTTAAGCTAGGCCAACTTAAGCGACTAATAATGACTGTGAGTCTCTTAAACTTAGTCACTTAAAAGACTGACAAAGCCTTGTCAGTCGCTTAAGCTAGGCCAACTTAAGCGACTAATAATGACTACCAGTCTCTTAAGCTTAGTCACTTAAGAGACTGACAAAGCCTTGTCAGTCGCTTAAGCTGGCCACTTAAGCTACATAGGTAAGTTCACTTAAGCTACTAAAAATGACTATGTCAGTCGCTTAAGTGAAGAAACACCATTCCACCATAATGTGCACTTTTAACAGCCTACAAGTTTGTCACACCTGCAATTCAAATCAATTCACACCTACAATTCATAGCCAAACTTGTAATTCAAACCAATTCAAAACCAAATTTGCAATTTAAACCAATACGATTTCAACAAGTGTTCACATAGAAAGTAAACACATATACAAGTGTATAATTCACAAACAATATACAAACATTCAATACGGCTCACTTACAACATCGAAAACTTGTTCACAAAAATACAAACCTAATAACAAAAGTCACTAAAGTACAAATCCGTTATGTGTCTCTCCATTTGCTCCTGCAGCTTCAACAATTATGCTTTAAGAGGAAACACCTGCAAAATATTTATCATTATAATTCAATTATAACCAAAAATACATTTCTAAGGATAAAAATAGTGAAAAATATCTCACCTTATCTTTGATAAAGCATATAATCTTTATAATTTAGTTATAACTAAAAATACATTTCTAATGATAAAAATAATGAAAAATATATCACCTTATCTTTGATAAAAAAATATAATCTTTTCACAAATGCTTTCATCGATGCTAGGTTCTTCCGTGCTCCCAACAAGCTTAAATAAAAATGTTAAGGATGCAACAATCAAAACACAAATCAAAAGTGTAACGGTTAACAAGTGAGCAATTAATTGAGTCAAAGAGTTTCATGTATATAAGCTAACTGATGAGTGATAAGCATTGCCACTAAATATATCACCTTATCTTTGATAAAAATATATAATCTTTTCACAAATGCTTTCATCGGTGCTAGGTTCCTCCATGCTCCCAACAAGATTAAATAAAACAGTTAAGGATGCAGCAATCAAAACACAAATCAAAAGTGTAACATTTAACAAGTGAGCAATTAATTGAGTAGAAGAGTTTCACGTAGATAAGCTAACTGATGAGTGATAAGCATTGCCACTCTATTTTCATGCTATACTTATCAAGTGGCTCTCACTTCCCAAGTTTCCATCCAAACCTTAGGTAGTGTTGTTTCCTAGTTGCCTCTCCTTGTCCAGTGTGTCTCTTTTCTTTCAAAGTGCTTTATTAAACATATACATGCTATATAAATGTGATTACGTGTTCAATTCCAAAAGTGAAATCTCTCAACTTTTGATGGTATAGAGGTTGCCAATGTCATATTGTGCTTGCCTTGCACAGATTGGGGTGGTACTGGAGTGGCTGCAAATATAGGCATCACTCTATGGTATAAACCTATTCTTAGAAGATTTAAAAAAAATGGTCCCTGTCAGACAACAGTCGTCTCCCCTTTCTCATCTGTCATGAAGAACATTGTGTCAAAGTTCTCTATTCATACTTACAAGGTAAAGTGTAGACTAATTAAGATATTAATCCCCACAAAGATAATTGCATGGTATTCACTACTCATGGGTTAAATACATTATTGAAAAATAAAGGTGCAGATAGGTTGATGAGATTGAGGAACATTTTAGTTGTTCAGTTCATTCGCTGAAGGTGTTGTGGATGGTGATGGGGAGGGACCATGGCTGATGGCCAGCTGTCAATGGATTATGCCAATTTGAAGTATTGCACTACTATTGCCTGGTTTATCCAAGTTCATTCATAGAACGGTTTTATCTACCTCCAAAGCAACGTCAAATTGAATATCATACATGGTGTCTGTCTATATTTGTTTCATGGGTTTTGCTTTTGTAATTTTGTTGCTTGCAGACAGTTGGGTGAATACATTACTAACATTTTCAAAATAAGGTATGTAACTAATGCTTTAACCTAATTTCTAAATATTCAAAAAGCAGATATTATTTCGATCAATTATGTAAGCAAAAAACATATCTCTAGTATTACAAATTACATCGAGATTGTGCACTTCGGAAATGTGACAGTTAAATGCTTACTCTGTACATCTTGCCGCAACAACGAGATAAGGGCTTTACACACTGCATCACGCTCCACATTTTCTCCTATATTTATCAAAAATATGTAATATGTCAAACAAAAAATAATCAGAAAATAAGATCATACGTTGAAAGGCAAACACTGTATTATATTACCAGCAAGAAGGAGCTGCCCAAGCACATCAACAATTTTTGACAGATATTCCGGAGTGTCCTTGCAAAAATGAGGAAGTCCACGAATTGTCTATACCCGCACCTGTGCCAATTAAAGAACAACCCGAACGTTATTTTAATCATACACAAATAACTATACATATTCCAACAAAAGAATGAACCATCCAACACAATGAAAATAGAGCCTTGTAAAGTATTTGAGTATAATCCTTCTCTTTCAACCTCTATTTTCCTTGTTTTGGGAGTTTTGGGTCTATAGACCCTAGTCCCATTGAATTGCAAGAAATAGAATAGATATGTGAATATGACATAAGCAAATAGGGAAGTACTTGAAAAACTTGGGAATGAGCTATGCAGCCAATTGTTTGGCTTTAAGAACAAGGCTCTGCTAATCTAATTTTGAGCAAAATGGTAATAAAACCACCTAATGATCGAAGAAATACAAAAAAAAATAAAAATTGAACAGCTAGTTATAGTCAAGTTAATGAACTCCACCAATTTATTACTACAAGTTTCTGAAAACAGCATAGAAAACATAGAACTTAAAAGCAATTGCTTTGAAGCAATAATCCCACCATTAATGTTGCTCCATATAATACAAGTTTGAAAAGTGAACAAGGGTTTCTTAACAGGAAACCACTTAACTAAAATTCAATCTAAACTTTATATTATACAAACCAAATAAACTTAATTGAAAAATGCTAAACAAGTTAATCAACTTTCTTCACCAAGGCATGTGAGTTAAGATGTCCATTTTGGTCCACTTAAAAGCAACTCGATCTATCTGAAAATATAAAGAGTACATGGTACAGAGTTGATCACACTATTTTACTCTCATCTACCACACATAAGCTCCTTATAGCAAACCTATACATGAATTTTACCTTACTCTTATCAAGGCAAAGTAAGCACTTTGCCAAAACTCTGTCAGAGAACTTGCTTGTTCAACTCAACTACTCACATTTAATGACAAAATTTAAATTCATTTAAAGACTAATGTTCCAGCTGTGTTTATCTTCTAAGAACAAACTTCTTATTCTTATTCTTATTATAATCATTATATTAAAAATCCAAACATATATACAAATAGAAATCTATGGCATACCATCAAATTAGCTCATAGAATCCATTCGGACATACCATCACATCAAGTAGTCAGCGTGCATAAACAATTAATCTGATTACATTATGGTTTATAAAATTTCAATAATTGACACTAGGTATCCACATCATTTTAATATTTAGGAGTCATATCTTCTCAAGTCTACAATAACCTCTCAAAATCTTAGGCATATCAGAGCAACCAAAACAACAAAATAGTGGTATCCATGCATTTTATATTGAATCTGACAGAGAAAAGCTTCTTTATTTCTTGTTGTTCCTTTCTTGAAGGTAATAGAAGCTAAAAGCATATATCATAAACTACTAGTCTACTAGGCAAAAAAAATAAGATACCTTGTCTGCAACGAATTTGAGATCTGAAAAGCCACTAAATCTGAGGTACTTTGCAACAAATCTGAAAGTAGAAAAACCGTAGAGAGAGATATTGTGATTAAAAGCCAAATTTGAAATATATACTTCACAATCAATCAAAGAAAAAAAAATCTGAGATATTTTATTGTCAACTCAAAAAACCCCAAATCTGATATATAAAAGTGAGGGAATCGGAGTGAGTAATTGAAAAATTGATAATAGATCTAGACTGAGGGTTCCATTGGAGTGAATCGGAAAGAGAGAATCTGGGCGGCATGGTGATAGAGTGAGAGTGAGAGCGGGGTGGTGATATATCTAGAAGGAGAGAGAGAGTGGAGAGGCGATAGAGAGGGAGAGAGAGGCGATGGCGAGATGGAGATGAGAAGAGCTAATGGCTTGAGAGACACGGCCGGTGGTGGTGGTGGATCGGCGGTGTGGAGCAGTGGTGCCGGTGGTGGTGGTGGTGGAGAATCGGAGGTAGTGCGTGTCTAGAGGAGGGGATCGAGTGGGTAAGAGGTGTGTGTGAGAAACAAGAGTAATAAGAGTGATATTTTGAGATGTGAGTGTTTTGAGAGGAGAGACAGAGAGTTGAAATTTTACATTCGGCGGGGGTCGTGAAATTTTGGTAGAGCGCGCGAGGGAAATAATCCCGCTAAATCATTGGCTAAATTTTTTTTAAGCGACAGATTTATATATAATCAGTCGCTTAAGAATTACTTAAGCGACAGAGATTGATCAATGTCAGTCAGTTAAGTAAAAAAAAAAAAAACTAAAAAAGATTGTTAAAAAAAAATTCTTAAGCGACATATATATAATCAGTCGCTTCATAATTACTTAAGCGACTAAAGTTGATACATGTCAGTCACTTAAGCAAAAATAAAGAATTCTAAAAAACATTATTTTTAAAAATTCTTAAGCGACAGATATATACAATCAGTCGCTTAAGAATCACTTAAGCGACGGAAGTTGATCAATGTTAGTCACTTAAGTAAAAAAAAAAAATTTAAAATTTTATTTATTTATTTATTTATTTAATAATAATAATAGAAAATAAAAAAAAATTGAAAATATTATTTATTTATTTATTTAATAATAATACTAACAACAATGATAAAAAAAATGCTAAAGTAGATTATTTATTTATCTATAATAATAATAAAAAATGCTAAAAACAATTATTTATTTATTTAATAATAATAGTAAAAATAATGATAGAAAATGAATAAAAAATACTGAAATAGATTATTTATTTATTTATAATAATAATAGAAAATGAAAAAAAAATGCTAAAAAGATTATTTATTTATTTCATAATAATACTAACAACAGTGATAAAAATACTAAAGAATAGTATTTATTTATTTATCACAGCAATAGTGAAATCGATCTAAGGAAATTACAAATTAGAACATGTCATTCATCATCATCATCATCATCATCCTCATCGTCATCATCATCGCTTAAGACGTCATTGTTAAACCTTTCTGTATCGTCCTCGTCATCATTATCATCGAAAATTTCCACTCGTGGTAAATCACCAAGTTCGATGGTGAAACCAGAGATAAGAATGTCAGTTGTGTGATGCTCTTGATAGGGTTCTTATACTTCAAACTATGGAGTGGCGGTTTCATCCCTTGCGAGTATGCTATCACTGTACGTACCTCTGTGTAACATCACATTAATTATTTTCCAATCCGCACCTGCCAATGAATCATCTACATAAAACACTTGTCTTGCCGTCTTGGCAAGAATAAATGGTCTATCTTCATACCAACTGGTCGAAGTGTTCACTGGAAAAAGACCATGATCTAACTTTGTGCTATCGGGATTTTCAGGGTCAATGTTGTACCATACGTATTTGTGTTTCCTTGCTTATTGTGAATATTTTATGTTTAATTTCTAATGATAATAGATATGAACTTATTTGAAGCATTTGTCTTGAACCTAAATCATCAAAGCACTTGAAAAATAGATAATCGTTTAATAGTGTAATGAAATTAACATACATGCAATAATAATTTATCCAAACTCATATAATAATAATAATAATAATAATAATTTATACCATATTATATAATTTTATTTTATATATTAATATATTTTTCCAATAAATATTTATATATAATAATAAATAAATATTGTATTATACATAATATATTATATATAAATATTTAAACCAACACTAAAACTACATGTTTAACACCAATTAACTCAACATAGCTATTATCAATACAAAATTTAGTAATAAATTAAGATCAATAAGAGAGATTATGCTAACCTAGAGATCAAATAGGAGGCAAGAACAAAGCCTTTTGTGATAAAAATGGTGATTTGTACTTCAAAATAGCCCAAATAGCTTCTCCTCCAACCAAAATGCAATATGAGAAAAAGCTTTGTACTTAACAAAAAGAAAATACACTTAAGCGACTGAGAATGCATTGTCAGTCGCCTAAGTGAGATCTTAAGCGACTGCGAATGCATTGTCAGTCGCCTAAGCGAGATCTTAAGCGACTGATAATGCACAAACTCAGTCTCTTAAGAAATTTGGTCAAATTCCTTTTGACTTTGACTAAAAGTGAAAGCTTTTAAGCGACTAACATATGAACTTCAGTCGCTTAAGAGATCTTAAGCGACTAACATATGGCAGTCTCTTAAGTGTACTCGCATAAGATCTCCTAAGCGACGAACATAGGTCAGTCTCTTAAGTGTAGTCGCATAAGACCTCTTAGGCGACTAACAAATGGTAGTCGCTGAAGTGTTGTCGCTTAAGAGGCTCCTAAGCGACTATTTAACGTTAGTCACTTAAGTATAGTCGCTTAAGCATGCTTAAGCGACGGACTGTAATGTTAGTCGCTTAAGAAATGCTTAAGCGACTGACTAAAAAAAGTCAGTCTCTTAAGATGATTTTTGGTGTAGTGAACCTAACCTAAATATCTAGCTAAATATAAGTATATTAAGTATATAATATAACAGATAAATAAGCAGCCTCCCCCTTCAAATACTCGTGTGACCTAACCTAATATTCAGTCAAAAGCCAAACACCCAAACCGAGAAAATGGTAAAGCAAAAAAACAATAGTGAACTTACAGTTGGGTGCCGTCTCTCTCTCTCTCTCGTTTTGATTCTTCGAGGCCAAGCTCCGTTGCCCAGCTTCGAGTCTTTGACAAGTCTTCTTATTCCCGTTAGGCGCCGTCGGCACACTCTCTCTCTCTATGGTATCGTAAGTGTTTGAGGTTTTAGGTTTCAATTAACATATTTTGTTAATTGTTTTATTTTTTAAAAAAATAACAACAAACAAACGAGGTCGTTTTGCTTAAAAAGCCTAAAAAAAATGTACGATACACTAAAATCGCGCGATACGTCAATATTTCGCAATAACTAAATGTACATCAGATGATACACAGAGAAAACCGATACACAGAGCGATATGCATCGTTTTGTTCCCGTAACGAGACGTATCGTACGATACTATCTACGTTGCACTTAACAACATAAACCCCAGTTTTCAACAGAAAAACTTTCAAACCCCCAAATTTTCCCCATTTCCTTTCAAAAAAATTCCTCATCACTGGAAAGGAGGTTTTGAATGCAAAACATACACAATTAGAGCCATCTTCCATCTTGCCATTTTAGTCTCTACATCTTCCTTCCTATAGTATACACATTTAACTCCATCCACCTCATTAGGAGGGACAAAAGTTAACTCAGCCCCAGAGATTCTCTCCCTATTAGGAGCCAATACCTCTGACCAATTCCTTCTCGCAGTCTTCACTTCTCCCATGTTCAGCACAGCTCCTCTAATGGAGGAAATTGTATATCAAAATCATCTGATTCCTCCCCCTTGTTTCCTATCACATTACTCCTTTCCCGTTGCACCATCTCATAAGTCAGAGTATCCTTTTTACCATCACTAGAACCAGACTCAATTTTATTAATTTTCTCCGCCAAGACATTCAAATACAGCATCATTTTAGTGTTCTCTTTCTTTGTTTTAATCAATTCAGCAACAATATTTTGGATCTTAATGTCCTTTACATTACAATTTTCCAGATCTACAACCGGACCATTAGAGTTATCAGTATCTAGTGCCTTACCTTGTAGTTCCTCCGCCTGCAAACTCATTGTGATGACCAGATTATCATTCTCCGTCCTCAGTTCAATGATTTTCTTTGCCATTTCACGAGCATCCAGAGCACAGTCGATAACATCAAAAGACGACTCACCACAATCAGCCATCAAAACACCATTACCGCAACTATTATCTGCCCTAGTTCCTTCTAACGTCACCTCACGATCCAAACCCACAGCCGAGCACTTGAGAATGTTCCATTGATTACCAACAAAATTTTTTTGATCAGATTACCAACAAAATCACCAGCAAAAAAATCCTTCGCTGGAGCTTTGAGCCGTACCGATTTTCGAATTCCCCCACCTTCGGCTGCTATGAGCCAGGCGACCGACCACCACCCTCAAAGATATTACACTAGGTGATGTGAAGAATCTCACACACCCTTACCCTCTCTTTAGAAAAATTTATGTTACATTTTTGTTCTTTGTTATATTTTGAAAAGAAAAAGAGGAATTGCAATTATAAACTTGTAAGATATATATGTATTCAAAAAATAACATTAGCAGCGATACTTAACTAATCTCCTTGTAAACACCCAAAAGGGAGTTAGATAAGAATCTCGACAAGTGAACATAAAAATTCACACAAAACAAAGATATAAGAAAAAACCCAATAATGATCAAACTTTTCAAGCACACGATTGTATGAATGCTGCAACACCAAATGGAGTTTTTGCTAGAAGAAAATCAAGAAAGCCAACCTTTTTCTTATTGTTAATTAATTTCTCTAAGAGCTGCATGTATTAAGCAATAGTTTTGGAAATGAGCATTTAAAAGTTACATGTTTTAACCTTGAGACAATTCCATTACGTACCAGAATAACCCCAAAAAATGAGCAATTTTAGTCCTCAAAACAGCTCCAAAATAGTGCGAAAAGATTCACCAAACAGCGATATTTGGGCACTAAATTATAGCAATAGCACACAACCAATCAAGCAGCAAATGTAGTGAAATTTTGACGCTAGTTCAGTCCAAACTGGGCACCAAAACTGAGAAATAAAGGAACAATTTCCAATAAATATAGTGGGCAAGTGTAGTCAATAGCAACTATATATACCCCCAAAACAGTTCCTAATGATTGATGAGATGATGGACTCATTTGGACTTATTTGGACTTATTCTACCCTTGGTTTACCAATTTTTACACTTAGAATAATGTAACTATGATCCTAAATATGTCCCAAACATGCAATGATAATGTAATTGTCAAAATAAGCTACCAATTAGCTTGTCAACACAAGTCCCAAACATGTCATGAGAGTATATATCAATATCAAAATAAGCTACCAACTAACCCATTAACACAGGTACTAAGAAAGATAGGTTAATTACCTTGGCGGTTTGGCATCTTTAGGTTCTTTGTTATTTCCATATCTTTCCTCAGTTGATCAAATTAACCTTGCAAATGTTCAACCTTTTTATTTGCTTCATCTGCTTCTCTCCTTGCTTCGTCCACTTCCCTCCTTGCCTCGGCCAATTGTTTGTCTCTCTTATTGTCTTTCTCTTTTTGCAGAGCTCTTGCAGATATAGAAACAGGTTTGGGACCAGCTTCGCTACCAAGTATACACTAAACTATGTTTGAGTATCAAAAAATTTCAAGGATACATTACTGTCTATGTAATTGATTATTCCCAAAGAAGAAACTAAAAAAGAACTATTTAATGCTTTGAGGCATTTAACAAACACCTATCCTCGAGTTAAAATAAGCAAATGAGAAATCACATGTACATAAATATGTACTTTGCACTTGAAAAACCACATTTTTTATCTACGTTCCCTAACATTTGTTTTACATGAATCTTACTTGTTTTGTATAAAGAAACTCTAAGAATTTTATTAATTTTTTGTGTAAACCAACAAAAAGCAGAGCTTAACATGGTTTATTGATTTTATATGTACAGCAAACAATTGTTATTAAGGTGCGATTACATTGTCTATTCATTTCTTACCACACATTTTCATGTTCTGTATCAAACATAAAATGGTTATTTCCAATAGTCCCTAAAGAATCTTGTCTATCAAAAGGCATAGAGAAAATTATAAATTTTTTTTGTTTGATAGAAAACAAAAAAAAAATTGATAGAAATTTATAAGTTATAACAATATTAACAACAATGATAACTGATAAGTAATCAGGGTACCTTCTTATAGATTGACGTTGAAGACCAGAGTATTCTTTGATCTTGATCCCAAAATCACCAAAAAACTTGAGTAGAGTGCATAGTCTATGTGTTGACTCTACAGATGATGTAAAAACAATGCGCTTCTCCCTCCAGCAAATTTCACAGGAGGGCAGTCAGCTAAAGTGGTTTAAGATTTGGTTCACTAATCTGCAAAAGAAAGGGGGGGGGGGGATAAAGTTCATTGAAAAATCAATCTATTAAGTTTTGAATTGAGAAATATATACCAACAAGAGAAGATCCACGTAAAATAACATTGGCAGTTTTCATGTAATCATGCATAAATTATAAAACAAACAATGTAGAATGTAGACTCTCGAGTTAATTCATCAAACAAATTAGTAGAGATAACTCCTAAGTGAAACATTTGCACAAAAGGCAAAGGTTGTCGTGCTCGGTTTGTACTCTAGGTATGTTGGAACTCATATTAGGGGTGAGCACAAAACCAAACTGGCTTGAACCGATCAGCTTTTTAAGGTGCTCGGTTTGTTGCCATTGAAAAAAGGAACCGAGGCAGTCAGTTCAGTTTCTGGTTTTAGAATGTACGAAACCCCCTGAAACCAAAACGACATTTACATGTGTCCTCTTTCTATTGGTGCAGAACATTTAACGTAGTGGTGAACTTACCTTTTTATTAGAAAAAAAATAGATGTGATCATGGGAGAAATAGAAGTAAAATTGAAACCTAACCCCTCTGCATTCTCCAAAGTCCAACAAGCATCTCCTCTTCTCAAATCAACCAACCAAACGAACCCCAGTCTATTTTACCCAGTGTATCAGTTCGGTTGGCATGCTACACAAAACCAACATGGTCAATTCGGTTGGGACTTATGACCAAACCCGAAACATGAACACCCCTCTCATATATACAATTCGGAAATAATATATATTATCCATATGCACGTGTGTATATAAATCATAAAGTCTAATGTGAAAGATGGGAGTGATAAATTCAGAAAATAGAGAGATAAACAAGAGAAAAATGTATATGTGCTGTGTATTTCCTGTATTTGATGATTGCATTTCTTACATGAGATGATCTCCTATATATACAACAAATTGGAAAACTAGATATAGAACATAATGATTATAATTACATAAGTAAAGAAATTAAAGAACAAAACATAATGAATACGGAAGCATGGAAGCAGGAGCATGAGCATGGAGCAGCATGTGGAGCATGAGCATGGAGGCATGTGCCTCCATGTGCTTAGATCTACTTTAACACCCCCCCTCAAGCTCAGGATGACTTGGAAGCATGCGGAGCTTGGACACCAGAAATCTGAAGCGAGCAGTCACATGAGATTTGGTGAAGAGATCAGCTGGTTGAATATCAGAAGATATGTGAGGTAACCGAATGTGGCCTTGAGATAGATGATGACGAGTAAAGTGACAGTCTACTTCAATATGTTTGGTGCGTTCATGAAAAACATCGTTGTGGGCTATTTGAATAGCACTTCGATTGTCACAAAATAGTGGTGTGGGATCCTGAATAGAGATTCCCATATCTCGGAGGAGCCAGCGAAGCCAAACAATTTCGGCAGTAGTATGGGCGAGAGCACGGTATTCAGCTTCAGCACTGGATCGAGCCACAACAGTTTGTTTCTTGCTTTTCCATGAAATGAGAGAGTTACCCAGGAAAATGCAAAAACCGGTGGTGGATCGCCGATCAGTCACATCACCGGCCCAGTCAGAGTCAGAGTATCCCTGTAGTGTAAGGCTAGAGTCTGATGAGAAGTGTAGGCCTTGGTATATAGTCCCTTTAATGTATCTTATGATACGAAGAACAGCAGTAAAATGGATAGAACGAGGTGCAGACATGAACTGACTCACAATGTGGACAGCATAGCTGATATCAGGCCTGGTGATGGTGAGATAGTTGAGACTACCCACAAGCTGTCTGTATAATGTAGGATTAGTTAGAGGAGTGCCATCCGAAGGAGAAAATTTGGTATTCATTTCAAGCGGAGTGTCTGCAACCTTGGTGTCCGTCAGGCCAGCTCAGTTGACAATATCAGAAGCATATTTAACCTGAGAAAGGAAGTATCCTGTAGAAGAATAATCAATCTCAATGCCCAAGAAGTAGCGTAGAGTACCCAAATCTTTCATTTCAAAGCATGAGCACAGATATTTTTGTAGTCGAGTTATACCGTCCAAATCATCCCCAGTAATAATCATATCATCAACATATACCAGAAGAACAACGATGCCCAGTGAGGATGAAGAGGTGAACATAGCCGAATCATGGGTACTCTGAGAAAATCCATAGTGAAGAATAGCAGTAGAGAACTTTTCAAACCAGGCTCTGGGTGCCTGTTTGAGACCATATAGAGCACGTCGCAGTTTGCACACGTGCCCGGGCGGGTGAGGGAGACCAGGGGGAGGTTGCATGTAAACCACTTCAGAGAGATCACCATGAAGAAAAGCGTTCTTTACATCCATTTGATGAATCATCCACCTGCGAATAGAGGCAACGGAGATTAAGGTTCGAACAGTGGTCATACGGGCGACAGGAGCAAAAGTTTCCTCATAATCAATGCCATATTCTTGAGTGAATCCTTTAGCAACCAGACGAGCTTTGTAGCGATCAACAGAACCATCAGCCTTAGTTTTAATCTTGTAAACCCATTTGCAACCAACAACAGAATGACCGGCAGGTAATGGGGTAAGGTCCCACGTATTGGTTTGTTGGAGTGCAGTAAGTTCTTCATCCATAGCCTGTTGCCAAAGGGGATCTGAAGATGCAGTGCGGTAGGATGTGGGCTCATGAAGTGACAGCATGGCAGAGAGAAAGCAATGATAATCAGATAGCTTGACTGGTGGGCGACGATTGCGAGGCGGGCGTGCCACAGAACCGTCGAGGGGACAGATAGAGTCAGGACAGGACGTCGAGTCGGCAGTAGGTGGGCATCCAGAAACAAGATCAGTGACAGGGTCCTGTAAGGGTGTAAGAGCAGGGATAGGGAGAGGGGCGGTTGAAGGAGTGGGTGGAGGAGGAGATGAAACAGTGGGAGAGATATCCGGGAATGGATCAACCGGTGGGGAGGGTGTAGTGGAAGACACTGAATCTTTAGACAAGTTGTAGTACGGGGTATTCTCCCAGAATGTGACATGTCTAGAGATTCAGAGTCTTTTGGTTGTGGGATCATAACAACGATAGCCTTTTTGTTGAACGCCATACCCTAAGAAAACGCACATGACCGTTTTGGGAGTGAGTTTTGTGCGTTCTCGTTTAGGAAGGAGCACAAAACAGGTAGCACCAAAAACACGAAGATAGGAATAATCAGGTTTGGTACCAAAAAGACGTTCAAAGGGAGAGACACTACCAGTCACCACGGAAGGAATGCGATTAATGATGAATGCAGAGGTATGGATGGATTCCCCCCAGAAAATGGAAGGGACAGAAGACGAGATAAGTAAAGTGCGAGCTGTTTCAACAAGATGACGGTGTTTGCGTTCGGCAACCCCATTTTGTTGAGGTGTGTCGGGGCAAGAAAGTTGAGGAAGGGTCCCTTGAGATTTGAGAAAATCAAGAAAGAATTTAGACAGATATTCACCTCCGGAGTCGGAACGAAAAACTTTAATGGTTTTTGAAAATTGGGTTTTGATCATAGTGGCAAATTCTACATAAATTTTGAAAAAATCGGAGCGTGAACGAAGCAAATAAGTCCAGGTATAACGGGAGTAATCATCAATGAACACAACATAGTAGGCGGCCCCACCCATGGAGGTAACCGGAGCTGGACCCCATACATCAGAATGCACAAGATCAAAAGGAGATGGGGAAACAGTAGTACTTTTATTAAAAGGAAGAGCTGGTTGTTTAGCCAGTTTACAAGCAATACATGAGGGATCTTTGTCTATCGTTGCTGGTCCTAACAAACCTTGATTTACCATAAATTGAAGACGAGAGAAGGAAACATGGCCTAATCTAGAATGCCAAGAAATAAAAGATGAGGGATTGGGTGTGAATGCTGCGAGGGATGAATCACCGGGAGAAGGAATCTGTAAGCTGTCGGTGACATATAGGCGTCCAACCCTATGGCCTGTCCCAACTGATGTCCCTGTCGAACGGTTCTGCACAACAAAACCAGAAGAATCAAAGGAAATAATTAGCCCAAGGTCACATAGTTGGCCAACAGATAAAAGTTGCATTGATAGGTGAGGGACAAGGAGAACATCAGGAACAGACAAACCGTTGGTAGTATTGATGGAACCGATGTGGCTAGCAGAGATAGTCGATCCATTGGCTGTATGAATCGGGGGAGAGGCGTGGATTGGACTAGAGGTGGCAAAATTTGTAGAGTCAAATGTCATGTGGTTGGAAGCCCCAGAATCGAGGAACCAGGGGGAGGCAGGTGTGCTAGTAGAGAAGGCAGATGCAACAATATGACTGAGCGAGGAAGGATTGGTGAGACCGGTAGGAGGGGGTGGTGGATAAAAGCTAGGTGGAGGTGGATAGTTGAAAGTTGAGGCAGCAGAGGGTGTGGAGGCAGCAGCAGCAGTAGAGTGGGAGGATTTTTGAATGCCTCGCATATAGCGAGAAGTAGGGGATGGACAGTACTTGACTGTGTGACCAAATTCTTTACAATAGTTACATTGGACCTGCGATAAACCTTTTGGTGGCCGGGGGGAAAGGTTTTGTGAATATGTCAAAGTATGAGTAGGGCGCGGAGAAGGGGGATATGTGGGGTGTCTATAAGGTTGTTGCTGAGGTCGATGGTTGGCAATAAATACTGAGGACAGAGATGAAGAGATGCCTCGACGAGTTTCTTCTGTGATTAATTCAGTCAAGGCTACTTCAACAGTAGGTAGGGGTTTCCGATGTAGCATGGCAGCCCGTAGTGGTTCAAATTCTTCTCGGAGAGCCATCAGAAATTGTACAAGACGAGTCTCCTCACGAAAAGTTTCCCATAATTTCATATCGGTGGTCCATTGTGGTTCCATGAGTTCCAGCTGATCCCAGATAATCGACATACTAGCGTGAAAGTCGGAAACAGATTGTCCCGTTTGTTGCTGTAGGGCCCGTATATCTTGCTCAAGTTTATACTTTTTGGCAAAATTCGATTGAACATATCTATTTGCCAAAAATTTCCAAGCTTTTTCTGCAGTATCACATTTACCGAGCTGTATGCTAATGGATGGTATCACGGTATTAGCAAGCCATGTCAAGATTTTGTTATTATTTATATCCCATTCAGAAAACTTGGGATCAGTATCAGAAGGGCATTTTTCTTTACCAGAAGCATAATTCCATAGACCTTTTCCTTTCAAGAAATTACGAAACAACATGGATCAATGACTATAATTGGTTCCATCAAGTTTAATAGTAATAGGGATTTCAGAAGTGGAAGACATGGTAAAGGAGGAGTAGAGATTTAACAGAGATGAAAACCTGAGATTTGTATTGTAGAAGTGGAATTGGCAGGAACGGATGTCACGGTTGAATCCAGAAGGCTGAAAAACCTTAAGAACAAGTGTTGTTGTTGTTGTTTTTTTTTTTTTTTTTTTTTTTTTTTTTTTTTTTTATGAACAGTAACTAACGGCGGTTAACTAACGCCGTTAACAAACAGTGACAGCGCGTGAGCGTGCGCGTAGGAGCTTGACGGTGAAGCGCGCGTGAGTGCGTGAGGAGAGTGGGAGTATGCGCGTGGGGTAGAGCGTGGGTGGTGAGGAGAGCGCGCGTAGGTGCGCGTAGGGGGTGACGTTGACGCGCGCGTGAGCGCGTGAGGAGAGTGGGAGTATGCGCGTGGGTGTAGCGCGTGAGATGACGAGACGCGATCCAGAATCTTCAAGTGGCGCGTGAGAGCGCGTCTGTGGGAATTTCGAGGTGATTTTTGCGGGGTTAAGTTCGTATTGAGAAGACGAAGGTAATGATATTTGGTTGATGAATTTTGGCAGAGGTTTAGATGAATTTCGAGAGTAGTGAAGGTAGTATTTTATTTGTTGGTGAGTTTGAAAAATGGGTCTGTGTTTGTCACTCCAGCTAGGTGGTTGCACGCCGGTTGTGTCGGAGATGTGCCGGAGGTGTGCCGGAAAAAAAAAATCTATCAAAAACCTTCCTCTGATACCATGATAAATTCAGAAAATAGAGAGATAAACAAGAGAAAAATGTATATGTGCTGTGTATTTCCTGTATTTGATGATTGCATTTCTTACATGAGATGATCTCCTATATATACAACAAATTGGAAAACTAGATATAGAACATAATGATTATAATTACATAAGTAAAGAAATTAAAGAACAAAACATAATGAATACGGAAGCATGGAAGCAGGAGCATGAGCATGGAGCAGCATGTGGAGCATGAGCATGGAGGCATGTGCCTCCATGTGCTTAGATCTACTTTAACAGGGAGATGGTAATATCCTTTGAAGTTGGAAACAACATATAAACATATTTATGTAGGGGAAACATGATTAGTAGCCAAGAACAGGGAAAAATGGTCAATCTTACAAATCAATGTGGTGAACAAAATCAACAATATCAGAATATTAGTAATTTCCAGAATAAATTGAACAGGGACAAACTGAAAATTCCTAAATTATGCACATAAACATACGCGCGCGCACACACACATATATATATATAGTGAGAGAGAGAGAGAGAGAGAGTAGTAGTATTCATACTTGTTCCTGAGTGCAAGATGGAGAGAGTGAGACGGTAGTGCGCTGGTGGAGAGAGAGACGGTAGTGCGCTGGAGATGGCGGTGCGAGATGGTGGTACCGGAGAGCTTCGCGGGAGATGATGGTGGCGCGATTTTGGAGATTTGGGGTATTTTGGGGATTTGGGCGGGGAGGGGGTGTGAAAATGTGTGAGGGCTCGTGGATTTTTTGGAACTCGGGAATTGATTTTTATTTTTTTAATTTAAGAGTTTTGTTTTTAATATTTTTATAATTTGAAGACTACTATTGATACACACCAAAATATTCTCTAACACTTTAAATTGGTTCGGCACTTAAAGATCGAGTATGTGCATATTGGCTCGGCCCTTAAGGACCGAGTATATGTGCACATACTCGGTCCTTAAGGGCCGAGCCAGTGTAATGTTTTCTTACCAAAAAATAATTCGGTTCCTAAGGGCCGAGTAGATACACATATACTCGGTCCTTAAGGGCCAAGTAAATATGACGGAGTGTTAGTGAGTATTTTGATGTGTGTCAATAACACCCACTTATAATTTAATTTAAGAGTTTAAGGTGTTGGTTGATTGGATTTTAAAACAAAAATTAAATTTTTTTTTCGATAGTGTTTGACTCATCAATTTTAAAAACTTCATTTGAGTAAAAATAATTTTTTTTTTCTTTTGTATTTTAGGCAAAAAATTAAGAAATTAATAAAAAAGCAAAGATTATTTTTTGTCTAAAATTTTAAAAATAGTATACCCTATATAAATTGAATTGAAAAACAATTTTAAAGAACTCTAGTTAAAAATAAATTTTAAATTAAATATTTAAAAAATTCAACCAAACATAAAGTAAAAGTCTAGTTTTGCAACTATGTAAAAGTTTTATAATTTAAGAATTTAGTATTGCTTTTGAATTTAATTATTGTATTATAATTAATAATAAAAAATAAGTTGTACTCCACAATAAGTTATGTAATTTTATTTATTTCGAACATGGCCCAATAAATTGTCAATGATATTTATAAATATGTGTATAACTTGATTTGTTATCGGATGACATGACATAATATGATAGTATTGCTAAGGATATATTTTTTATTTAAAAAACAAAAAATGTTAAATAATTTTTTTTCACTATAATAACATATAAAATGAGTGAAGAACAAAATTACTAAAAAAGATAGGGATAAATATTTATAATCCTAACATATATACAATTTTTTTCTTTATTTAATAAATATTAGTTTTATTAAAAAAATGTTAAAAATTTAACTGGTCTAATGAGTGACCCAAATTCTTTGAGCGTAAACTCGTGTAAACATTCATTTTATGTACATGTAACATGTATCTGATACTTCTATAGCCATGGTAGTTTATGGAATGAGATAGCCGATTTGGTATCATTTGGTATCATTTCGTATTGAACAGGTAAACATAATAATTACCACTCGGATTTGTTAAAAATTCAACTAAACTTGTGTAAACCACCTATCAGCTTATAACTTTATGTCATATTATTGTGTAACTTGCAATTTTGATAGTTCTAATCCTCATTGTAAAGTTTGTACCAAATTGATGGCCTCACTCCAATCTTGAGTATTTCATTTCTTTAATTAGTAGTCTTATGAAAATATATCAACAAATAAAATATAGATCGTATCAAATCGTGTCGTATCCAAGTCCGATTGGATTGATGATATAGCATACCGATTCAATCCGTAATCCAAAGTGGTTTCTGATATGAATGCCCAATCATTTTCAAAAATTGAAGAATTATGTGCAAGTATAAATAAATATATACATGTATAAACATATATCAAGATCAAATATATCATAGACGAGTACGAGTCGAATTGGTATGTCTCCATATCTGATATATTTAATAATCAAAAGGTTTAATAGATTCGAATCACTACCATAAAAATATTATAAATCCTTACCATATTCGGGTAAAAATTTGTTCCAAAACTATGGTGCTTATATCACTTTTAGTGGGGAATTAAAAAAATGTCTCCACTAATGCTACCATTTTGTTTGGCTCCAACTCCAAATTTTCCTGCCAGAGTAAAAAAAATAAAAATGCGCAACAATTTTAGTGTTAAAATTTGTGGCCGGATATATTTTTCCCGCCAATAGTATATACAAACACCGTCTACTAGTGATAATCATTGAACTTGTTAAAAAATAAATGCTTTTTAGTGGGGAATTTGTACTTCTTACTAAAACAAATGCTTTTTAGTTTGGATTTTTTACTATCTATTAAAACTTCACCACTAATTGTCACCAAGATTTTTTTCGGCGATCCTATTTCCCAGCAATTGTACCTCATTAGTGGCATGTCAAAAATTTTCCACTAATTATTTATATTTTTTAGTGGCGAACTGTTCTTCCCTATTATATATCTTTTATAATGGCAAAATTTTAATTTTCCTAATAATTCTTAAATTTATTTGGCGACAACGCGTCCTGTTTTCCCACCTCACTGTTAGTGGTAAAATTAGTGGGGAAAACAACGTTAGCCACAAATAGTATACATGATATCCAACTTTTAGTGGGAATTATTAAATTTGCTGCAAAAAATATTTTTTAGTGGAGAAATTGTACTCTCCCACCAAAGATTCGCCACTGATTGTCATTTTTCTTGTAGTAGAGCAAGTCATCGAGAATAAAGAATATGGAACGCACAGCCAAGAAAAGTCTCCTAGCCATGTAAAGCCACAAGAATCAAAGATGTAGGGATGCCAATATGAGCGTTCCACCCAATACGGAGAAGACACATGTACTAAGGGAGTGCGATCAACGCCTGTTGCCGATATGGGCGTTTAGACGAGTGTTAGTTTGACACCTGTAAAGTGCAAAAGTTAGTTATAGATAAGGTACATCCTTTACATGGAAAGGAAAATTTTGATAAACAAGTTATACTCTTTATAGTCATTTTACTGTTAACCTAATGAGCACCTGTACCCTACTTCCATACGTATAAATAGAATAGGATGGCTCACCTAGAAAAAGAGGAACATTATATATCATTTTAACCATTCAAACTCACTGTACTCATATGAATCAAGCCATTAGAGCTTAGTAGATAACACTACCACACACTAAGGGAGGACATAATGTCGGACTAGGAATAATAGCCGTGGATACCTCATTTCGCGACCCTTACGAGACCAGTTTTAGTAGAAAAGTACTCGAAAAAATGTTGATAAAAGCCTATAATTCGTAACAGCCAAACAGAAAGGCCACAAACGGATGAATACCAGAAATGCGAAATGGGTCATCCGATTTCCCGTACGGGTAATCAAGATTCACCGGACGGGCAATATACATATCAGACAGAGAATGGCCGAATGTGTCTCCCGAAATGGGAAAAGTAGAGGCTGAAACGGGAAAAGTAAAGGCCGAAGCGGTTTATGGATTCCATGTACAGACAATCGAATTCCCCGTCCGGGCAATCTAATTGTCCATACGGACAATCTGCAGTCGAAGACAGTTTTTTCAGCTATATAAGCCAAGAGGAAGGTCATGACAAAGGTTCAAAATTTAACTCAAAAACAGGGGAAAGGTAGAGTGAAAACAGTGAGGAAAGAGAGAAATTTGTATTTGGAAAGAGAGATTTACACTTAAAAACTTGGCTGGATTAGTGAAAGAATTTGTAATAGACTTTTATTTATTGAATCAAAGTTCTGTATTTTCGTAAAAGGTATACAAAATTATTCTTATTATGTAAATGCCTACTTTTAATATTGTATGTTATTTCTTGCATATATATGCTCGTAAATATTATCCATGTGTCTTTAAATATTAAATCATCGCATGTGTGGACATCTTGTTTAGCCCGAATTAATCGAATTCAACCGAAAAAGATTGTTTGACATAAAATTAAGTCGGAATCTCTTTTTTAACTGAACTCATGATTGAATCAGTAATTGCCATGCCACTATATCCCTGTTTTGCATAAAATAGCAGCTAAATTGAAACACCTCGCTAGATTAACCGTACGGACAATATAAGGATTTAGGTCAAAAACCTCTTCTGCATGCTTCATAACATTACTGCATGCTCTATTTTTTATAGTGTGTAAGTTTGTTGTATTTTTCTTAGATTGCCCGTACTGGTAATCTGGATTACCCGTCCAAGCTTTCTAATTGACCGTACTGGCTTTCTACCTCTGAACCCCCTTTATTGCCCTAATGCAGTAGGATCATTTTTGTATTATATTTAGCAACCCGTATATATATCTTCGGGGCCGAAACAATAGAAACAGATAAAAGATAAATGCAATCATGTCCATTTAGAAGCCAAAAGGGCGACACGAATGCCTAATACATTCCTGCATCGTAACATAGTTCCCGAACACACTCTGGTTGCGTAGACAGTGTTGTACCCCAAAAGGGTACAAAAACACACTTTTGTCTGTTTTTTCAAAAAACGTACTAGCGACTCTAAAACCGTTCACAAGTTGAGCCTCGCGCCCAGCGGCGTTGGAGGGGGGTTTCCAATCAGGATTCTCATAGTGGCGACTCTAGCACAGTGAAAACAGTGAGGAAAGAGAGAAATTTGTATTTGGAAAGAGAGATTTACACTTAAACTTGGCTAGATTAGTGAAAGAATTTGTAATAGACTCTTATTTATTGAATCAAAGTTTTGTATTTTCATAAAAAGTATACAAACTTATTCTTATTTTCTAAATGCCTACTTTTAATATTGTATGTTAT
Organism: Lonicera japonica; assembly: GCA_021464415.1. Lineage (NCBI taxonomy): Eukaryota > Viridiplantae > Streptophyta > Magnoliopsida > Dipsacales > Caprifoliaceae > Lonicera > Lonicera japonica. Next base: position 26,443,746 of record CM038468.1, read on the forward strand.
TTCTTGCATACATATGCTCATAAATACTATCCATGTGTCTTTAAATATTAAATCATAGCATGTGTGGACATCTCGTTTAGCCCAGATTAATATAATTCAATCGAAAAAGACCGTTTGACATAAAATTAAGCCGGAATCTCTTCTTTAACTGAACTCATGAACGAATTAGTAATTTCCATGCTACTATATCCCTGTTCTGCTTAAAATAGCAACTGAATCGAAACACCTCGCTGGATTAACCGTACGGAAAATCTAAGGATTTAGGTCAAAAACCTCCTCTGCATGCTTCATAACATTACTGCCTGCTCTGTTTTGATAATGTGTAATTTTGCTGTATTTTTCTTAGATTGGACGTACGGGCTTTCTGCCTCTGAACCCCCTTTCTTGCCCGAATGCAGTAGGATCATTTTTGTATCATATTTAGCAACATGTATATATATCTTCGGGGCTGAAACAATAGAAAGGGATAAAAGATAAATGCAAGCATGTCCATTTAGAAGCTGAAAGGGAGACGCGGATGCCTAATACATTCACGTGTTGTAACATAGTTCCTAAACACACTTTGGTTGCGTAGACAACGTTGTACCCCAAAAGGGTACAAAAACACACTTTTGTCTATTTTCCCGGACAACGTACTGGCAACGCTAAAACCGTTCACAAGTTGAGCCACGCGTCGAGCAGCGTTCGAGGGGGGGTTCCAATCGGGATTCTCACAATAGCGACTCTGCTAAGGAAGATTTAAGCGAACTAGATTCTATGATATGTTTATGCTTGTTGTCATGCTCTATCTGCTTTCTATTTATTGTACACGCATGTTTTAAACTCCGTTTTTTGTGCTACATACCTTTTTCGGCCTCTTTGTGACAATTTAGCCATAGGCTAGGGTTTCCCACTGACATAGGAGTATGCTAGGTTATACCTTGTAGATATATTTGAGCTTAGGACAAATATTTTTTTTTCATTCATTTTCTTTTTTTAATAAATTGAGCAAAACTGCCAACACTAAAGCACACTCACACTGCATGCATATATCATACCTTTATTATCCGAGGGCCGAATGTAGAAGCATGCCGACTTGACGGGTCGGCAAACGCTAAAGCATAAGCCCTCACTTCTTCTCAGTCTCGTACCCTCTAAGTATATCGTAACCATCCAACACAGTACTAACGATCACCTTAACGGGTAGGAGGTATATCGTGGGACCTGTTACAGTACTCTGTGTATATCAGATTAAGCGCCATGCGTACTGATCATTCTCCGAAATGTGAAGTATTTAGTGAGCTGATGGCATAAAGGCCAATCCACGTACATTCAGGGTATATCAAATGGTCGCTCACACATACACACTGTGTATATCGTGAAAACATACCAATGAGGAGTCGTATCAACCCCTAACCTAGATTGCAACGCCAAAACATAACGGGTAGGAGAAGCCTATAGATTCCTGATTTTGTTTTCTTTTTTCGCAAAAAAAATCTCTCTCCGTTTTCACATCAAATATTTCATTATTTTTGCCATTAAGACAAATTTAAGATTTTTCACAAATAAAAATTTTTATGTGCCAACCTTGTGTGCTTTTGTTCCCTCGAAATTGTTGTGATGCTCGTTATTTTTTAAAAAATAAAAAATAAATAATAATAATAATAATAATAAAAGAGAAGTTTTTCAAATCTTTTTCACCAATCTTTTATTATTTCGCCACCAATTCTTTTTATAAAACCATTTATTATTTTGCCGACGATCTTTTTCAGGAAAATGTTTTGAAGCAATCCCTTTTTTTCTCCTTGATTTAAGTCTCAATTGGACTCCGTTTACGTTTTCAAGGTTCGAATCCAGATGACTTCTCCTGAACGTAATAACCATGCCGAAGAAGAGGTGACCAAGGAAAGTACAATGCAGTTGCTTACTGACTTCATTAAAAAGGTAGAAGCGCAGGCAAGCGCCGACCGCGCTGAGACTTAAGTCCGTTTAGATGCCATCATGACCACTGTGGCCATCCATGCGCCAATTTCGCAGCCCTCAGTGGGACATGTAGGGCTGAGTAGTGAAGCTCCACCGTTGGGTCTGCCTTAGTTGCCAGCCAGTTTTGGGCCAGCGCCAGTGGGAGTACCGCCGTTGTCCATGGCACCACTTTTGAATTCTTCCGGTCTACCATTGTATCCTCCTGGAGGACCGGGCTACTAACTACCTTTGAGAACCTCCATATCATAACCCACGTTCCATGGCCCCCAATATTACCCAAATGTGCCCGAATATCCTGATAATTCGCTATACCCTAATAACCAAGACTACCTGTATCTGGAGCTGCCTCCACAATACAACCCGACTTTGAGTCAGAGGAGATTAAAGCTCTAAAGGCGCAAATGAAGGCACTGACTGAAGGTCACAGTCTCTGGAAAGGACCGATGAGATTACTAGTATTAAGAACTTTGCCACTGTCCCTAATGCCCATGTTGAGAAAGGGCAAAAAGTTCCAGTCTTTGCAATCTTCAACAGGACAGAACCGCCAGCTCACGACCTAAAAAATTACAATCGACTCATGCATGTCAACAAGTTTGAGAACGAGGCCAAAGTACAGTTGTTCCAGTCCTCACTGGGAGGGGCCGTTCTCCATTGGTTTCTCGACATCGACAAGGTCATGACGTGGGACAATCTGTAAAGTCTTCCTAGATCAGTATCGAAGTAATGATGAGTTAGTCGTCACATGGAGAGATTTACATGACCAAGTAGGGAGAATCGGAGGGATTCGTTGCTTTTATAAATTGTTGGAGGAATCTCACTGCCGAGATGGTGAGTCGTCCGAAAGAGGATGACCAGGTTGAATTAGTGCGGAGAAATCTAAACTGAACATCCCGGAATGAGATGATGGAGCATAATATACCGAACTTTCTGGCCCTTACAGACATCGCGACCCAAGTGGAGAAAAAGTTAGCCCAGAAGGCTGCTAAGAGCGAGGATACTAAGAAACCTACAAGTTAGTACGTGGCTCATCGAAATGCCGCCCCCGCGACAACCAACCCACTAGCCGTGAACAATATTGCACCCATTTGGAATGCCGCTCCAAGTCGGAATGTGCAAACCGTTAGGTACGGTCAGCCGATGGCCCCCCATAATCAGAATCCGGGAAACTACCGTTATAACAATAATAACAACACTTACAATAATCCCAGCAACCCCTACCAAAGTCAGAACCCGAGACAATATACCGAGTTGAAAGCCCCGTTGAGTCATGTATTCGGAGGATTACAACATATGGGTATGCTGCAGCCATTGGTACCTCGCCCCCCCACCTACATCATATCCTCCGAACTTGAACCACGCAGCTCAGTGCCACTATCACTAATGCACGGGACAAAATACTGATGATTGCGTGACTCTGCGCAACCACATCCAAAAATTGATAAATAATGGGCAATTTAAAGTGGACCCTGTGCCCAACATAACCGGGTGATATGATCCGGTCTAGCTTCAATTTCTATTCAACCATGGTGGTTTGTGGCATCCTAAATGATGATCCATACCTGATGAATTACAAGGATAGAGCATGGAAATTCAAAAGGAATTCCATAGAAATTCAAGACTTCTATATTATTTCCTTAATTATTTAGGAGTTTATTTTAGTCGTCTTATTTTATTATTCAATTAGGAATTAGATTAGTAGTTTCCTTTTTGAATAAGTTTCCTTATTATTTATTATTATTTTCCTTATTGTGTTAGGATTATTCTAGAAGTTATTTTCCTTTTCTAGGTAGGAATTAGTTTCCTTTTTGAATTAGGATTCTAGCTTTGTTTCTCCTATTTAAAGGAGGCACATTATTGTTTTAAAAATAAGTTTTGATGATTAATTAAATTGAGAGCTTTCTCTTTGTGTTCTCTAAGAACATGTTGAACATGTTGAATTGAGTAAATTCAATTGTTCTTGACTTATCAATCTAGCAATCACACTAGATTGTGGCGTCATTCATTATACCGAGGTTCGCGCTTCTTTAAGCGTTGGGTTGAGGTTCCATCTTCCATCCTTTCGACGTATTCCAAGGTTCTTGCTACGTTTGTAGTTCAAGGGTTGAGGATCCATTAGCCTGGCTAGGAAAGACGATCCGAGTTCGCGTCATTGGTATCAGAGGAGACTTTTCTATCCAGGTTTTCTATCTTAGTTTCTTGTTCTTTCAATTTCATAGTATATTCTTGAAACCCTAGGCCTTCATTCTTGTTAATCATATTCCAAAAAAAATTGTGTTAGGGTTTATAAAAAAAAAAAAAAAAAAAAAAAAAAAAAAAAAAAAGTGCGCGTGAACAGTGTCAATGAACAGTGCCGTGAATAGTAATCGGTGAACAGTGCTGTGAATAGTAATCGGTGAACAGTGCCGCGTGAATAGTAATCGCATGAACAGTGCCGCGTGAATAGTAATCGCATGAACAGTGCCGCGTGAACAGTGAATTCTGAAAAAAAAAAAAAAAAAAAAAAAAAAAAAAGAATTTCGAAATTGCTTGGAAAAAAAAAAAAATTATTTAGGGTGAGTTGTTTAGAATTAAAATTCAGGAAAGTTGAATTGTTGAAACGAGAACCCTAGTTTTTTTTTATGCTTCATGGAATAGGGTTTTGATTGCTATGAACTCTTGCGCTATTATTGAAATTGAAGATTCCCATTGAACCCTAGAAAATTCCGAATAATATTCAATCGTTTGGGTTTGTTGATCCTTATTGCATCTTTATTCTAGTTGGGGGATTCTAATTAGAGATACGTTCTTAAATTGGATTGTGTTGGGAATTCTAGATCTCCATAGGAACTTTGAATTGCTTTATAAACTAGGACTTATTGCTTGTTTGTTCTTTGAAATTCTGCTTGCAATATTCTAGCAATTCTAGAAATTCGTTTGGCTCATTAATATTGCTAGAATTTGGTTTCTTGAGTCCTTAGTTAATCATTGTGAAGGCGCTCAATCTAATTGTTGGGTGTGCGATTGGTTGTTGGGGACTTGCGATATATTCATATTGTTCAACTTGTTTTGGAGTTCCAAAGAGAAAAATTGTGAGGTTTATTATTACTTGAGTGACAAACACGAGAGGAATAAAAATAAAAATTGTGTGATACTTGAGTGATACACGTAAGGGAGTGCGTGAGGAAACTTTTATTTCTTTATTTGCACTAATCTTTATTTTGCAGCGAGAATGTCTTATTTTAATTTTGAGCAAAGTTGGCGTGATGAGGAGTTTGAAAGGGATAGTGCGCGAGTAAGAAATCTAAAAATTAGACAGCGCAAGCGGTTAAGTGAAACTCCTAATGGGGAAAGGAGAAAACAAAATTTGGGTAGTAGTACGAAAAAGGCTTCCTTGTTTGATGATGAGGATTGTTCTAAGTTTAACGAATTGTTTACCCAAACCTATGAGCAATTTAAGAAGAAGGGAAGTTTTGTGCCAAACCAAATTGAAGAGCAAACCGTAGAAGGTGAATTGCTAGCTGAATGTGGTGACCCAAGCGTGCGAGCGAATATATTTCGAACTAGATGCCTCGTGCAAGAGAAGGTGTGTAGTTTGATAATTGATGGGGGAGTTTACTCAAACTTTGCTAGCACAACAATGATTGAGAAGTTGAAACTGCCTACGTTCAAGCACCCGTGTCCTTATAAGTTGCAATGGCTGAATGATAATGGAGTGATAAGGGTTAATGAGCAAGTGCTTATTTCTCTTGGCATTGGGAAGTACAAGGATGAAGTCTTATGCGATGTGGTTCCAATGCAAGCCGGCCACATGATTTTGGGTCGACAATGGCAACTTGATAGGCAAGTCCATTAGCCTGGCTAGAAAAGACGATCCTCAACCCTTGAACTACAAACGTAGCAAGAACCTTGGAATACGTCGAAAGATGGAAGGCGGAAACCTCAACCCAACGCTTAAAGAAGCGCGAACCTCGGTATAATGAATGACGCCACAATCTAGTGTGATTGCTAGATTGATAAGTCAAGAACAATTGAATTTACTCAATTCAACATGTTCAACATGCTCTTAAAGAACACAAAGAGAAAGCTCTCAATTTAATTAATCATCATAACTTCACTCAAGTCTTTTTCAAACTCATTCTCACTAGAGATCACTGAATTTTCTTTTTCTCTCTCTTTTACCTCAGCCTCTCTCTTTTCATTACTCTCTTTTATTTTTCTCTCTCCTTCTTTCTTTTCAACTTCGCTCTCTTTCCTTTCCACTCCTTCACCACTTTTCTCTTGTTTTCGCGCACTCTCTCTCTTTTGATCACTCTCCTTTTGTAACTTCATTTGATCTTCATGAGCTTGCTTTGGTGGCAATGGAACAAGAGTAACGGTTCTCTCATTCATCTTGAAAGAGTATTTATTGGAAACGCCATTGTAATTGGCTTGCCTATCAAGTTGCCATTGTCGACCCAAAATTATGTGGCCGGCTTGCATTGGAACCACATCGCATAAAACTTCATCTTTGTACTTCCCAATGCTAAGAGAAATAAGCACTTGTTCGTTCACCCTTATCACTCCATTATCATTCAGCCATTGCAACTTATAAGGACACGGGTGCTTGAAAGTAGGCAGTTTCAACTTCTCAATCATTGTTGTGCTAGCAAAGTTTGAGTAAACTCCCCCATCAATTATCAAACTACACACCTTCTCTTGCACGAGGCATCTAGTTCGAAATATATTTGCTCGCCCGCTTGGGTCACCACATTCAGCTAGCAACTCACCTTCTACGGCTTGTTCCTCAATTTGGTTTAGCACAAAACTTTCCCTCCTCTTAAACTGCTCATAAGTTTTGGTAAACAATTCGTTAAACTTAGAACAACCCTCTTCATCAAACAAGGAAGCCTTTTTCGTGGTACTATTGAAATTTTGTTTTATCCTTTCCCTATTAGGAGCTTCACTTAATCGCATGCGCCGTCTAATTTCTAGATTTTTTACTTGCGCACTATCCCTTTTAAGCTCCTCATCACGCCAACTTTGCTCAAAATTAAAATAAGACATTATTGCACTGCCAAAATAAGGATTAGTACAAATAAAGAAATAAAATTTCCTCACGCACTCCCTTAGGTGTATCACTCAAGTATCACACATTTTTTTTTTCTCTCGTGTTTGTCACTCAAGTAATAAAAAACCTCACAATTTTTCTCCTTGGAACTTTTAAAACAAGTTGAACAATATGAATATATCGCAAGTCCCCAACAACCAATCGCACACCTAGATTGAACGCCTTCACAATGATTATAAGGACTCAAGAAACCAAATTCTAGCAATATTAATGAGCCAAACGAATTTCTAGAATTGCTAGAATAATGCAAGCAGATTTCCAAACGATAGGCAACAATCAAATCCTTAATTAATGCAAATCAAATATCCTATGGCTTTCTAGATTTTCCAAGCAAAATAGATTTATATGGAACACAAAATAAGAATCCCAATTAGAATGAAGATGCAACAAGGATCAACAAACTCAAACGATTGAATATTATTCGGAATTTTCTAGGGTTCAACTTAAATCCTCAATTTCAATAATAGCGCCCAAATTCGCAGCAATTGAATCGCTATTCGACGAAGAATAAACAACCTAGGATTTTTGTTTCAATATTCAAACTTTGATGTATTCCAATTTGAAACAACTAAACCCTATACACTTTTTTTTTTTTTTCATGGGGTTTTGAAGCAATTTCCAGAATTCTGTTTTTTTTTTTTTTTTTTTTTTTTTTTTTTTCAGAAATCACTGTTCATCGATTACTGTTCATGCGCACTGTTCACGATTACTATTCACGGCTACTGTTCATCAGAATTTTTTTTTTATTATTATTTTTTTTTTTTTTTTTTTTTTTTTTTTTCAGAATTCACTGTTCACGCGGCACTGTTCACGCGATTACTATTCACGCGGCACTGTTCATGCGATTACTATTCACGCGGCACTGTTCACCGATTACTATTCACAGCACTGTTCACCGATTACTATTCACGGCACTGTTCATTGACACTGTTCACGCGCACTTTTTTTTTTTTTTTTTTTTTTTTTTTTTTCTATAAACCCTAACACAATTTTTTTGAAATAAGATTAACAAGAATGAAGGCCTAGGGTTTCAAGAATCTACTAAGAAATTGAAAGAACAAGAAACTAAGATAGAAAACCTGGATAGAAAAGTCTGCTCTGATACCAATGACGCGAACCCGGATCGTCTTTTCTAGCCAGTCTAATGGATCCTCAACCCTTGAACTACAAACGTAGCAAGAACCTTGGAATACGTCGAAAGATGGAAGGCGGAAACCTCAACCCAACGCTTAAAGAAGCGCGAACCTCGGTATAATGAATGACGCCACAATCTAGTGTGATTGCTAGATTGATAAGTCAAGAACAATTGAATTTACTCAATTCAACATGTTCAACATGCTCTTAAAGAACACAAAGAGAAAGCTCTCAATTTAATTAATCATCATAACTTCACTCAAGTCTTTTTCAAACTCATTCTCACTAGAGATCACTGAATTTTCTTTTCACACTCTTTTACCTCAGCCTCTCTCTTTTCATTACTCTCTTTTATTTTTCTCTCTCCTTCTTTCTTTTCAACTTCGCTCTCTTTCCTTTCCACTCCTTCACCACTTTTCTCTTGTTTTCGCGCACTCTCTCTCTTTTGATCACTCTCCTTTTGTAACTTCATTTGATCTTCATGAGCTTGCTTTGGTGGCAATGGAACAAGAGTAACGGTTCTCTCATTCATCTTGAAAGAGTATTTATTGGAAACGCCATTGTAATTGGCTTGCCTATCAAGTTGCCATTGTCGACCCAAAATTATGTGGCCGGCTTGCATTGGAACCACATCGCATAAAACTTCATCTTTGTACTTCCCAATGCTAAGAGAAATAAGCACTTGTTCGTTCACCCTTATCACTCCATTATCATTCAGCCATTGCAACTTATAAGGACACGGGTGCTTGAAAGTAGGCAGTTTCAACTTCTCAATCATTGTTGTGCTAGCAAAGTTTGAGTAAACTCCCCCATCAATTATCAAACTACACACCTTCTCTTGCACGAGGCATCTAGTTCGAAATATATTTGCTCGCACGCTTGGGTCACCACATTCAGCTAGCAACTCACCTTCTACGGCTTGTTCCTCAATTTGGTTTAGCACAAAACTTTCCCTCCTCTTAAACTGCTCATAAGTTTTGGTAAACAATTCGTTAAACTTAGAACAACCCTCTTCATCAAACAAGGAAGCCTTTTTCGTGGTACTATTGAAATTTTGTTTTATCCTTTCCCAATTAGGAGCTTCACTTAATCGCATGCGCCGTCTAATTTCTAGATTTTTTACTTGCGCACTATCCCTTTTAAGCTCCTCATCACGCCAACTTTGCTCAAAATTAAAATAAGACATTATTGCACTGCCAAAATAAGGATTAGTACAAATAAAGAAATAAAATTTCCTCACGCACTCCCTTAGGTGTATCACTCAAGTATCACACATTTTTTTTTTCTCTCGTGTTTGTCACTCAAGTAATAAAAAACCTCACAATTTTTCTCCTTGGAACTTTTAAAACAAGTTGAACAATATGAATATATCGCAAGTCCCCAACAACCAATCGCACACCTAGATTGAACGCCTTCACAATGATTATAAGGACTCAAGAAACCAAATTCTAGCAATATTAATGAGCCAAACGAATTTCTAGAATTGCTAGAATAATGCAAGCAGATTTCCAAACGATAGGCAACAATCAAATCCTTAATTAATGCAAATCAAATATCCTATGGCTTTCTAGATTTTCCAAGCAAAATAGATTTATATGGAACACAAAATAAGAATCCCAATTAGAATGAAGATGCAACAAGGATCAACAAACTCAAACGATTGAATATTATTCGGAATTGAATAGTACCCCTCTTCTTCAAGAAGATTCGTCCTCGAATCTTTGCTAAGCTTTGTTTGATTCAACCCACATCTTCCAATTTGCAGCTTGGCCTTCTTTGACAAACGGAATTCATCGAACTTGAGGCTATGCTTCAACTCGATCATCTTTAGTTCATTGAAGAAACTTCCCGGCTGATAATTCGGATGGAAATCATAGTTGTCCACACCAATGAAGTCTACATGCTCCACTTCATCAACTTCCAACTCCGGTTCTTTGGCTAGAATCTCTTCTCTTCCCTTTGCAAAGATCCTCCTCGCTTCCATGGCTGCCTTGGAAATTCCTTGATCTCCTCCGTAACTAATCTCCATATTTCTTTCACTCTCTATGGCTGCCATGCTATTCAACTCCCCCGCTAAATCCGGCTTACCTACAACACTCTCATAAAAGCAAAGAAACATAGTCTCATTCGTGCCAAGAGTGCACTTCTTGAGGTTAGCGATTAGCGCATCAAAATTCATCATAAGCAATTGACTAATCGATATGTAACAATTCAAACTACTATTGTTACATGACAATGTGATATTCCAATGATCAAAGCCTTTCAAAACAATTTTTCCCAAGAATGGCTCAAAATTTTGATTATTTAAACTCACAAAAGCATTATTCAAATTCACAGGTTAGTTACCCATTCAAACAATCCACGCTCAGTTTTGAATCCCATAAGCTTCTTTGGGCAACAACTTTCCAATTCAAGTTCATCAACACCTTGCTTTAAAGCTTGCTGTCTATGTTCCAACTCAACTTTTCCTTGGTGTTGATCTCCAACGCCCTGCAAATAAGACACAATAGATATAGGCAAAACGGGATTAAAATTGTTAGTATTTGAAAATTCTTCCTCCGATTCACTCTTTTTTTCCTTAATCTCCCTCACTTCACTCAAGTCTTTTTCAAACTCATTCTCACTAGAGATCACTGAATTTTCTTTTTCTCTCTCTTTTACCTCAGCCTCTCTCTTTTCATTACTCTCTTTTATTTTTCTCTCTCCTTCTTTCTTTTCATCTTCGCTCTCTTTCCTTTCCACTCCTTCACCATTTTTCTCTTGTTTTCGCGCACTCTCTCTCTTTTGATCACTCTCCTTTTGTAACTTCATTTGATCTTCATGAGCTTGCTTTGGTGGCAATGGAACAAGAGTAACGGTTCTCTCATTCATCTTGAAAGAGTATTTATTGGAAACGCCATTGTAATTGGCTTGCCTATCAAGTTGCCATTGTCGACCCAAAATAATGTGGCTGGCTTGCATTGGAACCACATCGCATAAAACTTCATCCTTGTACTTTCCAATGGCAAGAGAAATAAGCACTTGCTCGTTCACCCTTATCACTCCATTATCATTCAGCCATTGCAACTTATAAGGACACGGGTGCTTGAACGTAGGCAGTTTCAACTTCTCAATCATTGTTGTGCTAGCAAAGTTTGAGTAAACTCCCCCATCAATTATCAAACTACACACCTTCTCTTGCACGAGGCATCTAGTTCGAAATATATTCGCTCGCACGCTTGGGTCACCACATTCAGCTAGTAATTCACCTTCTACGGTTTGCTCTTCAATTTGGTTTGGCACAAAACTTCCCTTCTTCTTAAATTGCTCATAGGTTTGGGTAAACAATTCGTTAAACTTAGAACAATCCTCATCATCAAACAAGGAAGCCTTTTTCGTACTACTACCCAAATTTTGTTTTCTCCTTCCCGCATTAGGAGTTTCACTTAACCACTTGCGCTGTCTAATTTTAGATTTCTTACTCGCGCACTATCCCTTTCAAACTCCTCATCACGCCAACTTTGCTCAAAATTAAAATAAGACATTCTCGCTGCAAAATAAAGATTAGTGCAAATAAAGAAATAAAAGTTTCCTCACGCACTCCCTTACGTGTATCACTCAAGTATCACACAATTTTTATTTTTATTCCTCTCGTGTTTGTCACTCAAGTAATAATAAACCTCACAATTTTTCTCTTTGGAACTCCAAAACAAGTTGAACAATATGAATATATCGCAAGTCCCCAACAACCAATCGCACACCCAACAATTAGATTGAGCGCCTTCACAATGATTAACTAAGGACTCAAGAAACCAAATTCTAGCAATATTAATGAGCCAAACGAATTTCTAGAATTGCTAGAATATTGCAAGCAGAATTTCAAAGAACAAACAAGCAATAAGTCCTAGTTTATAAAGCAATTCAAAGTTCCTATGGAGATCTAGAATTCCCAACACAATCCAATTTAAGAACGTATCTCTAATTAGAATCCCCCAACTAGAATAAAGATGCAATAAGGATCAACAAACCCAAACGATTGAATATTATTCGGAATTTTCTAGGGTTCAATGGGAATCTTCAATTTCAATAATAGCGCAAGAGTTCATAGCAATCAAAACCCTATTCCATGAAGCATAAAAAAAAACTAGGGTTCTCGTTTCAACAATTCAACTTTCCTGAATTTTAATTCTAAACAACTCACCCTAAATAATTTTTTTTTTTTTCCAAGCAATTTCGAAATTCTTTTTTTTTTTTTTTTTTTTTTTTTTTTTCAGAATTCACTGTTCACGCGGCACTGTTCATGCGATTACTATTCACGCGGCACTGTTCATGCGATTACTATTCACGCGGCACTGTTCACCGATTACTATTCACAGCACTGTTCACCGATTACTATTCACGGCACTGTTCATTGACACTGTTCACGCGCACTTTTTTTTTTTTTTTTTTTTTTTTTTTTTTTTTTTCTATAAACCCTAACACAATTTTTTTTGGAATATGATTAACAAGAATGAAGGCCTAGGGTTTCAAGAATATACTATGAAATTGAAAGAACAAGAAACTAAGATAGAAAACCTGGATAGAAAAGTCTGCTCTGATACCAATGACGCGAACTCGATCGTCTTTCCTAGCCAGGCTAATGGATCCTCAACCCTTGAACTACAAACGTAGCAAGAACCTTGGAATACGTCGAAAGGATGGAAGATGGAACCTCAACCCAACGCTTAAAGAAGCGCGAACCTCGGTATAATGAATGACGCCACAATCTAGTGTGATTGCTAGATTGATAAGTCAAGAACAATTGAATTTACTCAATTCAACATGTTCAACATGTTCTTAGAGAACACAAAGAGAAAGCTCTCAATTTAATTAATCATCAAAACTTATTTTTAAAACAATAATGTGCCTCCTTTAAATAGGAGAAACAAAGCTAGAATCCTAATTCAAAAAGGAAACTAATTCCTACCTAGAAAAGGAAAATAACTTCTAGAATAATCCTAATATAATAAGAAAATTAATAATAAATAATAAGGAAACTTATTCAAAAAGGAAACTACTAATCTAATTCCTAATTGAATAATAAAATAAGACAACTAAAATAAACTCCTAAATAATTAAAGGAAATAATATAGGAGTCTTGAAATTCTATGGAATTCCTTTTGAATTTCCATGCTCTATCCTTGTAATTCATCAGGTATGGATCATCATTTAGAATGCCATGAACCACCATGGTTGAATAGAAACTGGAGCTAGACCGGATCATATCACCGGGAACCCCTTGCCGCCGCATCACGTGCTAGCCAGAATGAATGCCATTAAAATGGATGAAAGCGTGTTTGATCCGTCTATCTTGACAACCCCAGTTTTTTAGAGCCGCAGACCACCGGCCACAGGGCTCAGGGCAGTCCCCTTTTCGAGTAGTGATGTCTTCACCCTATCTGAGGGTGCCAAGAATCGGGGAGTTGGCCAAGTCAGTTGGGCCAAAATATCTAAGTCATAAGGGGTTTCGGATCCCAGTCGCTGATATCAACCCCTCCTCCGCCGAAAGCCAGGGTCATTACCTTTGAGGAGGTAATGAGAAGTTATAACCAATCCTTTGCGGCAAGCACCTCCCAAGAGGTAGCTTAGATAATATAACCCTCTTTGGATCCTACATCTGTTGCTTATATAACCTGCTCTGGTCACATCTATCAGGGCCCATCCGGGACAGCCGAGAAAAGGAAGTTCGCAGAACAGCCAGGTGCAACAGCCACACCACACAACCCCACCGATCCGAATAGCTGGCCTAAGGATGATAAGGTCCTCGAAAATCTAAAGAAAACACAAGCCAACATAACCCTTTGGACTCTGCTATCTTCCTCCTATCGACACTGCATCGTTTTGAGCCGAGAATTTGACAAAATTAATGTGCCGGTGGACATGTCCCTTCTCGAAATGATTAACGCCATAAGTACCCTAACCACCCAAAGGTTGCTGGCCTTTAATGATGAGGATCTGCCAAAGATTGACAAGAGTCACAACCATGACTTACACATCAAGGTAGAGGCAAAAGGGTACCGCAACTGTTAACCGACAACGGCTCGGCAATCAATGTCCTCCCCTTTAAAACAGCTAAGAACCTAGGCCTCGGGCTCGCCGACTTCCAACCTTGCACTCTAACCATCTGGGCCTACGACAGCACGAGCCTGGAAGCCATGGGGACAGTTTCTTTAATGGTCCAGATGGGGCCAATTGAATGCCCTATTGATTTTCACGTAATAGATGTGGCAGCCAATTTTAATTTACTGTTGGGCCGAGCCTGGCTGCACCCATTCGTGGCAATATCATCGTCTCTATATCAGAAGGTGAAGTTCGTATTTAGGGATAGTATCATAGTAATTCAGGGAGATATCGACATTGAAGAGGTTGAATCGACTGATGCAAAGCCAGTATTGAAGATTAATAAAGGCAATGAAGGAATCGCCCTAAGTGGTTTCCATATCGAGCATGTCCGAGTTCAGTACCTCGAGGCCGACGGAAATGATCGTTACGCGCCAGATTTTTCCTTTTATAGTAACGTAAATACTCTCACATGATGCGCAAGTGGGAGTACATGCCCGGTTTGGGGTTAGGGAGAAGGAAAAAAGGAGTGGCAGAGTGGTTCGACTTTCTTGAACACAAAGGGCCATTCGGGCTAGGGTACATACCGAGTGAAAGGGAGATCTGTTCGGTAGAAGCTAAGGGCAGAAGGTCCAAAGCACTAAAAGACAAGGAGGCCCGCTTAATCAATAAAGGCATGCTGCCAGCATTGGCCCCATACTTTCTAACTCTGAACAACTACTTTGTAAAGGGAGGGGTCTCGTTCCCCTACAATGGTTTTGCAGAGCCATGGAGGAATGCCCAAGGAAGGGTAATCCCGAGTTGGGAAATTTTCTGTGTCAGAGGGGCACCATTAGTCACCCGCTTGAAGCCGAGCATCTAAAGATTGACTAGGTCGGTGAGTCACTAAATGAGACTACGAAACAAATAATCAAAGACATTGCCGGTTTGTTCGTGGAAGAAACCCAGATCTACATGCTCGGGGGAGACAGTCCCCCGCTGCTGAAGCCATTGGAGTTAGCATCAAGTTTGCCTCATCTGTAGAACTGGATATCCCTGTCGTGCAAGCCGTTTCTTCCCATCGTGTCTCACAAGAACTGTTATCAGTTGAGAAAGATCCCCTATTACTAATAATGTTGTTTTTTCTTTTGATAAGTTCTCTGCTTTGACTAATGTTGTATCCCCCCTCTTTTGTGATGATATAAAAGCTGTTTTTGATTATCCTTGTGTGTTAGAAATAATTGATTTTGACAAGACAAATAAAAATGATGAAATTTTTTATGAAAGTGATTTCTTACACCACTTAAAAGAGTTTGAATTAAGACAAAATGATCGCATGCAACCTAGTGAAAACGACCTAATTAGCGTTAACCCAGGAACACCAGAAAACCCAAAGGAGGTCAAGATAGGGTCCACTCTGAACACCAAAGAGTAGTATGATTTCCTTAACTTTTTGCAAGAATTCGTGGATGTTTTTGCCTGGTTGTACACGGACATGCTAGGGATTGATCAGTCAATCGTCACGCACAAGATCCATATTCCTCCTGAGGTCAAGCCGGTCAAGCAGAAATTGAGAAAGTTGAAGCCCGAATGGTCATTGAAAGTCAAAGAGAAAGTAGAGAAGCTTTTAAAAGTTAAGTTTATTTGGGTCATCGAATATCTGACATGGCTAGCCAACGTCGTGCCAGTGCCAAAGTCCATTGGGAAAGTATGGGTATGTGTGGATTTTAGAGATCTCAATAAGGCTTGCCCCAAAGACAACTTCCCATTACCAAACATCGATATCATTGTCGATAGTACCTCCTCTCATGCCTTGAAGTCCTTCGTAGACGATTTTGTGGGGTACAATCAGATAAAGATGCACCCAAATCACAAAGAGAAAACAGCTTTATCACGCCTTGGGGAACCTATTGCTACACAGTCATGCCTTTCGGGTTAAAGAACGCCGAGGCTACCTATCAGAGGGTTGCCGTAACAATCCTACATGATTTAATCCATAAAGAGGTGGAAGTTTACGTAGACGACATGATCGTCAAGTCCAAAGACTGAGAATGCCATATTATTGCTTTGAAGAAGTTCTTCGAGAGACTACGGTTGTACAAAATGAAGATCAACCCCCAAAAGTGTGTATTTGGGGTTACCAAGGGGAAGCTCTTGGGACATATAGTTAATAAATAGGGTGTCGAAATAGATCCCGCTAAAATAAAAGCCATCACAGAAATGCCCGTGAAAAAGAAGTAAAGTTTTTTTGGGGAAGATCCAGTACATCAGTCGTTTCATATCGCAGTTGACCTCCATCTGTGAATCGATCTTCAAGTTGGTTCGAAAAGATTTTGACCGAGTTTGGGATGAGCAATGCCAACAGGCTTTCGAAAAGATCAAACGCTACTTGTCGAAACCACCAATATTAATGCCACCACAGCCTGATATGCCTTTACTCATATATCTAATTGTCACTGTGTGAGAATCCGCAAATGCGACCCCCGGGTCTCGTCCCCGTTCGTTGGGCGTCTGAAACGTCGGAAAGGATCCCGTCGTTCCATTTGCTTGGAGTGTTTTGATAATTCATATCGGGTGTCCCTATGTCTATTCTAGATGCAAAGAGGGTTCGTTTAGAGTCGCCAGTACGTTTTACAAGAAAACGGACAAAAAGGGGTCGTGTAAGAGAAGATGCTACATATAAGCCTTTCTTTACACGTTTGTCTACGAAACCAGGATTCTATAGGGTTCGGGAACTATATTACGGTTTAGGAAGGTGTTAAGCACCCATTCCGCCCTTTCGATTTCTAGTGGACTTATATGTTTATTTTATGTTGAAAAACATGGATGCTTTTACTGATAGTCTACTACTTTTCGAATGAAAACCCTAATTTTTGGGGAAAAACGGGAAAGGGATAAAAACCTTTGTGTTCCGAGATCCGATGTTTTTATTATTGAAAGATATAAATACAAATGACAAAACCTTTTATTTTGAAAGAGTGTCCGTATTATTTCCTCAGATAATGACAGTCTTCTCGCGTTGGGATTACTTTTATAAAAGTTCGGATCTTGTATCGGGACTAATTTAATATGGAACTAGAACTCTTTGAGGAGAGTTATCAGACACGTCACAGTCTATAGAGAAGACAGGATATGTTGATTTTAATTCCTAGATAAGTCTTATCAATCCGGGTTTTGAAAACATAATTTTATCCGGACGATAATCTACTTACTCTTCTGGTTTTGCAAATGGTTTTATCGGGGTCTTTTGTTTTGAAGGCGGTAGACTATTTATAACTTGGCAATAAGTTTATTCAAATAAAATATGGACAAAACAACATAAATAAAACAAGTACACAGATAAACCTGATTTTCGAGCGCGTTAGGAATCTAGCACAACCATGTTGCCACTTCGTTAGAAAAAATCGAATTCTAATATCTTATTAAATTACTAATATACAAATATCTTATTAAATTACTAGAAGAGACTTTCGTTACCTTCCCGACGAGAATAATAATAAGAAAGAAAATATAATACGGCAGAAAGATCTCCGGCGATAATAATCTTCTCCTTCTTCAGATATTTTCGAGAATTCAATTCCCGAGACC
Source organism: Lonicera japonica (assembly GCA_021464415.1). NCBI lineage: Eukaryota > Viridiplantae > Streptophyta > Magnoliopsida > Dipsacales > Caprifoliaceae > Lonicera > Lonicera japonica. Next base: position 26,461,573 of record CM038468.1, read on the forward strand.
GGACACGTTGAGTGTCGAGAATAGATTCGATAATTCTTCAGAGATAAAACGATACTCGAGAATGCTTGTTGCTGTTTTCTGCTCTGCTCTGGCGATTTTTCTTGCTGATTTCAGCTGTCTATGTTGGTGTCTAGAACCCATGGGGGTGCTGGCCTATTTATAGTGGTGAAAAGTATATGTCGCGCGACATATTGGTGTATGTCGCGCGACAATCTTGACTGTCGTGCGACATATTACTTTAATGATGATATGGTGGGGTGTTTGTCGCGCGACATGTCCCTATAAAATGGGATTGTCGTGCGACATACCTGAATGTGTCGCGCGACAATCTTGAATGTCGTGCGACATTTCACTTTAATGATGATTCTGGCCCACTGCTGAGTCAGAAAGTGGAGTGGTGGGGTGTTTGTCGCGCGACATGTCCCCCAAAAAGGCATTTGTCGTGTGACATACTTGACTGTCGTGCGACATTTGCCTTAAAAACAGGTTTGTTTTGCCAACAGATGCTTTTGGGGTAGTCTCAGGTGTTCGGGTGGGTCCTGGAGTCCAGAAACAGCAGTTCTCGAAGGTCGTTGGGGTTCTTGCGGGGGTCACGGATCGGGGTGTCTACACACTGATACAGCCAGGGGGGCTATGCTGGCCCAATACCTAGAAGCCTCCTCAAGAGAAAGAGCAATTTACTATGTCAGTCAAAAGTTTACGTCATGTGAACTCAGATATTCAGCTCTAGAGAAGACTTGTTCTGCTTTGGTGGGGGTGACTCGAAGATTGAGGCATTATCTATTATCGTTCTAAGTCAAACTGGTCTCGAGAATGGACCCCATCAAATACTTGTTCGAAAAGCCAGCTCTGTCTATCTGAATGGCTAGGTTTCTTTTCCTCCTAGTCGAATTCGACATCACCTCTATCACTCGAAAAGCAATCAAAGGATAAGTGATCACAGACTACCTGGTAGATAACCCGTTGACAGACGAAGACTGGGAAGAGGCTGAATTTTCAGATGAGTTGGTCTCAGAGATCGAGGAGGAATCGAATTGGAAGCTCTACTTCGATGGGGCCGCAAATCAGAAAGATTATGGCATCAATATGCTTCTGATATCACTAACTAAGGAAGTGTCACCTTTAGCAATCAAACTCAACTTCAAATGCACTAATAATATGGTCGAGTACCAAGCTTGCATTGCTGGCCTGCAGTTAGCGTTGGGGAAGAAAATCAAGGTTTTAGAAGTATAAGTGGATTCGTCACTGGTGATTGAACAAGCCTTAGGCAACTGGCAAACCCGGAATAAAAGACTCTCTCTTTACAAGGCCCTTCTCGAAAGCCTCGCTGTACAATTTGAAGAGGTTCATTTTTTCCACTTACCCAGAGACATGAATAACTTTGCCGATGCACTCGCTACTTTGGCTTCTATGGTAGATGTCTCGAACGGAATGAATATGTTTCCATTGATAGTTGAGAAGAGGGCTAAGCATGCGTACTGCTTCGAGATCAAGATACCGAAAGAGGATGTCGTAGACCAGTCAATTTGGTATTACAATATTTGGGGGCTCCTAAGTAAGGGAATATATCCGTCTGAAGCAGATAAGAGGGACCTAGTCACCCTTCGGAGACTGGCTTCACAATTCATCATTTGTGACCATGTCATGTACAAGTGCTACCATGATGGTACTCATCGCCAGTGCATGCTTGAAAGTCAGTTCGAAGAAATCATCAACCGAATCCACAATGGGGAATGTGGGCCCTATATGAGTGGTACTCTTTTGTCTAGAAAGATCATCAGGCAGGGCTACTTTTAGACCACCCTACAAGCAAGCTGCAACCAATATGTTCAGAAAAGTCATAAGTGTCAGAATATACGCTAAGGCTCAAAATTTCCCCCCCAAAGAGTTATATTATATGCCGTCACCCTAGCCTTTCTCGATATGGGGCATGGATGTTACTGGGCAGATAAATCCGACGGCAAGCAATGGGCATCATTACATCTTAGTGGCGATTGATTACTTTTCGAAATAGGTTGAGGCTGAATTCTACGCCGTGTTGACCGCTAAGAAAGTAGCCTAATTCATCAGGCGAAACATAATCTGTCGATATGGGGTTCCGCAAGAGGTCATATTTGATAATGGGGCCCACTTCTAAGGTGAAGCCAACGATGTTTTAAAAGATTACATAATCAGACGGCATAGATCTTCCCCGTACCGAACCCAAACAAATGGAGTTGTCGAAGCTGCCAACAAGAACTTGAAGAACATCTTGGGTAAGATGGTTAAAATCGGCAAAGATTGGCACCTAAAGTTGCCTTTTGCACTCTGGGCTACTGTATGACTGAAAGGGTATCCACAAAGATGAGTCTTTTCTCTTTGGTTTACGGCACTGAAGTAGTTTTGCATGTAGAAGTTGAAGTCTCCTCTCTATGAGTTCGTTTAGAAAGCCAAATCTTGGAAGAAGAATGGGTACGACACCGGTATGAAGAGCTGGCAATGCTTGACGAAAGGCGCTTAAAAGCCGCCTACCATCATCAAGGGTACCAGCGCCGAGTGGCTCGAGCCTTCAACAAGAATGTCAAAGAAAGGAACATCAAGGAGGGCGACTTGATTTTGAGAGAGATATGTGAGCCTGTGAGGATCAAGCGTTTACCATTACGCCAAAAGCTATAACTGTTAGCGAAGGCGCAACTTTATTTCCTTGTACCCAACGCCCATTAGAGCGCCATGACATTCGATAACCTGCACACCGGATATACCCTCCGGATTCACCACGGAGAGGAGCGCAATTGTGGATTTACCTCCAACAATCCCCCCCCACAATGGCGCGCCCCAGGTATCGAACCCGTGACCTCCTCTGATACCAATTGTGAGGATCAAGCGCTTACCATTGCACCAAAAGCTTTTGATTTTACAATCTTAGAGTTTACGATCATGTCTATTTATCAAGGAACCGGAATTAATGAAGGTTCTTCCACCACTAGACCACCTCTATTTGATGGCAAAAATTATAGTTATTGGAAAAGTCGTATGTGTACATTCCTTCAACCTAGTGATTTTGAACAATGGAAAGTTACACTCATTGGACCCTATGAGATTACCAAAATCGATGAAAAGGGTAAAGTCACTCCTAAATCTATTTCCGAATATGATGAGCAGGATATTAAGAAAATCCAATTTAATGCTAAAGCCTTGAATGCCCTACATTGCGCATTAATTATAGATGAATACAACAAAATTTCTAGTTGTAAAACCGCCAAAGAAATTTGGGACAAATTAGAAGTTACCTATGAAGGAACCTCACAAGTTAAGGATGATAATATTAACATGCTTGTTCATGATTATGAACTTTTCAAAATGGAACCTAATGAATCACTTGCCTCTATGTATAGTAGGTTCTCTATTATTACTAATGCTTTAGATCTTCTTGGAAAGGAATATTCAAATGAAGACAAGATTCGAAAAATTTCTTAGAACACTTCCCAAGAAGTGGAGACCTAAAGTAACGGCTATTCAAGAAGCCAAGAATCTCAAGACGCTAAGCACGGAAGAATTCTTGGATTCACTTAAAACTCATGAGAAGGAATTGGCAAGAGAAGAAGAAAGTGATTCAAAAGCCAAAAGGTCACTAGCTCTCAAAGCAACTCAACTAAATGATGATGAGGAGTTGATGATAGAAGATGAGGATATGGCTCTTCTTTCTAAAAAATTCATAAAATTTCTAGCCAAGAAGAAGAAATTTCAAGGAAAAGGAAACAACTTTGATCCTTCATCAAGAAGAAACAATGATTGATCTATTCAACCAAGAGTTGAAAATAAAGAAGAAAAGAAGTGTTTCCATTGCCATGAACCAAGGCATTTCAAAAAAAATTGCCCGGTTAGAAGAAAGGAAAAAAGAGACAAAGCCTTCAAGCAAGTAAGACACGCCCTTAAAGGTACTTGGAGTGATTCCGAAGAAGGTGAGTCCAATGCCGATTCTAGCGACGAGGAAACGGAAAATCTTTGCCTTATGGCAAAAGAAGATGAGGTAAATTCTAATTATAGCTCATTTAGTGATAATTTTGATGATAATGAAAGTGTGCATAATGAATATGATGAATTATGTACCATGTTTGAAGAATTACATATTAAATTTGAAATTCTCTAAAAAAGATATGCAAGTCTCAAGAAAGAAAATTCCATTACTTCTACCAAATGTGAAACTTTAGAAAAGGAAAACATTGATTTTAAAAAGGAAATCAATTATTTGAAAAAGGGAAAAGAAAAGGAGACTTCAAACTTACTTGTACTAGAAAATGAGGATTTGAAAGAAAAAGTAAAGGATTTAACTAATAGTCTAACCAAGTTCACAAATGGAAAAGATAACTTGGATAAACTATTGGGAGTACAAAGGTGTGTCTTTGATAAAGCCGGTTTGGGTTACAATCAAATCCATAACCAAAAGGATTACAAAACTTTCTTCAAAACATACACACCACATAATCCCACTAATCTTTGCTCATTTTGTGGAAGAAATACTCATAGTGCACATTCTTGTTATTACAAAGAAAAGAATTTTGCTAAGAACAAACTTGCTTGGATTCCTAAAGGAACCACTATGTATGCTAACCCCAAAGGACCCAACTTATTTTGGGTACCAAAAGAGAAGTTGCTTAAGATTTTGGTGTAGGTTTGCCTAAGAGCAAAAGCTAACAAAATAAAATGGTTATTGGATAGTGGATGCTCGAAATACATGACGGGAGAAAAAAGAAAAAAAAATTCTTGAGTCTAACTCCTAAACAAGAAGGCAACGTCACATTTGGAGGCAACGCCAAAGGCAAAATTATTGGTATAGGTAAAGTTGGTAAGAAATCTTCTTATATTAATATTGTTCTACTTGTTGACGGTTTAAAACATAACTTGCTTAGTATTAGTCAATTGTGTGATAAAGGTTATGAAGTTATTTTTCAATCTGAATGTTGCATTATTAAAATTATTAGTGATAATTATATCTTGTTTGTTGCTTATAAAACAATATGTTAAATGTTTATCCGTATTGAATGATGTTTCTTAGTTATGGCATAGAAGATTAGTTCATGCTAATATGGATTTAGTTCACAAATTATCTAAAATGGAATTAGTTAAAGGATTGCCTAAAACTAAACTTATTAAAGATAGAATTTGTGATGCTTGTCAACTTGGTAAACAACATAAGTCTTCATTTTGCATGTTATTATAAACTAACAATAATTTTGCAGTCTAAAAAAAATTATTATTTATCATTCAAAGAAAAGAAGGAAACATAATCTGAAGATCATCAGCATCAAAATTCAAAACTACATCGAGACTAGAAGAAGAATAATCAACAAAATTATGCTCCATATCTAATAGAGCTGTCCAATCAGGACTCATTGGCTCGGCAACATCCGCAACAGTACCACTTTGAGAAAATTGTGATGAATGGCCTTCCAAAGCAGCCTGGTAATCTGACAGAGTCAGATATGCCGGCAAACCCACATTAGTTAGAAAAGTACTATGGTCTGAAAGATTCCCGGTAGTCGGAAGAATTTCAGGTGCAACATTTTCTGCTAACGATAGAAGCCCAGTAGAACTTCTAGGATGAGCAAAAGAAAAGCATTGGTTAGCACTAGAAGACTCTCCTAATCGAGCCTCTAATGTTGTCACTCGTGATTGCAAAGCTTCTAACGCTGTCACTCGTGATTGTAACTCTTGTACCTTTTGTTCAAGAGAAACAATAAGTGCAGTACAGCCTTTACTGGGATTCTCGACTCTCGCCTTAGCTTCAAAAAGAAATGAATAGAGAGTCTCAAGATATTGATGTTCAGGAATATCTTTTAAAATATTTGCAACACTATTTACCCAAAAAACGGTGAAAATTGTACGATAATCTTGACGACTAATCACATCCATAAAAATTTGTGCATATTCACACTATGGCTGACATTTCTTGCGTTTATAAGTGCAAGCAGCACAAGACGAACCTGTACAACGGAAGGTATTCGGCATACTTGTGATTTGCTTTCCCTTACTCATAGGTACCTCCTATAAAAGTTATAAGAAGAAAATGGATCTCGAGGAAGACAACAAAAAAGAGGGGACAAGAGGCATCTAGCAATTAAAAGAATCCCAAAAACGAAAAGCTGTCATCCTAAAAGGTCAAAAATACAGCACCCCCCCCCCCGCGTGCATCTAGAGTCCACCGCCCTAGCACGGTCTAGATCCCTCTTTGATGTTGACATAGGGGGAGAAAATGTGCGTAATATTGATGCTGCGGTAAAAGGTAAGATTTTTTTTTTCTGCGGTAAGATTTTTTTTTTTTTGCTGTGGTAAGATTTTTTATACTGACTTAAATATTATGGTAAGATTTTAAATGCTTTAAATGATTTTCTACATTCATTCTTTTGAAAGCTTTATTTAAAAACATATATATATATATATATTAAACTATCTCGAATATTTTCAATACTTCTTAATTGTCATCTTTGCATAAATTGAGGGGGAGCATATTATTTATATGCTATTTATGCTTGTTATTGTAAACACACATTATTATGAGTATTAACAAGTATTTTTGCAGCTTTAGATTGACAATTACTAATTCCCTCCTTTTTGATGAAGAAAAAGGGGGAGAAGTATGTGTGTTATGTGTGTGTGTCATGAGTGATAATGGTACACACTCATTTATTTTATCGTTTATTTTATTATGCTATGCTTGATCAAGAACTACTAGTTTGTCTATTTGTTTAAATCATTTTCGAACTTATGCTTTCGGTTAAGTTGTTTGAACTTATCTTATCTATGCAAGTATTTTTCATTTTCACAATTGCTTGTATATTTTTATCTATGCACCTATTTAGGGGGAGTATATTATTCATATGCTTAAAATTATTATGTTTTTATAAACACACATTAACTCTATTGTCATCATCAAAAAGGGGGAGATTGTTGACCTTGAAGGTCTTAATCTTATTTTGATAATAACAATAAATTAATCATGTGTAATTTAACATGTTCTTGATATAAGATTATATATTTCTTATTTGGAAAATCAAGAATAGCATGATTGCTCAAAGGAAGTTTGACAAGGATCATTCAATCAATATCTGATCAAGTAAACAAAGCATTCGACTAAAACCGATCTACCCGAATTCAGATCATTCTTCTACAAGCGTTGGACAAGAGAAGAAGATCAATCTCATCACCCACAAGCTAGCAATGCAAATCCATGAAGCACAAAGATCAAGAATCATATGCAAAAGCTTCAAGGGAAAAGCTTCAAGTGAAGAATCAATTTGAAGAAACAAATCGAAGCATTCGAAGACTCATCTATTCGGTAATTGAGTGTTTGCTTAGGATTAATGTAAATTTTCTTAATTGATTGATTATATAGCTCAAACATGAACTTGCATCTTTTAAAGATTGATTTAAACTAGCTTGAAATTGAATTTATTTGAAAAACATCATTTTACAAAAATAGAGTTTCAAAATAAATTCATATTAATTTTAAATGATCATATTTTAAGCTATAATAAAAATGGGTATCTTAGAAACATATATTTGAGGTTCAAAAATCATTAGAATTTTATTTGGAACTAAATTATTAAATTGGAAAAATATTTTTATTTTTCGTTTAAAATTCGCTCAATTTTTGCCCAGTTTTGATCTAACAGTAAAATGGAGGCCTTCCAGACTCATTTATTTTATTGTTTATTTTATTATGCTATGCTTGATCAAGAACTACTAGTTTGTCTATTTGTTTAAATCCTTTTCGAACTTATGCTTTTGGTTAAGTTGTTTGAAATTATCTTATCTATGCAAGTATTTTTCATTTTAACAATTGCTTGTATATTTTTATCTATGCACCTATTTAGGGGGAGCATATTATTCATATGCTTAAAATTATTATCTTTTTATAAACACACATTAACTCTATTGTTATAATCAAAAAGAGGGAGATTGTTGACCTTGAAGGTCTTAATCTTATTTTGATAATAACAAAAAATTAATCATGTATAATTTAACATGTTCTTGATATAAGATTATAGATTTCTTATTTGGAAAATCAAGAATAGCATGATTGCTCAAAGGAAGTTTGACAAGGTTCATTCAATCAATATCCGATCAAGTCAACGAAGCATTCGACTAAAACCGATCTACCCGAATTCAGATCATTTTGAAAATTTTAAAGTAGTTAGAAAACATCTCCTGGCAATTTTGACCAAAATTTGAGCATGATCCAACGGTCTAATTCAGAGAAATTAACAAAACAATTTTGAATTTTTTTGTCAAAACTAGCTGTTGGAAAGTTTGAAAATGTATACCTTGGAGCCAAAACCTCTCTTAATCATCCCCAACGGCCATATGATTTTGTAAGATATAAATATGATGTCTTAGACATGTTTTAACACACTTGAATCATTCTATAAACTCATTTTACATATATACAAAGTTATTCAAGTATTCAATTCATTTAATTGATCAATCTTTCATTTTTGAGCTATATACTTTGATCAATTTTGATATCTCTTAGTGTGAGCTTCATTTGTATTTTGTCATATACAAGAGAGATATTGTACATTGGTGTTTGTCACCCAAACTCATTTGAATCATAATTGTGAGAGGTGTATCTCATAGATTAGCAAGAGGGATTTCTTGTGAGAGTATTGAGGGTGTTTTAATACATGTAAGAGTGTGTGAGAAGAATACACTTGTAGAGGTTTGATCTTCACCCGGAAGGAGATCGGTTATAGTGGAAATTCTCGGGGAACTAACCGAGCGTGGAGTAGGGGGAACAAGCCGAACCGTGTGGACAAAAAATCTTCGACTTCAAATTGGTTCAGTCTTTCTTACTCAATCTCTTTATTTATTTGTTATATTAATTGATTGAAGTTGCTTGTATTATTGCTTATTCTTGGGATTGATTATTTAATTGATTGTTTTCCTTGATAAACTTATTCAACTAAGTTACTTTGCTTAAATATTTTAAAAACGTTTTAATTCCGCATTAAGTTTTTAAAACCCTATTCACCCCCCTCTAGGGTATTTTCCGACCTACAGAGCCTATCAAGGACCCTCGCAGAAAGTTCGCCCTCACTTGGAGTGGACCCTACAAAGTTGATAAAATCTTGACAGGAGGAGCCACCACCCTAGTTGACCCTGATGGCATTTTATTATCCCAACCGATCAATCTTGACCATTTCAAGAAGTTTTACCCCGAAAATGAAAAATAAAAAGGGGGGAGGGCGGAACGTCTTTCCCACTTCCACACCATTCTAGAACTACGAGAACTTGATCATTCAAAAACTCTACCTTTTATTAAAACAAGTTTTGTCTTTTTGAAAGGAGGTACGTAGGCAGCCCGAGAAGTTACTTCCGGTCTAGTTCATCTTTACATCACCCATATTCCTAAACGCTACTCAGTTGATTCTCTAAAGGTTGTCGAAGGCATTTACGTAAGTTCGCAAATGGCTATTAAGAAACTAAAACTCATCATTTGACTTGTCAGAATCGCAACACACAAGAATATTAAAAGCTACTTGTTATTTCCTTATTTAAGGGAACACAGTGTTTTGAACTTATAAAACCAGAAACCACAAAAGTCGGCAGGAGTTGCACTACCAGGCTTAATCGCCCATGTATTCCGCGTATGTCTGCGTAGAATAAATCAGACCCCAGGGACCTTGAGCAGTGACCGTTTCATAACGTCGGGTCTCATACAGCCGATACAGTTGAACAACCTGGGCATCAGTCATCTCCCCCATGTGCATCCGAGTATACCAATTGTTGAGCCAAGGTCGGTTTGCGTAGGCAGTTTGAGCAAAGCCCCATAGAGATAGGATCATCGTCAAAGGAAGTGTGGTGGTGGGAACCGAGAGATCAGTGACCTCCATTTATGCGTGGTGAGTATCCCATAAGCTCTCCAAAAGACGGACTTCTTTAGCACGAGTCATGGCAACACACTTCTTGTGAAAATCCTGCGAAGGTTGGGAAATCATCTGAGCTTTTTCGAACTGCCAGAGCAACCTGCTCGGGGTATAGAAAGTCCAAACCAATTAGTCGCACACAGTATACATTTGGCATCCTGGGCACAAAACAAGTAATAGTCCACCAGGGGACGGTCCACTGAATCGCAGATATGTCGTGGCCGCCGAACCAATCTAGCCAAGCCTCTGACTGACAGTTAAGGGCCTTTTGCTTGAAATCAGGGACGCGGCGCCTTCGAAACAATGCTACTGCATCGATTGTCATGAGCTTTGGCTGAGCTAGCATGCCGAACCTCTCCAGGAGCCATGTGAACAATAAAAGGGGGCTACTGCCGAAGTATATCGGCTGTTGAGAGTAACCATCCATCCACTAGAGAGTCTCAGAGAGAATGATGGGCACAGGGTTAGCCCTATCAAAAAAGACTCCCTTCACCAAGTTTAAAACCCCGAAATAAATTAAAGGGATAGGGTTGACAAGCATAAGATCCGCAAAGAGCATTAGAATTGCCAAATTGTGGTGACCGGTGTCAGTAGAAGCTTCCCCCCTCCGTTGCATGAAGTAATCAATCAGCATAGGCAGGTCGACCTTGTTGCTAATCATGGTTCGACGAGCAAAGGCTTTAGGTATACCCAACAGAGCAGACAGATTCTGCCAAACAGAACTGAAGGACCCATACAGGGCTTGGCTGTCCATATTTCCCATCTCTAGGATGCAGGAGAAATCTTCATACGTCGGGCAAAGTTCATCTAGTCCAAACTAGAACACGTGCAAGTTCGGCTGCCAAAAATGCAAAGCTGCATGCAACATAGGCCAGACAATTTATTGGGGCCTCCAGTAAAAATGATATCGCATGGGGCCAAGTTGAAATGTATCAGTTTGGGTTAATTGTTTTTATACTGACTATATAAAATAATTTAAAATCCCATGGTTATTATAATTACTTATGCTCTTAATCTTGAAATAATTAATATACATATATATATATATGTAATGTTTGTTGTTTTGACTCATTAAAAGTGAGATTCATTTATAGATTGATGATTGCCCCTTGAGAAGCTTATACGTTTTGATCATGTCAAACCATGCAGGTGGATTATGTTAATCCGACATGTTAAATAAGTTAAGTGTTAGGCTCAAGGATTAAGAAGTCATTTAAATATAATTGTCAGTAATTTAATTTAAATGACGGTTATCTGTAATCTTAACGTGGGGAGAATAATAAGTATTTAATAACAAGGAGCTCGAAATATAATTTTGAAATAATGACGGGAGTGAAATTATAATTCTTTAGTTGTGCGAATTATAATTTATGAAATGAACTAATTCATAGTGGAATTAGGATTCTAACTTTCCATAGGAAGCCCAAACACTTGTTTTTTCTTAAGGTCCCTATCGTAGCCTTATATATACGCCGGCCTTATCTCTTCAGCAAGTAACAATAATTCTCACAAATTAAGATTTGTTCAATTGAGAGAGGAGGAGATCTTGGTGATACCGTAGCCCACACTCGGTGCAAGATTTGATGGCGAAAGGAATACAATAGAAAATCTTTAGGTTTTTAGTACTGCAGTCGTAAATCAATCGTAACTTTTAATCGCAGCGTTGGATCGGGCTGATTTTTGGATATGTTGTTCAGAACACAAAGTTACAATTATCGCATGAAAAATTAGGACGATCAGAAGTCGTTTAGGTGGCGAACATAATCGATTTTCGCAGCCCAACGAGAATTGAAAAATCTGACCAGATTGCAATCTGATGCTTTCAAACCCTAGTCTCCTCATATGGATCCTCTACATGATTCACAAAGGTGAAACCCCTTTCTTCTTTTAGGGATTTTCTTTAAAAGTATTTTGTTTAATCTATACGCAATATCAAACGATCCTGTATTTATGTCTCCATCAATTGGTATCAGAGCGATTGGTTTTATCTGATACTGCATATGGATTGAACTAGCCATTAAATCGATTCATGCATATTGTTGTTGGATTGAAAGCAGAACTCGCTAACCCTTGTTTTGCAGTGTTCTTGTCCCGCTATTATGGTCACGTAATTATGTTTTATGTGATTGGATCCCACGATATTTTTATTCGTGGTTAATTTTAATGTGCATGATGATTTGGATTTTATTCATGGTTGTAAATTAAATTTAGATCAAATTTGTGAATTCCTTAAAATGAGGCATAAGATCTATGTAATTTTTTTTACAGTTTAGATATAATAGTTTATTTGTGAACTCCTTAAACGGAGGCATAGGACCTTTGTATCTAAAATTGCAGTTTCTTTAATTAAAAACGTTGAAGAAGGCGTTTCTACCAAGGTTAATTCCCAACATAATCAGTGAAGTGGCGACATAGGTCGTGACAAGTTTCCAACAGATTAGGGGTGATGAAACTTGGACCATAATAGCGGGGATTTAATTATTCTTATTATTGAATTGTTTAATGCTCTGTGTGATTATGTGTTGGTCATATGTGTTTAATTATTAAGTTTCCTTATAATTTTGGACAACATGGATACATGACTATACCCAGATCATCTTTTATTTTATGTTTAGTTCTTGTCAAATTAAAAAAAAGGTATATAAATATAAATTTTACGAAATTGAAAAATATAGGTTTTTTTTTTTAAAAAAAAGCAGCAAAATAATTTTATTGCACATGTCTTTTATATTTCATACCCTTGTATTTTAATTGACTATAATTTAATATAAATTTTATTAAACCTCAAAAAATAATGTTTTAAATACTAAGTGGGTAAAGGATTTTTTTCACATAAAAATTCCACGGTCTCCATCATTGGTTTGTAAATGATGTAATTTATTCTTCGTGTGTGTTATAGTGCACACCTCCATATCGGAAAGAATAGATTGCGGAATCATTGTACAAATTTCACTCACTAATAATTTTTAATGATGTGATTTATTTTTCGTGTGGGTTTTAGTGCTCACCTACATATCGGAAAGAATAAATTGCAAAATCATTGAATTAAATTAAATGAGGATATACACTTAGATATAAGTAATAGTATGCTCTCCAACTGAGTCTCTACTATTATTTGTAGGACCAAAGGAAGCCGACTATTTAAATTTTACTTGACAATAAAGGATTATCTAGATAGTATATATTACTTGACAATAAAGAATTGTCTAGATAGTATGTATTGCTTGACGATAAGGCATTGTCTAGATAGTAAAATTTAATAGGTTTACATATATCTAAGAAATAATGAATAATAGATGACCTCATTAATGGGGCATGTTATTCAAAGTCTTAGGCTGCTGGCAAATGCTTTTTGAAATGGTATAGGGTATTATATTTAAAATATGTGTTTAAAGTTATTATTGTCCATCATAATTTGTATGTGATTCTCAAGTTTTAAAATGGCAAACTCCTTCGATCCACATTTAATTATTCTCAACTAAAACAAATTGATTAGACCTAATAATATTGACTGAAAAAGGGAACTTGAATGTTGCGCTTACTATTAAAGAGTACAAGTTTGTGCTCATTGAGTCTTGTTCAGCAGAACCTGGTAAAGGTGAGACCGATGAGGAAATCCAGGCTTGCCGGAGGTGGAAAAAGGCTAATGAGATGGCGTGGTTTTACATTCTGGCATTTTTATCAAATGTGCTACAACATTAGCATTAGTCTTTTACCACCGTCTATGTGACACCCCGAAATCCCGTTAAGAGGATTTCACCTCCAGGACCCGGTTAATCACGGTGTCGTACGCAATGACGGGTGACAAGCTGTAAATCATAATTTAAATAAAAGGGAATTCTATATAAAGCGGTAATTTTAGAAGATTTGGCATGTGGAGTTTGTACTATTTATAAAACTATTTCCTGTCCAATTATACCAAATTTTAAGTAAAATAATATCTCCACATCTATCAATATCTTGTCAAGTAGTAATACACATCCTAGGACAAAGGAATTCCCATAACCAGGCATCAAACTCATAAAACTTTACATATATCGTTTAAGAGATTAATACAATATAATATGAACATATTAAGGACTAAGAGATAAGTCGTTTCTCCAACGACTTTGGCGACTAGAGACCATCAGAGCTATCTAGACTTGTACTCGTACCATTTTCGCGAACACCTGCAAAACCTGGTTTGGAAAATGGGAGTGAGCCAAACGGGCTCAGTGGGAACTATAAGGGTTTGTATAAGAAACTAGATTAGAAATCCATGCATGCCATGCTATGCAATTAAATAAAAGTAAATTTAGTTTATAAGCTGCTTCTCGCTAACAAATTATCTCAAGATAAAATACATTTCTTTTTGTATATACAAATATAAATATATATACACATATGAAGCAGCTAATGCATGGAAAACCTTTCATGGAATGTATATGTAATGTCCCCAACCCAAAGTATAAGAAAAGCAATATATGTACATACATCTCATACTGTATATGCCACAACATCGCGACTAGATCTATCACATCAATCACATATATCATACTCACGTCTAGGATTTTCATACATCTACTGTGCACAGAGGTAATCAACAACTCGGTTTCTTCTGCCCAAGGCAGGGACCACCTACCAGGTCCACCTAGACATACTCTACCTCACGCAGCCACACAGGCATACGCTACTAATAATACTCATGTAGCCACCAAGGCTATACGCTACCAGTAATCACCATCTATCTAGTACGAACGATGTGGCTATCCGATAATCGATACCAAATAATAATAAATACATCAAATCAATGAAATCATAAGAATATAGGATCCAACAGATGTAGATATGAATATACATACATTCCATATGTATTCGTATAACTCATTTATATATATATCCATTCTAGATATGTGTACATAGGCATTTTGTAAAACATGTAGTGGTATTGTTGTTGTACTTGTACCAGGCTTGCTAGGTCCGTCAACTAATGGCTTAGTTAAAAGATCATGAATTTGGGAGGCACTATAAGCTTTCAATCAACGTGGCACAAAAGCCAAATATAATGTAGTTCTCATAGTATATATACATTCTATATAGACCTCCCCTTAACACCATAATGCTTTGTTTATAAATAAATGGTTTATAAACATGCCCATCATAGTTACGGACTGGCCAAATAAGTAATAAAATACATAAATTAGAAAACAATAGTTAGAGTACAACAACAATATCACAGATAAGAGTAATCAAGATCAAAGTATACTTTGAAAACCATGTATAGCCCCATAAGTACGCATACCATAGAGTGTAGTCCCCAATCATATCCGTATATAGGGGTTTTATGCCAAACTTTAGGAAATTAAGTTAGAAATTGGGGCTTCTTGTATAATCCGCCATTTATACATAGATTAAGTTCAAATCAAACAAAGAATCAAGAGAAATTAGCCCAAACCCCCATGAACATGAAACTTTGAGTAAAAACCCTAGGTTTAGATTGATTTGGTGTAAATACATTATAATAACTTGAAAATAAGTTTAAATACTATTTTTCCCACCTATTGAGGGTTAATCCCTTGAAGAATCGCCAAAGAATTGAGCCGGAAAGGCGTGGACGCGAAAATCCCCAATTTGCTTTCAAAAACCCTAGTTATGGCAATTCAAGGAGGAAGGAGATGAAAGTGATGATGCATGATGATGATGATGATGATGATGATTTGGTGGGGAATAATAAGCATATGGTGATCTCACAATATTCCCTAGGACAACCCCTCAATCTCTCTCTAAGAGCTCTCCAATGGTTGGGTGAAAATGGGGAAGAAAGGAGAAGAAGAAATATATAACAAATCTCGCCAGCTTGATGTAGCCGACTCCCTACTACTCATGGAGTCGACTCTCTACTATTCATGATGG
Source organism: Lonicera japonica (assembly GCA_021464415.1). Classification (NCBI taxonomy): domain Eukaryota; kingdom Viridiplantae; phylum Streptophyta; class Magnoliopsida; order Dipsacales; family Caprifoliaceae; genus Lonicera; species Lonicera japonica. Next base: position 26,477,370 of record CM038468.1, read on the forward strand.
AGTCGACTCTCCTCACTTCTATGGAGCTGACTCCCTAGCTTAATTTCTGCCTCCTTTAGTTTTTGGTCAACAGCTCAACTTCGCACCCACTTTTGGGCATCAAGGAGTTAAAATTGGGTCTCGGACAAAACATGAAAGTTGTAGAGGGAATTGATATGAAGATGTGGTAGAAAAAAAGGACTCATTTGGAGTTCAGATGAAGAAGTTATGGTCTTCCAAAGTTGGTCCGAAACAAGGAAATCGCGAAACACCAAACGTGTGATTTTCGAGCCGATTTCCGTTCGAGCCACCCGAAACAACTTATGGTCATTATAACACACTTAAATATGTTAATATGACATGCTTTAAGTTTCCAAACCATACCAACCTTTCAAGAGCTCCATTTGGCCATCCAGAGCCCGGTTTTGCCTTATACGCGATATGGGTCGTGATTTGCAAGAGATAAGAAAACCGGGTGTTACAGCCTACAACATAATGCTGAACCTTAAAGATATTTTTGGGGATCAGGATCATGCTGCAAGGCATGTTTCGATGAAAGGCCTCATGAACACGACTATTGCTGAAGTAACCTGAGTTAAGGATCTTGTTTTGAAGATGACCGGTCTTCTGAATGAACTAAGAGATCTTTGGAGCTGAAATCGATGGGGAAACTCAGGTTGATATCGTTCTCTAGTCACTGCTGGACTTATTTAAGGGATTCTGACAGAATTACAACATAAATAAGCTTTATTCATTGTTGAAACTTCTTAAGGAATTCCAAGCAATTGAGAAAATCCTTGGTAAGCTGGCTAGTACTCTAGTGGCTGAGAAAGCTTCAACTTCTATGCCCAAAAAGAAAGCAAGAAAGGAAGAAGAAGAATGCATAAGCTGCAATCCCACAAGGAGCAGTGTGTACAGCAGTCGCTGAACCTCTAGGAGGAGTGAAAAAGCCTATGGGCCAGTGTTTTCACTCTCAATAGAAAATGCATTTGAAGAAAGATTGTCCCAATTTCCTAAACCGTTATAACAAAATATGTAAATTTCATCTATTTGTTGTATCTTGTTTAGTGGTCCAATCTACCAGTACCTGGTGTGTAGATTCGGGAGCCACTACTCATGTCTGCAATACTTTGCAAGGGTTCCAGGAAACCAAACAACTTAAAAATACAGAAAATTAACATATGAGCAACTACGAATGTGGCAACAGTTGTAGTAGAAGATATTTATCTTTACTCTAGTCAGAATAGGATATTAATGATTAAAGAATGTCTATATGTATCTTCCATTATAAGGAATTTGATTTATATTTCTAGATTGGTTGAGAACAAATATTTTATTTATTTTAATGATAAATGAGTTATCATTAGAAAAATTAAATAGTTTGTTTGTTCTGGTACATTAGTGATTGATCTTTTTATTATTAATCCCGACTTGTCAGTATTACAATTGAGTGAATTGAATAGCATTAATAGTTTACCAATTAAAAGGAAGGAACCTTCAAAATGAACCAAATGTATTTTTGGCACTTACGCCTTGGTCATATTAATCTAAAAGGAATTCAAAAACTAGTTGAAAATGGACTATTAGGTTCATTGGAAAGGGAGGCACTTCCAGTTTGTGAATCCTGTTTAGAAAGTAAAATGACTAAGAGATCATTCTCGGCAAAAGGCTATATCGTTAAAGAATAGTTAAAACTAGTTCACTCTGATTTGTATGGTCACATGAATATCCAAACTAGAGGAGGCTTTGAGTATTTCATCACATTTATAGATGATTATTTAAAGTATAGATACATTTACTTAATACAACGTAAGTCTAAAGTCTTTGAGAAATTCAAAGAATTTAAGACAAAAACGGAGAAGCGTCTAGAAAAATGTATTAAGTCACTACGATCAAATTGTGGTGGTGAATACCTTTTGGGAGAGAACAAGAAATACTTATTAAAGAATGGAATTACATCCCAGTTGTCTACACTAGGGATGCCACAACATGATGGTGTGGCAGAAAGAAGGTATAAGACTCTTATAGAAATGGTAAGATCTATGATGAGTTATTCAGACCTACCTTATTCTTTTTGGGGATATGCTTTAGAAATAGTTGGATATATTATGAACTTGGTACTATCAAAGTTAGTACCTACTACACCCATAGAATTATAGACCGAGCGTAAGCCCAGTTTGCAGCATATTCGGATATGAGGTAGTCCAGCACACGTGCTGAAAGGTAATGCGGATTAGTTGGAATCAATAATAGAAGTGCATTTCTTTGTTGCATATCCAAAAGGAACCAAGGGTGGTTTATTTTATAATCCTTGAGAATGTAACGTTATTATTATCAATGCCAGATTCTTAAAAGATGATTATATCATGGACTATAAGCCCATGAGTAGTGTTGTTGTATTGAAAATGAGAAGAGAGAAAAACAGGGCACAATTCATCTATACCTTTAGTACAAGAGGAAATACCACAATAAATGAATATCGACATTCCATTACCTCGTCGTAGTGGGAGGATTGCCGATACTTGTGGACATCTTGAACAAATCACTAATACATAAGTTCTTGAACTATCACAACATATGGATAGTGAGTTAGTAAGTTCAATATTTACACAATGTACACAAACACAAGTAGTGCCTCGTCGTAGTGGGAGGGTTATTCGTCAACCTAGTCGTTTTATGTTCTTGGGAGAGTCTTATGACAAGGTCCTTGATGAATAAGAAACGAACCCTTTTTAACTACAATGAAGTACTTCAAGATAAAGATACAGAAAATGGCAAAGGGTTATGAAATTTGAAATAGAGTCCATGTACTCTAATAAAGTCTGGGATCTTGTAAAACCACTCGAAGGAATAAAATCTATCGGATGCAAGTGGATATATAAGAGATAGAGAGGATTAGACAGGCTTAAATCAAGGCTTGTTGCTAAAAGTGTTCACTTAAAAAGAAGAGGATTGATTATGATGAAACCTTTTCGCTGGTAGCCATGCCAAAGTCTATTCGGATTCTCTTATCCATAGCAGTTCATCTTGATTATGAGATTTGGTAAGTGGATGTCAAGACAGGTTTCCTTAATGGAAGTCTTGATAAAAGCATATATATAATGCAACCAGAAGGATTCATAGCAAAGGGCCAAGAGCACATGTTGTGCAAGCTCAAGAAGCCCATTTATGGGCTTAAGCAAGTGTTTAGATCTTGGAACATTTGTGTTGACCATACAATCAAATTTTTTTGTTTTGATCAATATTCCGATGAGTCTTGTGTTTATAAAAGGCGCAACGGAAACACGGTAGTATTCCAGGTATTGCATGTGAATAATATTTTACTTATTGGAATCGATATGTGAATATTATCTTCAGTGAGGGTATGGTTATCAAGTCAGCTCGATATGAAGGACTTGGGAAAAGTCAATCACATCCTTGGTATTAACCTTATACTAGATCAGAAAAATAGGATGTTAGGCTTTTCGCAAGGTATTTGTATCGATAGAATTCTTGCCAGATTTAGTATACATGATTCCAAGAAAGGGTTTCTCCCTTTTAGGCATGGAATCACTCTATCCAAGATCAGTGTCATAAGACACATGATAAGATAGAGATGATAAGGGCAGTTCGTTATGCTTCGGCAGTAAAAAGCCTAAAGTATACTATATTGTGTACTAGACTAGACATTTGCTTTACCGTTGATATGGTTAGCAGATATCAGTCTAATCTAGGGAAAGAACACTGAACTGCAGTAAAACATATACTTAAGGACCTTAAAAGGACTCGAGATTTTATGTTGGTTTATCAAGCAAACAGTTATACATGTTGGATACACAAACCAGAATTTTAGTAAAATGTTAGGATTCTAGAAAGTCAACTTTCGGTTATGTGTTTACTTTAAGAGGTGGAGTCATTGGTTGGAGGAGTATCAAGTAATTATGCATTGCTGACTCCACCATGAAAACAGGATATGTGGCTGCTTTGGAAGTAGCTAAGGCAGCGGTTTGGCTCAGGAGCTTCCATATGAATCCAGATGTGGCACCTTCAGTGTAATCAGCTATTTCACTTTATTTTGATAATAGTGAAACGGTCGGGAACTCGAAAGAGCCGAGAATTCATAAGAAGGGAAAACACATAGAGTGTTCACGTTGAGGAAATGGGAGTGAGATGCATAGCTACATGGCTTTGAGTCTAAGTGGGAGATTGTTATAGTGATATACTAAAAGCCATAATTTTGTTATTAGTTTGGATATGTTATAAACTCGGTTTTGCTATTTTAATGAAAATCTTTATGGGCAATGTTGTACTATATTATTTATTTAAATATTGTGCATGTGTGTGTCTTTTATTCCATATAGTAGATGATTTGGTGTGTAGAGTATAGCTTACACACAGAAGATCATATCATCGGTTCTTGTGAAATATAAGTTTAATGGTTCACATTCTTAGATGGAATTGGACACCCATCGGTAGGATTGTAGCACAAGTTTTAGTAGTTTGTCTTGACTACAGGAAACGATATAGTTTTAACTTGTTGTGCTAGTACACTTTGTATGTATTGAATAGGACCAGTTTGGGATAATTGTTTTTATATTGACTATATAAAACAATTTAAAATTCTATGGTTATTATGATTACTTATGCTCTTAATCTTGAAATAATTAATATACATATATATGTAATGTTTGTTGTTTTGACTCATTAAGAGTGAGATTCATTTATGGATCAATAATCTTCGTGAATTAGATGACGACACTATATGTATGATGAATATTAATAGAATCCACGTCCCGGTATAGAGATTAATGATTGCCCCTTGAGAAGCTTATAAATTTTGATCATGTCAAACCCTGCAGGTGGATTATGTTAATCCGACATGTTAAATAAGTTAAGTGGCAGGCTCAAGGATTAACAAGTCATTTAAATATAATTGTCAGTAATTTAATTTAAATGACGGTTATTTGTAATCTTAATGTGGGGAGAATAATAAGTATTTAATAACAAGGAGCTCGAATATAATTTTAAGATAAGAACGGGAGTGCAATTATAATTTTTAGTGGTGAAAATTATAATTTATGGAAGGAATCAGCAAAGGTACACCACCGAGAGAAGGAGCCATATCAAAATGAGGGGCCCCGCGTGGATCCTAGCGTGGGTACGGTAGAAGGGGCGGTGCGGACTCGCTGAAGTCAAAACCCCCGAAATCAGTACCTCCCATCGGAACGTAATCACCCTGTCCCTCATCAAGAGCACCCTCGGGAGAGGCAAGATGGTCAGGAGAGTCAACCGGTGGCGGAGGAGGAGGCGCAACCTCGGGACTAGCAGTGGGAGGAGCATACCCACCGGGAACTACCATAAGCCGTATAACTTCAACATAAACAAGGGGCGACCCGACATCAAGTGTCGAGCAATATAATCCCTATACGCCACCTCGGGCCTCCCCAAGAAAACCATCAAAGTATATCCCCCCGGCTAGCTGGCACTACACCAGAATCGCCCATTAGTAACGGATTTTGTCTATTACTAAAATTTTTTGTAACACAAAAAATCCGTTAGTAATTTGGCATTAAAGACACTTTAGTAACGGATATATCTGTTACTAAAATAGACAAAACCATTACCAAAAATAGTTTTGTAACGAACAAAATTTGTTATTAATCCGATACTATACTAATTTCAGTAACGGATTAAATCCGTTACAAAATAATATACAGCCATTACAATAAAACGCAAAAGTATTTAAATATTTATTGTTTTCTAACGGACATAATCCATTACTAATCATAAATCCGTTACAAATTTGTAACGGTTCATGACCGTTACAGAGAATAAATTGGCTAATTTTTTTTATTATTTCCCAATTCCCTGTAACACAATACAGATTTTTATTGCTATAGATACAACCTGTTTTAGTAATACTGTTTTAGCCGCACAATACAATTTCATATATGGCATCATACAAACCAATATTCATCAAAGAACTACCAATCAATATTCATCTAAAAACCAAATAAATATTCTTGCAATAACATGTCCATCCACAAATATAAAGTACCAAGGATGTCCAACCATACATAAAACATACTAAATCCAAAATGGCTAAATCAAAATATAAAGTGCCATCATATCCAAAAAATAAATATTCAAAAGTGCATGTAATAAAGATAAAAGTAAACTAAATATACTTCAATTAAGGCTCGAACCATATTATATAACCCCCAGCAACACAGGCAGAGAAAATATGATTACCATCTTGAGGGAACCATATGGAGCATCTGGTTCTAACACTTCATCGATATAGACTTTCTTTTCACCAATACCAACTTTCTTGCCATGACAAATTCCAGCCGTTGCATCTGTCACAACATACCCTTTGGCTAATTCTTTATTTTCTCTATTAATCAATATAACCGGGGGTTTATCGGACAAATTAGGCCTTTTAACGGGGCTTGGAGTGAAAACATTATCCAAATTTTGAGCTAGGTTACAAGAGCGATGAACGGAGTTACTAGCAAACTCACTTCTAGGCGTCGTCACATGCGGTGAACCACGATTCAAATCAGCTATCATATTTTGCATAGTACCTTGGATCGCTAATTGAAAATCTTGAAATTGCACTTTCATTGCTTCTTGGACGTATGATTTGAATTCATTTTTCAATGCATTAATTCCTTCTTTTTCAAACTTTATTGACCTCTTCTTTCGCCTTTGCAATTCCTAAGTGAATCAACTGCTTTTTGGTAACATGTGAACCAACTACACAAGCATGTCCCCTTTTATCCTCGCCGAAAACTTCAGACAATTCGTCGATCTCAGTAGTATTACTAGACGCCTCTCCACTTTTTCTTTTTAATTTTGCTTCCTTGACTTTGTCCTATCAAAGTTACAAGTTAAGAACATTAGAATTTGTAAACAATATGTAGTTTAAGTTTTATTTTAAATGCAAACTGCAGTAATTATGCTCGGTAAAGTTGTGCTCAATTTGGCTGCAACTAGAGTCAATATACACACAGCAAATATTAGCCAATATACATCCGAAAATCACCATAAAATTTAGCCAATACATAGTCTAAAATCCTATAATATACAACTAGCACATTGCAAAATGAAGCTCAAAGTAAAATCTCAAAGTACTTACATAAAAAGGTTTAGCACTTTCCAACACATAACCATTTTTATCCTCATGCCCCGCTAACCATTTATTTGTCCGGTTATTATATGTTTGAGAAGGATCTGCTTTCTCTTAAAATTTCAAATACTTAAAAGTTAGATTATTTATATATATATATATATATATATTTATGAACCAAAAGTTAAATCAACACTCACCATCTTATATATTTTTAGCCCATAGGTACACCGCCCAAGAGTATGAGAATATGTAAGTTGTTTTCAATTTTCAGAATTCTGAATACTTTGCTGCTTCTTTTCTGGGTGGCTTTCATTTTCCACAAACTTTTCCCAAATAATTGGGCCCATCCCATCGAGTGGACCCTCAGCCCCACTTTTCAAATGGGCTCGTAAGTCAACTTTGCCTGTCCCAAATAAACTCTTCAACTCATTGTCTATACACTTGACTTAATTTATTCCTCTCATTCATCCACTCTTTATTGATTGGCCGAGACATTCTGCAAGAATAGTTGATCTCATTGTGAAGGTTTGAATTTGAACTTTTTAATTTTATTTTGATTTTATTTTGCTAAGAAATGTATGGTTAAAATAATCTATAAACACACAAACAATCCCTAAACACCTAAAATAGTCTTTAAACATTCCACAAAACAGTCCCTAAACACTTAAAACAATCCTTAAACATTCCACAAAACAGTCCCTAAACATCCCAAAAATTTATGCGCCTAGGCGGGGATTTTTAGAATATAATTATTAACTGTGACACATAAAGACATTTGATATTATGAAACTAATGTAGTAAAGGTAAGTTCGAACTTAAATGAAGACAAAAAGGACGTAATTGAACTCAAATGAAGACAAAATTAAAGGAGGTAATTGAACTCAAAAGTGCTAGTGATGCAGCTGATTCAACCATAGTTTTGATTTTTACAAATAACATTTAGTTTATAGAGGTTAAGATCTATAGCAACCAAGTTAATAATACGCGTAATGTTAAAACGACACTTGTTTTAGAAACGAAACTAGAATGATTTTTTAACACACTAAAAATAATGGTGGCAAGCGATGAATTCACTTTGGCTTGCTAGCCCTTAATTAATTATTTCTAAAGAAATTGAACTGCAACCATATAAATTTATCAGCTGAACAGAACAGGAGGTGTACGTACAAGCACATTTAATTTCAACTTTTCAATCCAAGTCAGTGTCACTAACTGCATGTGCACTAGCTTTCTCCATTGTTGTTCGAAGGCACTTATAGATAGAAGTATAATATTGCGGTTCTGGCAGGGTCCAAAATTATAATTATAGATAGATATATGTATATATATATATAGAGAGAGAGAGAGAGCAGTTAAATAACAATAACACTGGTCTGCTAGTGATTGCTACTTAATTGGAGACCCTAGCTAGTGTTACGTACGTGGAATGAATAATGAAAAGGGTGGTACCTATACAGTAGTATCGTACTACCATCACCGTGCACAGACATACAAGTTCAACAAAGACTTTTAATTTATCTATAGCCAACCAAGTTAAAAATTAAAGTTTTAATTTTGATCTTGCACAATCAGATCAAAAATGAAAGCAGGAGCTGATTATTTGTAACTAGTATGAAAGAAGAAAAGTAAAGCTTGATGTTTTGTCATAAATGTTGTTTTATGGATTTAACTGAAGTAATCCTCAAATTTTCCCCGTAGTTTAAATTTTTTTTATTTTTTTTTTGAGCACCAGTTGATTTTTTTCCTATTGTAGCATCTGCTCTATTGATAGGTGTGGGCGGCCGAGGAAACAGGATGGGGGGCTCGAACTCCCATTGCCCGTGTGGAGATCGAGTCAACACTCCATCCACCGGGCCAACTACCCACTCCTCCCCATAGTTTAATTTAAGAAAACATTTTTGTTTAAAACTTTGAAAATGAAGTGTAATATATGTAGTGTTGTCAAAAAATGAATTTGGGTTCCAAATTAATCCTCCATAAATACATTGCTTACTTACACAGTTTGAATATTAAATTTAATTATGTTTCTCACAAAGGGAGAATAATGAAAAAGGTAAGGTGGAAAGAGATTGGAAGCCTCAGCTATGAAGCAAGTAGTTCGTTCATAATTTATTTGAAGTATAATAGAATAAAAGGTGCGCAAGGTTGGGGTTGAAAAAAAGAAAAAAAAGGAAGAGAAAGCATATATAGGGGCCGAAACTCTTGTATATATATAACAAAACAAACAACAGATGGGTGGGTGGTGCCTACTTGCATGAACGCTTGTAGCAGGTTAATTTACACTATCTGTCCACTAGAATAAGAAGAGATCGATGGGGAGAAATGAAGCAGCATGCAGCTATAGATAAATTAAAACTTTAATTTTTAACTTGGTTGGTTATATATAAACTTTAATTTTTACAAAGAATACAAAAATCAACTACTAGTATCAAAGAACAAAATTAAAGCTATGTAATGGAAATAATAACTAATTTGACTATATATCTCATTGTCGATATATTTACTCTCAGAAAAATTCGACAAATCTACGACCAACCAACAGCTGGATTTATTAAACTATTGCGTTTGTGCTGGTTTAGTCCCTAAATTATGAAATGCGAGCCCCTAAACTATCAAACCACAGTCCTATTTAAAATTCCTAAGCAAAACAAACAAATATCAAATGTCACCTATTCAGCATTCCGAGCTAAATCAAACATGTTTTTCAAGTCAATATTCAGAGTTTAGTAATTAGAGGTTAAAAGAACAAAGAGACCAATACTTAAATGTAATGGAATATATAAATAAATACCTGTATTAATATTGTCGGTTTTGGCGGAAGAAGAAGGGCCGACTATCTCAACGACATTGCCGACGTGGAGAGGAAACCTGTGAATTGGAACCCACGTCATATTCCACAAATGCATATGAATTAATGCATGTATAAGAAAAGGAACTCTATATATATATATCAATTTTGTAAAATGGTATGGAATAGTTAATAAATATGACCGGACATTAATTATATTAGTTAAATGTAACTTTTACGTGCAAAAGTTCTACATATGTACATATGTAGTGAAAGAGTAACTTGTTATGCAGCAATAGTTATGGCTCGCAAGGCAACATTGGCCCGGTTCCTGGAGAAGCGCAAGCAGAATGATTTCTTCCTATTCAGTTTTCACCTTATTCTTATTTATTTGTACTATAATGTATTTAAAACCCGATAGACCATTTTTGTTTTTGATTAACGGTTAAGCTATCATTTTGCTTTATCCGATCTTAATAATCACCACGTAGTAAGGAGCAATATAACCAGGTAACCTTGTATATAGTAGGCAAACAATCTTTCTTTTTTTTCTTTTCTTTTCTTAACCAAAGAAACTACACAGAAAAAAGAGTTACAGCACTATTTCTAATCTACTTGACAATGGAACGAAGAAAAGACTGAATATATCAAATAATGAACAAAAAAACCTAGCCCCATTCAAGTATTACACAGAGAGTCATATAAGAACCAAGAAGGAAATTATAAAAGCCGCACCTTGTTCTATTATTTCACGGTTTTCGAGTGTACGTTTACCGAATCCTTGCGTGAGATCATGTAACTGTACACCTCTCTGTCCTTGATTGAGTCGAGACCTCTGTCATAAACAGAAACAAAACAAGAAAACACAAAAGATTGTAAAAATAAGACGATACATATATATATATATATAAAGAAATGGTTACACAAGACCCGATTTGGGGATTATTGAAATTTGGGGATATATACAAAGAAATAAGGTTTATGATTTACCTATTTAAGCTTGGAGATGGACCGGCGACGGTGGAGAGAGAGAGAGAGAATATATCATAGGCAGAGGTAGAAAGAGACAGGTAACAGATAGAGACGAGCTTGGAGAATTGCGGCGAGGAATTGCGGTGAGGAGCAGTGCGTGTGAAGAATTGCGGCGAGGAAGGGGAGAAATGAAGAGCGGCAGCAAGGATGGGAGTGTGAGTAACTAGGGCTTTTTTGTTCTTAGTTTCAACGACTGTGAGATGTAGGAGTGTGAAAAAATTATTTTTATTTTTATCTTTTTAATCATTTTTTTAACTAAAATGTATGCAGGCAAAACAAAAATTTGGGCGCTTTTTTTTTTGGCTTAGTAACGGATTATCTGTTACATAATTTTTTTTAACAATTAATTACAAAACAAAGGGAAAGTTAATATTTGTTCACTCGGTAACGGATTTTTAATATCAATAATGGATTAAAAATGTTACTATAATATAACGGATTTAGTTCGTTACTAACCGAAAAATTTGTTTGTTACAAATTCTACAAAATGGTGTAGTGTGGGTAATGACCTCGGTCTCCATCCGCTCGGGACGAAGCATAAAAGGAGGGGAATCAACTGGAGCCCGCAACGGAAAGCCAGGGGAATGTTGTCGAATAACCTTCTCAGCCATGTATATCTGGTACTCATACTCCCCACAGAAGACAGTACGATGTTGAGAAAGCAGCTGGGTCAACTCACCCCCCACTTGGTGTAAGGGTATGGGATCCAAGTGACCTAAAGGAATAGAAAGAAGAGAAAACTCATTAAAGTTGTTCACAGAACTGTATACGCTCAAAATTTCCAAAGTTCAAAGATTATGAGCATTACCTGAGCCTCTGTCAAACCATCCAATGCAGCCCTCACCTGCTCGAGGGTAACAAGGTGCCCCGTTTTCCTGTTCGTGGCCCGATATAGATTCTGGAGGGGCCAGCTGATATTTGAGAATCGAAGTGGGTGCAACACTTGCCCCCCGTCAAAATGTGTGAGAAACCAAACTTGCGAAGTAAACGAACACGCATGTAAGACTTAACGTTTGTTTTCTTATTTTTAGGGAATGACATGCAAACACAATAAAGAAAGTCAAGGGTACGAATTGTATACCTCCC